>OX457048.1:16420621-16623121 GCA_949752735.1 Lumbricus terrestris | reverse complement strand
TCTGGACTGTAGCGGGTATTTTGAGACATAGCTTCCACCCTATTATCTACTCCATGTATCCACATGTTTATCATTCTGTATATTATGTACTTCTTTATAGAAGTGAAGCGAACCAAAAGAACAGTGTACAGAGGACTCGTCTAGTTTATGCATGAATCTAATTCTGCACAGGGTAAATCGAATCACTTATATACATTATGTGCATACAACCGACATGCATCAGTCATCCATCCATCCATCCATCCATCCACCTATACGCTGTCCAGCAGGATAAATGGAACGGAAGCAATTCTTCTATATGCAATTATGCATGTAACGAGACCGCATCGCGGATGTCAGTTTCACGTCCACTGAGTCATGCCAAGAAATCCTTGGCGTCCTATGTAATATGACAAGACCAGCCAGCAGCTCTGTGGCTGGAGAACTGATACAAGTTGTGCAAATAGCAATTATTATTGCTGACCTTAATATTTCGAGCATAAATAGGAAGTAGTAGTTTGAGAGGAGTTCAGTTAATGAAGCTAATCTTAGCGGGAGAGGTTGTAGTCACAGTGTTGCAACCAGTGTTTATCAGCTTCAAACAAAGCTATTCTGCATCTGATGCTGCACATCTTGAAATTGAATTGCAATTGTAATTACTTTCTACTTTAGCACAACACTGTTCTTCCGAGTATGAACCCGGATTCTGGCCTGACACAGAAACGAATGCTAACAATTGATCTGGCTATCACATGCTTATTATGACTTATGATATATCGCCCTCGTTTTAGCTCGTCGCCTTGGCCTGACGTAGCCTATCCTTTGTGCGGCCACTGGTCACCCTGAGATCTAACTGCGGATAATATCCGGATCTGCAGAGCAAAAGTCTAACAGTCTAACACAGAAACGGATATCAACAATATTACTAATCTCACGCATTTGATATAATTTATGATTATATTATATCGCCGGTATTTCAGTTGGTTTGCGTCTCATCACGGGGACTTCCATTAGACTTACGGCCTGTTTGCTTTGTTTCATGGCCTTAGGCAGTAGTGATTATTATAAATTATAAATATTAGTGCAATGCAACCAGGAACAAGACTTGTTCCTGGTTGCGTATACACTAATATTTACGCCATTGGTTCAGCAGCTGAACCAGTGGCGTAGCCAGGAATTTATTATGGTGGGAGGTTTGAGGTTTTCATGGTCTGGCCGGATGCCTTCCTGACACCAACCCAACAGTATTAGCCTACAGTAAATAAAAAGGGAATAAAGTAGTAAAGGGGATAAAGTAAGAAAAACAATTGTTACTACAAGAAATTCCTTTACTTTTCTTATTTAAGTGGATAAATAACCTTTAAAAAACTTTTTCCTAGGTCAATGGGGGTTTAAACCCCTAAAATCCCCTTGGCTACGCCACTGTGCTGAACTCTCTTTGCGGGGTTCTTTAACAGTACCAGGTAACTAATTTAATTACCTTTGTGTTCATCCAGTTTTTTTGTATTTACAGTCTGATTTATTACACTGCTCAATAGGATGTCCACAAAAAATATTTTTTTGGAAATTCTTAGGTCTCACCAGTCAAAAAAGTTCCTATGGGGATGATAATAAAAAAATTTTGTGCAATTTTTTCGAATTTTTTTTAGGTCCACCCCCAGGAGCTCAAAATTTTATATATAGCGTACTATGATATTCGTGTGCAAATATTTCAATATATGAGGCAACGTCATTCACACCACATTATATTTTACATGCTTTTGCACAAAACATGATGTTCATTCATTCATTCCGAAAACTTATATAGCGCCCCTTCAAGAAGCCTACTCAGAGGCGCTCCCAGTCCAGTCACAGCTAAAAAGATAGGTCTTGAGCAACTTGTAGAAAGCAGGCAAATTATTCCGAGATAGTAAGCGTAGTGCAAGCGGGAGCCCATTCCATGTGGACGGGCCAACAACCGAGAAGTACTTTCGATGTTATTCAACAGCTTGCAATTAGAACTGTTTACGACTTTCACTATCCTGGCGCACTGTCCGACCTCAGCTGATGCTCCATTTAATTGCATCATGTTAGTTAGAAGATTACAAGCATATGATTATCTTGCGTGGTCTCAGTATTACTGCACTTAAAGTAATGCAATGCCATTCTTGATACTTCAGTCCAGAGCACGCAACTCTTGAATTGTTTTCCGATCTCTTAACGCCACACCAGGAAGCAACTCTCATACTACACATGACCCCGAAATTGGATCTCACTTGGTCAAGTTTCTTCCACAACTTTACAAGAGCTATATATCTCATAAAGCTTTTTCCAGACTACCGGCATTGACGACAGCTTTCTAGAGAGTCCTGCTGTTTGACCATCTGGAAAATCGTTCAATTAAGCCATTGTAATCGTGAACAACTTGACATGTGTCAATGGCTGTGCCTGATACAGACATTTAATGCCATAACAAATGAAAGTCATAAACAGTTCTAATTGCAAGCTGTTGAAAAACATCGAAAGTACTTCCCAAATTGCAACCATGACTCACTTGAGTCACTTCTTCCGATGTAGTGAACTACTGATTAGACCAAACATGTGACTATCTCACATTTGGTACTGTGTACTAATATGCCATCTCAAAGTAAACTATTTTTTGAATAACTGCTCGAATTATTATAGTAGTCAATAATGGTTAAATAATATTCCGAATTCTAATAATTATATGAAAAGTCTGTGCATATATAAATTTTGTCAAATTTCAGTCAATTAACTGCAAAACCAGTCTGAGCAAAATACAGCATAACATTTTTTGAGCAATTACATTGTAGCCTATGACATATCATATTTTGTGCAAAAGCATTTAAAATATAATTATGTGGTGTGAATGACGTTGCCTCATATATTGAAATATTTGCACACGAATATCATAGTAAGCTATATATAAAATTTTGAGCTCCTGCGGTGGACCTAAAAATTATTGTAAAAATTCGAAAAAATTACACAAATATTAACATCTCCATAGGAAACTTTTTGACTAAGAATTTCAAGAAAACTTTTGGGGGGGACACCCTACTGCTCAACTGCTGTTGATTGTTAAATGCAGTATTTCCCGGTTTGGGATCCGCAAACCAAAACCAAGTGAACATTGCCTTATAATATCAAATTAATTTTGGCCATTATGCTTATAAATAAATGTATATTAACTTAGGTAAGAGCAGCAAACTTTCTTACTTAGGCACAACGTTTATATAACGTATTCCAATTCCCAATAGGGTGAGACCTCAAAGTAAAGCCTGTGTAGCGTTCCAGATGACAGATTGGGTAAAAATGTGGGAAACCAGAATATCACTAGTCTTATTTGGCTTCAGTAGTTCCTCCCAAAGCGATCAAACTTAATTGTCTTTCGGCCACTCATTCCGCCTGGTTTACTTTTCTTTTTCTGTTTGTGACTTATTTTAATTTCCAATGGGGTGGGATCTCATCATCTCAAAGTAAAGTCAGCGAAGATCCCAGATGACAGAATGGGTAAAAAATGTGGGAAAATACTGAATATCGCTTATTTGGTTTCAGTGATTCGTCTGAGAGCGTTCAAACTCCACTGTCTTTCGGATTATTCGTTTCGTCTGATTTCTTATGCTTTTTCCTTTTCCTCAAAATCCTGCCTGTGGCGCTCTCCCTCACATTCTGTAAGCTTACACTACGGATTTGGATCGGATTCTCCGTCCTTTCAGTGTTGCTGTCCATCAGTGTAGGCTACTACACAGACAAGACCTTGGTCTTTGGTCACAGCCCAACAGATACTGCTCTTTCTGATGTACAGATCTAGGGTAGGGCCTTTGGCTAATCTGAAATAAAAATTACGTGAAGGCAGCCTCAACAGATAAGGCTGTGTGCTTTTACAACTGTTAATTAATTGTACACTATCCTGCTTGTGACTTTCATTTATTTTATGGTAGGGGTCTCTATCTGCTATCTACACTTTGCAGCATTTTATCAACTTTGTCTATTAGTGTCATTCATTATCCTACAGTCCACAGTTGAATGTATAGTCAATAGATAATTATGTTTCCCATCCAAATCTGAATGTCCACATGCACTTGCGCACGCCTGTATAATTGTAGGCTATGCAGTAGCATGCATGTAGCCTATGCATGCGTAAATGTATGTGTGAATGTATGTACAGTGTATGTACATGCATGAGTGGGCCTATATAGCATGTATATGTAATTATGTATATATGTTTGCGCTCTCCGTCCAATATGGAGCTGCTGGTCCCTCGAACCCGCTCTTCTACCAGACAGAGTCGAGCCTTCTCGGTTGCTGGCCCGTCCACATGGAATGAGCTCCCGCTTGTACTGTGCTTGCTATCTCGGGATAATTTGCCTGCTACTAGTTGCTCAAGACCGCATTGTGTGTGCGTGTGTGTGAGTGAGTGAGAGAGAGAGAGATGGAAAGAGAAAGAAAAATAGAGAGAAAGACGTGCGAATAGACAGACAGACGCTGTCTGTCTGATATACCCCGCAGTCGATCGAGTCGTGGGCTACGATCGACTTGGCTCGTGCGACGATCGACTCGATCGACTTTGTCGACTCGCCGACCTTTCTACGACTCGATCGACTTGGCTCGGCCGACGATCGACTCGATCGACTTCGTCGACTCGCCGACCTTTCTACGACTCGATCGACTTGGCTCGGCCGACGATCGACCGATCGACTTCGCGTCGACTTGACCTAATTTTGTCTCTTGCTCACCATCTGCAGTTACATGATCTTAAAATGAAATTAAGCGATAGTGGATCTGTGCAATAAATCTGTGTGACGTAACAATAGGCCTAATTTCGTATTCTCAGTGAATTTATAGATTTGCACTGTAATCATAGTGACGTCACAATAGGCCTCGTTTTAGATTATGTAAATGAAACTCAATAATTATAACGGTAGATCTGTGCAACAATTGAAGTTAGTCACAATAGGCCTAGTTTATACTCTCAAAATGTTCTTCTATGACAACAGATCATCGAGGTTAGCCACAATAGGACTATTTCATTCTCAAAATGAACTTCTTTAATAGTAGGTCTGTATCATGATCTAGGTGACGTCACAATGGGCCTAGTTTTATATTCTAAAACTGAACGTATAATAGTAGATTTGTATAATAATCAGAGCGATGTTGCATTTAAACAGCCCCAGTTTTGTATTATGAAAATAAAATAATATGACAGCAGATCTGCATCATAATCGAAATGACGCCACAATTATAGACCCAATTTCGTTTTTTCCAGTGAACTTATTTAACAGTAGAATTGTATTATAATAGAAGTGACGAGACTGACGTCATAAAAGGCCCCGTGTTATATTCTCAAAATTAACATCTACATGACTTGCATATACAGGCATATAATAGTAGATCTGTATCATGCTCATTCAGGAGCGGATCCAAGGAAGGGGCCAATCCGGCCATGCCCCACCCCATTCAGAGATTCGCATATGACGTGGTCCCTCCCTCCATCAGGTTTTAAAAAATAAGCTGTAAATCAACGCAACGGGAACAGGAAGTTGAGAGGGAAAGTAGGCCTAGCACTGACTAAAAAAGTCTTCAGATTTTAAAAAACCAAAGTCGTCACGGGTTTTTATAAGTTTTTTAGGCGAAAGACTAAAAAAGATTCTTTCGGCGGAAGACAAAGGAAAATTTCTGTCGGTTCAAGACCACAAATTTTGGCCACCCTTCCAAATGTTTTTTAGTCGCTCCTGTTACCCTGTATTCGTTCAACTCAAATCGAAAACGCACGCTTATTATAATAGTCAACTTTCGCAGTTGCGTGCACTAACACGAAATCGACAGCTGCCAAAAGGTTCGTTAGCTGAACTTGTGTGCAAAAACTGTATAGGTGACTTTGAGACTTAAAGAAATAGTAGGCCAAGTAAAATATTTCTAAGTCGGGTCGAGTAGATGAAACAACGATCGACTCGACTTACAAGTCGACGATTTTTCGATCGACTCGACTTGGCAAGACTCACGATCGACTCGACTTGCAAGTCGATCGAGTCGACGATTTTTCGATCGACTCGACTTGGCAAGACTCACGATCGACTCGACTTGCAAGTCGATCGAGTCGACGATTTTTCGATCGACTCGACTTGGCCGAGTTATGATCGACTCGATCGATCAACTCGATCGACTGCGGGGTATACTGTCTGACACAAAGAGATTGATTGCTTGCACGTTCAACCCTAGTGGAGCGCTCAAACTGCTTTATTGGGGCAAGTAATGGAACAGCACGTGCCAAGGGTTGAGCATAATTGAAGCAAAAAGTCTGTTCTTGTGCATGAGGTATCTTCAGGGACATATCCCACCCGACAAAGTCCTTTCATACAGCTTGCAGCCTGCTTCGACCACCAGCGCCATCAAATTCCCACCACGAAGAAGACGAGTAAAGAACACCAGATATAAATGTAGACCTCACAACATCATGCAATCTTAGTCCATGCAATCCCTAAGATGATAAAACTATAGTATCAGCTCACGAGACTGCCGCGCTCGTGAGCAGATAATATCAACGTTTCAATTGTCTTACGGTTAGAGTCACCGTTAGGTTAGGTTTCGTTTATAGGAAAATGCTTAAATATTAGTTATGGCTAGAGTTATGGAGACATTTAGTAAGTAGGCAATGAAGTTAGGATTCGGTTGAGTTAAGTCTATAGGGCTAGGCATAGGTTTCGGCTGAGGTTAGACTGTGATTATGTCTACGGTTAAGATTGGCTAATGGTCAGTGGAGTAGCTATAACTTTCCAATGTGCATGGGTCCCGCATGGGTCCTGTTTGGTCTTGTAAGTCGTTATCGCTACGTTCTTGCAATCAAGAACTCCAAACCAATCAACGTAGGTTGACCATTTTCTTGCCATCAAAAACCGGGGCACACTTTGAACAACCAACAATTGTAAGTCCTTAACTACATGACTATAATTATGCGTCTGAGAGCACAGCCCAATAGCGTTTACCATAAATTATACAGGGCGAAAATCAGATGGGCGAAATTCAAATGGAGCAATCAATAGGACGAAATTGAATAAAGCGATTGTTCAATATGGCACAATTAACAGAAGAGATTTCTTCTACTTTCGTCTTAGTGCCCGCCAATGACTGAGCATGCGCAAGTTTTGCGCTAATAATAGTTTAATGTGTCGACCGCTTGTCAAAAGTCGGGACAATTTTGCACTTTTGTCCAAGTTGTCTGGACATACCACAAAACGGGAAATGTCTCGGAAAACCAGGACATAGGGTCATCCTAAATTAATGGCATTGCTATTTTGCTGCCGGTGTCACGAAACGGAGTATCCCCCCTGAAAGCTACCCGGGGAATGAATTAATCTATCCCCTTTTTTGAAAACTGCGTATAATTAAAAAATGTGTGCTCTTAGCAAAATTTGAAGTGACTCTAATTGTTTTAAGAGTTCTAGGCAATGTTGAGAGAAAGGCAACTCGAATTTATTTGGTGTTTTAAAAGTTTTAAGTGCTCTAAAACCAAAGCAAAAAGTTATCTAGTAGGAATAAACATACCTGTAAGTGTCATTGTTCAAAACAAAGCAGATGAAAATTAATTTGCCAAAAAAATACACGCGGAGTGACTTTTTCGATTTTTCTTCATTTGGGGGGATGCGATTAATACGGGGATACTCTATTTCGTGACACCAGCCTCTGGCATGCGTAAAACTCCGTAAGGTCCTCGCGAAACTAGGAGGGGGGGCCTTAGCGTGGCTTAAAATCTCGCAAACCCAGTGTTATTAATTCTAAATTTGTTATTTTATTCATGTGTCGACTGTGTAGGCCCTATATATCGCACTGCCATCGTATATATCAAAGTAGGCAAGCAACTAAGAAGGAACCGAAGTTCTGATCTTATAGACTTGGCAGAAGTCTGTAGCTTGCAGATTCTAGCATCTAGCATATGACACAGCTTATAACAATAATGTGGAAATGGCATTGCTTCAAGTTCCCTCCCCAGTCATAACGTCTCCTCCCTACGATTTTCGAACCCGATTTCAGACTAACGGTCTTGTATATGTAATCTCCGAAATTTCTCAGCGACTTACAAAAAGCTATACGGTGGGTGGCGAATCAGGCTTCGATACTCAGGTAGTTTAAAGGGCTAGGACTGGTGTCTCTGTGTTAGGTGTCTCTGTTCTTTATGCTCTAGGCAAAATAAGATGATATAGAGGTTGTATGGGTTGTAAAATAGAACGGTCTCAACGCAGTAGGTCAAAGACCACCGTCGTGTCTAGTGGCAGTAGAGGTCATTTTCTATCAAAGTCAGACCTTCATTGTCTTGTGACGATGAGGTTTTCGGGACTGTCTCTCCTAAGAAACGCGTCGGTGACTCTACCAGTGATTCGTTAGCATAGATATCCGCCATATCATGCGTCGCCAATGAGTAAATCTGGTCCGTAAAGCAATCGCCCTCATTATCAAAGTCCTTCATTCCAACCCGATCCGTTTTCAACACGGAAGATTTTGTTGTTGGTGCTTTTGACGGTTTGTTAACAACAGCGTAGACATCAGGTCCTGTCGTGTGAGCCACAATAGCAGCCTTGGTTTTATTCGATGTCACTGGGTTGCTTTGGCTATCCTTCCTGCCTGATTTTCCCTTGACCTTGTTCACATGACTGTAGACGGCTGGGTCTTCGTTGCAATCTTCCAGACTGGTTCCTTGAGTTTCGTTTGCATAAATGTTGGATTCATTTTGGCGACTGTCAGCCTTTGTCGTTGCAACTGACTTAAAGAGTCTGATTTGTATATATTTTCTTCTGAAACAAAAGCGTTTTAAAAATTATAATGATGATTAGGCCTATTATGACTATGATGACTCTGACGATGAGAGTATATATAGGATAATGATAGCGTCAACAAATTTGAATGATCATGCTATTGATGAAAACATAATATAGTAAGTAAACGTGAGATTGAATGATAGAGTAAAAGAATCCGGTGTTATCATCGAGATAATTAGCTGCATTGTGATTCATTTTAGAATAATTTTAGCTTCCATGTATTTCTATGAATAGTACAAACCAAACCAAACCACAAAGAGGGTACGAGACGCGGCAGCAATGGATCTACCTTATCTTCAATTAAACAACTTATATAGCGCATAATTCAGTCGATGATTGCTTAAAATGAAATCCAGGTCGCACTTAAATACCGCAACGCACCAGCATCAATATTAGACACTTTGTGCAGTCAGTTTATAATGAAGTGACCAGTTGACACGGAATGACTCCGCCACTGGTCGCACTCTGCCAGTGCCAGTCTCAAGCCTGGATAAAGGAGGAGGGCGTAGCTAATGGTCTTTGTTACCACACAGTGGCGTTAAACTGCAATTACACACACCACATGGAATCATTCTTACCTCCGATATATGTAGACAGCTAATACGACTATTGCTACGAGGCCGACGAGGCAGACGATCGTCATGACAACCGCTGGCACCTCTAAAAGACAATTATAATTATTATGACCATCAACAATCTATTATTATAAACTTCTCGGACAAAAGGCATCGACCAATGGGGCATCGAAATGAAAACGCCATCAGCTAATCACCGGAAATCAGGATGCTGAGACAGTAAATTGGGCGGCGGAAAAGTTGCGTCTTGAGCCGAGACCGAAATGGCGCAAGAGGCTGAGCAAAACGCACAGATGCAGGGAATGGATGCCAAAGTCCTGTAACCATGAGTGTCCCTTCACATAGAAGAGTTAGACAAAATGTTGCAGCATAGGATTTATTATAGCACCCCCTCATGCCAATGACAACATTTTGGCATGAGAATGTATATAGTAAGCGATCTTAAAGCCAGTAAGTAGAATTTATAGGAAACTACTTTTTGTGTGAGAGATAGCTTCAACCAATGACGGAAAGACCTATGGAAAGAAAAGAACTGTATCATCTTCCCACGAATCACACCAGCCACTTGGTCCGGTAGTTACAGCACTTCTAAAAGGCAAGACTCACGTGAATTGGACTCATCTGATGTTGTTCCATTTCTGACATCTGCTTCCGTATAATTGCTGTTAAATGTCGCGGTTGTTCCATCAGTTGACGTTGATTTATCTAACAAAAGAAACAAGATGCTGAAATCGTCACTGTCTTAAACTTCGCGAGATCGAAGACAACATCGTTGAAAATCTAGAATTTATTTTTGAAGTCCTGTCAAGTATATATTAAATATATAGGAACGTCTGCAGATGCTAGAGCATCTGCTTAGTATTATTTTCCCCATTTATTCTATCTATTGTCGTCATCATCATCATCGTCATCATCGTACTACCATCACTACGTACAAAGAATGCAATGACTGGTGATTTACGAATGGGTTTTTTCAGATAATTAATCAGTCTTACCTAAATGCTCATCTTTTGTCTCTGTTGACTCTGTTGACTCTTTTGAGTCTTTTGACCCTTTTGACTCCTCTTCTGAGCCTTCTTTTTTATCTACCTCATTTTGCCGGGATTCGCCTAAGCGTGAATATTGAATAATATGAATGACGCTGTTAGTGATTGACATGATTGTAGTGATTGTAATGAAATGCAGTGAAATTTCACAGAGACATTGAGATGCTGCAGTGCTTTTTTTAACGTGTAGTTGTACACAAAATGTGCAGTTCTAAATGGATTTGTGCAGTTCTAGAAGCACTTCTGTGCAGTTAAAACAAGTTGAAAAATGCTATTTTCCTCCGACTGGGAGTAATTTACCGTAGAAGATGGGAAAGAAAAGAAGGGGTTGTGCAGTTCTAAAAATTCCTTAAAAACATCCCTGAGATGCTACATGTATGAGGTCCGTATAAATAATTCAAGAGCGACAGCGCGATATATTATGTGGTTTATTGACTGACTGACTGACTGACTGAGGTACATGTAATTTGAAAGTTGACCGACTTACTGTATGTGATTATTTCAAATTTGTGATTGTAGTGATTGTTATGTAATGCAATGAAATTTCACAGAGACATTGAGATGCTATGAGGTCCGTATAAATAATTCAAGAGCTACAGCGTGATATATTACGGGGTTCCCTGACTGACTGACAGAGGAACATGTAATTTGAAAGTTGACTTACTGACTGAACAGCTGTATGTGATTCTTTCAAATTTGTGACCATCAACGGTGCGTTTGCCTAACCACCAGCCAGATTCGCAAGAAGTCGCGTCAATGAAATTGATTTCTATTGTGCAATTTCGTTGACCGTCACATTTGTCATGAATAAACTTCACGTGATCTCCACTTGGTTTATGAGAACATCCGGCGTCTTTGATGCAACATCTGATTCCTTTACAGCCAGAGACTCCCAGATGTATATTTGTTACTTTGATGATATTGAACGATGGACATTGCAGATCGAGTTGAGATCCAACGCAACCCTGAGCACTGTGTGCAGTGTCTGCTGTAACATGAGACAATACACTTAGATGACTAGCATTGAAATGCATTCAGTGTAGATGTAATCTAGACGGATAATGGGATGAACCATAGAATACGTGGAGTGCGATAATAAGGCCATATCTTCAATTATTTTAAGCATAATCACATTTACTGCAGTGTGGATGTGATTATTCTTAAAACTGCGAAATCGAAACTCCACCACTGTTCGTAGCACTCTGACAGTGTCAATCCCAGTCCTGGATAAAGGAGGAGGGCGACACTAATCATCTTTGTTATGACACAGCGTCGTCAGTAGTATACTTATGGCTTTTTCAAAACGGCGGGAAAAATCTATTGTTCCAAAACCTGGAACATCAAAGGGAAAAGCTGGAACACCAAAGGGAAAAAGCTGGAACATCAAAGGGAAAAAGCTGGAACACTTATGGTTTTATGACTCATCACTAATTGGCTGACATTAGCAGCGCCTGCGTCAATCCCTACCCCACCCACAAATGACTGGCGTGTTTTATGAATTGACTCATATGGGAGACCCCCACCCCTAGGGCCGGCTGTATTCGTCATTTCCTCTTCTTTGGCTGTATGCATTGAAAACCACACATCCTATAATTTCCCATGATGCTGGGCATTTCCCAAGTTTATTTTTACATGCAAATATTTCATATGATTGTGCAATACTTATATTATAAAAGAACGCTTTGAACAAACTGATGACATTGATATTTCATTTTCGACATCGGCGTATTCGTTACTTACTACAGCGAAAGATGATTGCAGCACGAACTCTCGTACCAATTCCAGTGAGTATGATAGAATTTTTCTTTAAACTTTGTATTGAACACGCTATTTTATATTGTTAAGCATGTATAAATAAAGATTTGTGTGGATATTTAGCATATAACTCAAAATTCTGATCTTATTTTGTGTTTCTGTAGCTTGTGGAATTCAAACAGCATATTGGCAACAATCGGTATCTCACTGCCAGTCACTACAAGAACGAGCTAATGGTACACATCCGTGAATATGTGGAAGATGGGGGAAAATCCTATCCCACAAAGAAGGGCGTATCGTTCAACAAATCGGCATGGGCAAGATTTCGGGCTTGTCTGGACGAACTGGACAGAAATGTGCAATTGATGAAGTCGAATCAGCCTGTTGACGTCTATCAACATCTCGGAGGTCGTTATTATGCAACAATTTCCAAGGACTTCAGATGCGTGAATATTCGGCGATACTTTCTACCCCCAAACACCACCAAGGAGAGGCCAACCCGCAGCGGCATCGCTCTACGTTTCGACGAATGGGACAGCCTTCTTCTCAAAATTGATCAGCTCCACGAACAATTGCCAGAACTTAAAAACGCTATGCCGTGCTATAGCTCTTTAGATCATTCAAATCAATTAGGGTTTGTAGCATGTACTCAATGCAACCCTTTCGGACTTTAAATCTAAGCATTTCTGAATAAAGTTGTGTCATTTGGAACATGTCTTTTATTTGTAGCATAATGAATTAAAGAAAAAAGCACAGAGATCTTTTTTTTTTTTTATTCTTTCTTCAACAAAAAAAAAAAAACTTTACACACATGCAAACAAGCAAGTAGGTTCCTTATGAGTGTCTCTTTCTTTATTAATATAAATCACAAGACAAACTATAGTAAACTCGAATCTAATATATACAGTTTAAATCACAACATATCAGTTCACGCATTATATAAAATCAATTGTCTTTATATAATGCAATGTCAACATGTCCATATGCAAAAGAATCCGAAGAATTTAAAAGAAAACGTTTGTCATCGTATGGCGAGAGTGCGGATTTCCGCAGTTCGACTGTGTGCAGTTCGTGCTTCCTACTTTGTATCACACAGAATTGTGAAGAGGTTGGCTTTTCATCAAAAATGCAGGCGCGATATTGAGCATGTCTAATATATTTCTTCACATAACCCTTCTTTATCCCCTTTGCAGTCTTCTTTTCTTTCTCTCCAGCCAACAGCAAACTATACATTTTCGATCTTAGCCCACAAAATTCGATCACAGCGTCCCCATTGCATTCGTCCTTAAACTTCCCAATGACCTTTGCGTTGGAGCGGCTATGTAGAAAGTGCCCACAGGGGTAGTCTGATGTATCATATTCGTCTAAATTGCCCTGCATATCTGTATATATGTCGTTGGTAAAGATGTGATAGCAGAGGCTGTCTGTGTCCGTGAAAAGGAGTTTGCAGGCAGGTCCATAAATGGGAATTATATGCTGATAGTGGAACTCGTACATTTTTAGTTTTGAAATGTCCAAGATGCACATACCAGCATATAGGGGTTTGTTGAGTAAAACGTTAGAATTTGTTAATTTTATGACGGTCAAATCTTCGTTTATTATGTTGTACGACTCGAAATTTGGACGGGCCACGAAACGTTTGGCCCGTTTCGCGCTAGTTACAAGTTTCACCGCTAGGTGTTTTCTGTTGTTTTGCATTGTTTTGCCGTAAATTGAGTTGTTCATTAATTTGAAGAGGTCCTTTTCAAATGCAGATTTGGCAACCTGCCGTTTGGACGTGTTGAAGTCGATATATGGCTTCAGCCATCGACTTTGCCGAAACTCGAGAATTTGATGAATTTTAGCTAATTTCAGGCCCATTTTCAGATAGAACTGTAAATTGCGATAATGAACGACGTACCGGGTCTTTGCCATGAGATTGGGCACCAACTTTGTGACTCCGGTACCGATTTTAGCCGAAATTTTCTGTGAAACAGATTTTGCGTACGGGGATAACATGTCCGGTCGTATGTGTAGTGTCTCTGGAGCAAGGGGGTAGTCGTTGTGGTCGTCGTGGAGATGGGAAGGATAGTCCAAGTCCACGTCCAAAATATACCCCAAGTCGTCATCTGTCGTTTTAGTGTCCAAGTCAAAGTCGGCAATTTCGTCTTCGGTCAAAAATCGGAATTTACCCGTCGGAAGCGGCTCGGACATGGCATATCCGTAGAGGTTGTTACAATCCAAATACATGATATAACTGTTTGGAACGTTAGGATCGTATCCTTGAGCGAGATACGGATTATTCGCCTTTGCATATCGATTTGATATCATGGATACGCCACCTCTCATGCCCCGCTCCACAAACAGGTAAATGTCCGGGTCCGTGATCAAGTCCAAATTCACATTTGTCATGCGCAAGCACGCGTCGAAGCTAAGTCCGGGGCTGCTGTAGTAATGTAGCGGGTCCAGTTTGTAAAAGTCCAAGGACATACTACGAAAAGATTCGAAAACATCGGCCAGTAAAATGACGTCTGTCTTCAAATACAGATCGTGGTAGTCCTGCATAGTTGTCATGTCAAACGTCTGCCAAATCTTCTGTGCATAGTCGTAGTCGTCCTGGGAAATGTCCTCGTCCGTCAGTTTGCTAAAGAAGCAGCCTTTGGGAGGCAGAGTCCTTTCGGTCATTCTGCAGGCCGAAGTCATATATTCGTAGGGAAATACCCCCTTACGCAAAAGCAATTTGTACTCGTTCGGAAAAATCCGACGCAAATGATTGAATTTCGAATCGTCTTCTTTAGATAAATTTTTTACCAACACGTCCAAACCGCAGTTTAGAAATTGTAGGGAATCCAAAAATCTGATATTGTTAATTTCGAAGGAGAGATATTTCTCCATGTTCGTGGCTATCACATTTATTTCTTGTCCTGCAAACTCCTTTGTCATGTTTTTGAGAATAAGGTGTGAGTCGTATCCTTTAAGATTGTGGAAGATGACAGGAAGAAGATAGTTTGCAGATTTGTCTTTCTGAAACTTGGTAGGCTTTCGAAATTTCATTTTAAGATTGCAAGGAGAACAGAGTGCAGAAACAAAGTTACCAGTCATGTGACAGTGGTGTCGAACTTTGTTGGCGGCAGAAAAATCGATAGCGCAAGAAGGACAAGATGTGCAAGAGTCAAACTCCGCGCGCTGCTGCTGGGAAAGAGCCTTCATGGGTGTGTTTGTAGCCAAAATTTTATTGATTCGCGTTTGTTCTGTTTTTATGTGTGTAAAGAAATGCTCCATAACGTCTGGCCCGGTAAACGTGTATGGGATCGCGTCGTTTAAGTGCTGAAAGGATGATACTGTCAAGCAGCAGAAACCGCTCGGAGTGTGCGTGTCGATAATTTTGGTCGCGCCGGTTGTTGCAGTGTCGTTTGGCGATAAGTAACTCTCGAAGTCACTGTATATTACGTATGGAATGGGCATTTCGTGTTGTGTGTTTCTAAATGATAGATTTGCGTTTTCAGGAGTCGGTTAACGCACGGACTGAAGGCCGTGCTTGCCGCAGTCGTCCATGTGGGCATTTTTCCCAGCAGCAGTGGTGAAGCAGTGCAAGCAATAAGGACAAGGAAAAGTTCTACCGCCAGTGTGCGAATTTCTTCCCCTTAAAAGTGCAGAAAGGTTTCGAATAGTAATATAATGTCGCTTAGCGCCATCATCCAGTAGAAGTAGATTTACAATATGTTTCCTACCCCTGTGAGCACTTGCGTATAGGGGGGTTAAGCTCTTGTCGTCCGGGTTTGAGTACACGACATTGATGGAATAATCAGGGTTCAGGGCCTCAAACATTGGAATTTGATCGATTGGCATGGGAAATTTCAATCCCTTAATCTCAAGATCATCCACATATGGTTTATAGTGATTTACTCTGTGAGGGTTTGCATTTTGGAAATGACTCACAGCTAATGCTGCATATAGGAAACAGAACTCGTCATTATTCTGAATATTCAGCGTTGCGCGCTTGTTTAATATATATTGCGGCGTGGGAATGTAGCTAGATGCTTCAATTGGATCGTATATAGCATTAGATAATTTAAAATTGGTCACGCTGCTCACCACCCACCCCGAATTTTGCGTTGTAAAAGTGTCTACCAGTTCATCGATTCTTTGGATGGCGTCTTGCACTTGATCTGGTATCTGCGACGGATGAAGCAGTGTAGATGGTGTGGACTTGAAGTAGGCGATGGTTCTATTTTCGCCTTCTGAGTATTCGCGTTGAAATTCCACATCTACGGCCACATACCATTTCACCGGCCTAAAGAATCAGTGCAGAATCACGTTTATTTTCTGAATATAAAAAAATCGTATCATATATAGTTCGAAATTTATATAAGGAAAGTGTAAATATCGCAAGAGCCAAAAAAAAAACGATTCGCATGGTCAAAGAAGAAGAATTGATCAAGTTTGTAAGAATTTGTTTAAGTCTGTAAAGCATATACCAACGCGCCTATATTGCAAATGTACTAACATAAATTTTTTTTCCATATTCTACATTTGGAGAGAAAATTCTACTAAGTTCAAACAGCTGTGAATTGTCAATTCTCTAATTACAAAGAAATTATCAAGAATTTGCGTGTAATGCAAACTCACCCTTCATCACTGAGAGTGGCTTCCAAAGCGCCGATCATCTGTTGAGCGTCTCCCGCCAGCATGGCATGAACATCGGTGGTGTCCGGAGTTGGAAAGGAGATGTCTATAAAGGCATTCTGTGTCGACGTACGTATTCCTGCATTGCTCTCTTTCTTGATGCATGTAACGCACAGATCTTGCCCAGCACGGAAGAAGCGTGAGGTCCTCCGACATTTGCATCGTATGCACTCTTTGCGTTGCATGCAGGTTCGGCAAAGACCATTCGTCAGCGTCGCCTTGTACGCATGACAAGAATCGCAACGACCTAAAGAAATAAGTGTTTAATAAAAATTTGGATTTGGATAGAGGATAAAATCCTAAGAAAATAGAGTGCAATGTGTCTGTGTTTGTGTGCCGATGTCACAAATAGTAAAATCCTAACAACGTTGTATGAAAGGCGAAAATGATTTTCTTAACTTACATGCTGGTGCACTCTGGGTGCTGGACGTTGAAGCTTCGCCGCCCGACTCCTTGAACGTAATAATGCCAGATCCTTCGCCGCCCGACTTCTTGGACGTAATAATGCCAGCTCCTTCAGAATCTGCAAGAATAAAATAAACATTTAATAAGAAGAACAAAATTTATTATTCGCGATTTGATATAATTCAAAATATTATGCATTTATTTTTTGGAAGATCTGTGAGTATGAGATAATTTAAAATTCACTCACTGAATTTCTTTTCCTTGGGCTTTACACCTTCGTCGGCCGATTCAAGTCGTCTTTTCGCTAAAAATAACGAAAGAAGAAAATTAATTGATTCATTTATTCGAAGTGGTTCAGCTAATAATTCAATATACTACAATTAGAGGACATGCATAGTTTAAAATTATGTTGCATAAAATATCTAGATTAAAAATATATAAATACATGGTAAGAATACCTGGCATGTTTCCTCGCTCCAGCTTCCTTGCTTCCTTTTTCTTTTCTTCATTCGCTTCTATTTCTAGGACATAGCCCAGAAGCTCCTGGTCGCTCATAGGTCCCCAAAGTTCTGATATTTCTGCCTCCTCGGCAGATCTCATCAAGTCCGAATCTTCCACATCAAACATTTCCACTGTAATTAAAAAGCAAGAATTTTTTTTTAAATACATAGCGAACCACTAATGACAGTAAGAAGGTATCATGAATAGCATATACGAAAGTTATATTAAGTTCTGTAAAGGCCTAAATGGGAAAAAATGTCTCATATGCGAATGTAAAAAATTTGTTATACGCTTGCCTGTTGGTTCTATAGCCTATTTGTCGTTGCTGTAGAGGAGCCTGCACGAGGTTCTGGAGGCTGCTGGATCGTTCGCATATGTCGCCCATCAATATATTGGTCAACTTCTGTAAGAGAGAGAATTACTTTCAATAATGCGGGAATTCACATAAACTCATATGCAATTCCATATGGAATGTCATATTATGCCCTATGTGGGATATAAATACATATAAAGCCCATATGACTATCTTATAGCATTGTTTTTGGGGTATTACGCTAATAGATACGCAATACCATATGGAATGTCATATTATGCCCTATGTGGTATAGAAATACATATAAAGCCCATATGACTAGCTTATAGCATTGTTTTTGGGGTATTACGCTAATAGATACGCAATACCATATGGAATGTCATATTATGCCCTATGTGGTATAGAAATACATATAAAGCCCATATGACTAGCTTATAGCATTGTTTTTGGGGTATATCGCTAATAGATACGCAACACCATATGGAATGTCATATTATGCCCTATGTGGTATAGAAATACATATAAAGCCCATATGACTAGCTTATAGCAGTGTTTTTGGGGTATTTCACCAATACATTCAAATGGGTATTATCATATGTAAAAGGCAAATATTATAAGGAATTGAAATATATAGTATGTAAAAAGACTAACTCGAACGCTTCGCAACCTGCTGGTCAGATCTTTCAGCAGCTTCGCGCATTCGTTCTGCAATATAAAATTTAATAGTTCATATTTTGAAGAAAAAATTAGATTTATCCAAGCTGTGTTTAATCGTATAAATCTTTAAGGAATAGCTGGCGAAGTTCGTTTCTATAATAGAAAAAATGTGTGGATAACATAGGGAATACATACTCAGCTCTTGTATTCTGGCTGCAAGTTTCGCCTCGTCCTTTTTGAGTTGAGAGATTTCAGATCGAAGTTTATAAACTGTAGAAATAAATATAAGATAAATGTAACCTGCGTTTAAAGTGTAGAATTCTACAATACTTTGTTTATTTCAGCTATGCATGATAGTTCAAAGAAATTTAAGATTATAGTTTATAAATCTAACAAGGGTATGCAAGAATTAAACTAAATAAATGCGACTAGAAGTTATGTAAAGAAGTGTTGTATACTAACTCGACTCCATAGTTGCAGTAAACAAACAACTCGGTAGATTTTTGTAGCCTGAAGCCGTTGCGATGTTATAGAAAGCGCGTGTAGAAGGCGTCACAGCGAGGTTGAAGGTAGCAACGGTTGATCCTCTCGAAAGCTCGTGTAGAAGTCGTCCTCCGCGAGGTTGAAGTTGGCATCTGCTGAAGCTGTCGAAATCGTGTGATTAAGCCCTGTTTGGACTCGTGTTTTTATAGCCGTGTGGCCATAGATTTCAACGTGTGGTGCAATAGTATGCGTGTTTATACTCTTAAAAATTCGTTTACGTGTCTGTCTGGGCGTCTGCGTGTGACAAGGCGTGGTGCAATAAGTTTGCTTGCTTGTCTGCCTGCGCGTCTGCGTATTACAAGCTCTTGTGCAAGAGCCGTAAAAACCCGTGATTCATAGTCTTTAAGCTTATGCAGGCTGACCAGAGTATTGCCTACGCTCGAGGGTTTATGCTTAGTCATCTGTGCTGCCCTGGCAAAGCTGATTCATACGGTTGGCCGGCTAAGTAAGCCCGCTTGACTGTGTGCATATGTGTGTTGCACAATTCTTACTGTTGCATGTCGCAATGGCACCGCTCGGGGAAAATACCCATGACTAAGCATCATACGTGGCTGCAGCCGCAGATGGCGAAAATCAGCTGATGAAGCGTGCGTGGGGCTGGGGGTGGGGGTCTCCCATATGAGCCAATTCATAAAACACGCCAGTCATTTGTGGGTGGGGTAGGGATTGACGCAGGCGCTGCTAATGTCAGCCAATTAGTGATGAGTCATAAAACCATAAGTGTTCCAGCTTTTTCCCTTTGATGTTCCAGCTTTTTCCCTTTGATGTTCCAGCTTTTCCCTTTGATGTTCCAGGTTTTGGAACAATAGATTTTTCCCGCCGTTTTGAAAAAGCCATAAGTATACTACTGTCGTCAAACAGCAACAATACTAAATTGCTGGAGACAACGACTATGACAATATTGACAATGACGCATCCGTTACAATGCTCATCCAGATGTGTACTGTATAATAATTTATGCCGTTGTCCGATACCATAATATCTGCGCTTTTTCTCCATTCGTATACTTTGCGGATTTGTTGTCTTGTCTTAATACTAACTAAGGATATCGTGAGCTAATTTTAGAACTCTTTTCTATGAACTTTTGCGCATGCCAGTCTCGAGTAATTTCTCCTTGCTACACGAGGTGCGTTTGAATAGTTGCTTCGAGTCATCGACTATCCGCAAAATCTAAGCAGTCGATTATTTCCAATAAACTTTAGTCGTTGGATTGGAGTTTGTGGTACAACCCTCACCTTCAAGCATGGTAGCCTACTATCGGTGGTCCGCGGGCTCAAAACGGTTAAACAGCACGGGTTGAAAAGTGCACTACACGTCTCCCTTGCACCGGGTTCTCCCTTAGGTGGTCAGGTAATAAATACACGGAACAAAACACTTCCACGTCTACAAGACTTGGACGTTCTCGGGATCATGGAAGCATGCAAATTAGTCCTCTTCCCAAGATGTTCCAGAAGTCAGGAATCTTCCACGTCCTTCTATCCATCATCCTGACGCTCCGGTTCAAAACCACGGCGGCGTTGTGACCTGACACGAGTTCTAAACTTCGATAAACCAAATTACTAGTTGAAAAGATGTGAAGCAGTTACCAGACACGAACAATTTTAGTTTAATTAAAGAGTAAGCACATACTAATGCTGTCTGATGCATATACTCTGTAGAACTGGACAATGACAACCAGCTGTAGGACGGACCAGTAGCGACATCTGTCGGTAAATTCCATGTTGATTACCTAAGACGATAGCACAATAGACACTGCTCTTCAAAATGTCAGTAATTTACAAAAAAGTCCTGTTCAATCACACATCAATTTATTCAAACATTATATCCAACCATTCATTCATTCATTCATTCATTCATTCATTCATTCATTCATTCATTCATTCATTCATTCATTCATTCATTCATGCATTCGTTCACTCGTTCGTTCATTCATTCGTTCGTTCGTTCTTTTACAAATCGCCACATGTAATCCTCTGATAAGTATTCACTCTGACGATTAAAATGACACTCGTCGCAAGACCTGCCTTCAATAAAATCTACACATCAATCAGATACAAACATGTAGCCTACCGAGAAAGATGGTTTTCTTCCTAGACAAAGAGCAATTTGATCATCGTAACAATTTTCACGACGTTAATTTTAATGCAACTACACTCATAAAAATGTTAGCAGTTGTTGAAATTCACTTTATGAACAATCTGACCTAATAATCAGCAATATCTAATAATGTTTCAATACAAAGTGAATACTCTTCTACTTGCGAAATAGCAAACTGTTCAATCTAGTTAACGAATGTTCAACTGCTCTAGTAAATTATTGGTAGGCCAACACATGTCATGATGTGCACCGGTATATTAGTTACGCGGATACCATTAACAAAATGTAGGCCTGCCTATCTCACTCGCGCGCTCCTTTCATCATCACTCCCTCCCACCAACTCCGTGTCTCGGCGTCGATTTTTATCTCGTAAGTTCCGGCAATAACTATAGCACTACAAGCTGCCAGGGTGTCATAAGGCGTGGCCTACACTAGGCGTAGGCTAACTGTTTGGCAAATCTTACCAAGCCGACGGTTCAAGTTTCAGTCACCGATTAAAAGAAATCCTTGAATTCCGACTCGCCGAAAAACTGTAGCCTAATAAAGACTTCCTGAGTCGCAAACCATTATGCATAGACTATGGAGTGATTCCGTACAGTCATTACTGACATTAGCATCATCACCATCATCATCATCATCATCGTCGTCGTCGTCATCGTCATCGTCATCGTCATCGTCATCATCATCATCATCATCATCATCATCATCATCATCATCATCATCATCATCATCATCATCATCATCATCATCATCACCACCACCACCACCACCACCACCACCACCACCACCACCACCACCACCATCATCATCATCATCATCATCATCATCATCATCATCATCATCATCATCATCATCATCATCATCATCATCATCATCATCATCATCATCAGGATAGACCAATTTATGAATGATCATTCCTCTAGGGAAGAGAACTATGTCAAATGGTGACAAGGGGATTAAGAAAGTGGCGCAAGTTGGGCATTGCTGCAAATGAGTGTGGTGGGAACATAATTATCGTGACATAAAGAATAAAAACCCAAAGACCGACGACCACCTGATCTTCCACCTTCAGTGCAGGCACTGCAGAGCATAGTCAATGTCTACAGTTCATAGCTAACTACGTACCGGTAGATATAATTATTACTGACCTTAGTTAAGACTATGTAATTTGAACAGAAATCTAGACATATCTGTCTGATTTGGGGGGTATTTGAAGCCTGAACTACATGTATCTTCTGACAGTCCAGAGTGATTACCTATTGACTAGCTATAGCTGATATACAGAATCACTGTATACTATAGCTGATGTTGTTATTGATGTTGATGATGATGATGATGATGATGATGATGACGACGACGACGACGAATACGACGATGATGATGACGATGATGATGATGATGATGATCATGATGATGATAATAATGATGATGCTTATTACAAAATCATTGTTGTAATGACAATGGTAACGACGACGACGATGGTGGTGGTGATGTTGATGATGATGACGCTGATGTCATCAGAATTTTATAGCTATCGAGTTGATTGAAACTGATGCTGGCGATGGAAATAACTGATAGAAAAGATGAGGAGAAGAGGGATGCTATCATTGAGAAACATGACTCCACTGATTGTGTCACCATGACACTTTCCATCCACGCATCACTCAGTCTCTCAGTCTGCATTCTGTATATATCTTTGTGTCCGTCTGTCGAAATGTAACCGCATATCTCTGCTCCTTCCTTCTCTGTCTGTCTGTCGTTGCCTCCGCATGTCTTTCTGTCTGTCTCCAAATTTCCTTCTGTCTGAACAGATCTATCACGAGACGCATACAATCTACAATTTGGATGAGTCGTCTACAGCCCGTCTCAGCCTTATAACTGTATCCGCTAAATCGTCCTAATTTTGTAGTCCATTAATTTTGAGGTCTTTCTTTATCCATTCGGGCTTCTTTTATGTAGCCGGATTGCAATGATATGTTATCTTGATTTCTTTGATTTATTCGCAATTATAAATATAGACCATTTTGATTGATTGATTTATTGATTTTTATTGGAGAGTATGTTAAACTTCTTTTGGTAATTAAGTCGATCAGTCACACATATTAGGCCTATTGCGAAACGCAATTTCCGTGATGACCAAGTGCAATTCATTGGAATCGTACATGTTGCTGTCAACACTAGGATGATGTTGAAATGATTATGACAATTATTAAAACAATTATCACTGACCAATTAAGTCTAGAGGTCTGCCTGCACGCATAAGCATGTCTGGTCATCTGCAAATTCGAATAATTACGTCTGTCTGTTTCTATGTTTGTCTGTTTGTATGCATATATTATTCATGCAGCGGCGCCCGCAGGATTTGTTTCTTGTACGCACAGAAATTTTCGAAGGAGGGGCGAACAGGGAAAAATTTTCGTTAGGTCGCCGAAAAAACTGATGACTTTTTTTTTTAGTCGTCAACCTAGAATTTTCCAAAAACATACCTTTTCTATCCGCCGAAAAACCTGATGACCTTTTTTTTTTTTAGTCATCGACCCAGAATTTCCCAAAAACATACCTTTTCTATCCGCCGAAAAAACTGATGACTTTTTTTTTTTAGTCGTCAACCTAAAATTTTCCAAAAACATACCTTTTGGGTCATACGTATGTGCGTACGTCTGCGGGCGCCTCTGCTGTACGCACTTGCGTAAGTGCATACGCCTGCGGGCGCCGCTGTATTCATGCATGTAGCCTATGTCGACTCGTAAAAAAAACCGAAGCGCAAAAAAAATTAGGTTTTTTGCCAATATCATGGCCACAAGTAAGAATTTCGAAATGAAATTTTACAGGATCAATGACAATTCATATTATATTGACACAAGATGGTCAGATTCATCAACATTTTTCAAACAGAACAAAAGTTATACCACTTTTAGTGAGGCCACCCGCCGTTTTATGACGATTCAAAAACGAAACGCAACAAAAAGTAAAAAAAACACGATTTTATTAAGTCTCATCTCAAATAACTGTTGTCAAATGAACTTAGTAGTGCTTCACAACCTGTGTTCAATGTGCCCACCACCCGTGCCAAAACTTCCTTTGAGTCTGTTTGCAAATTTCTTGATGGACCTGTTGATTAATCTGATAGATTCCTTATTTGCCAATTTGATTGTCATCTTGCTAAGTGACTTCTCAGTGACGCGCAACTACGCTGGTAGCCTGTTTCTCTTTTAATAGTAATAATGATGATCAACTGGCAATATCATGGCTATTTGATACCAATTATTTGAGATGAGAAAAAAATCGTGTTTTTGTTACTTTTCTTGTGGCGTTTCGTTTTTGAATCGTCAAAAAACGATGGGTGACCTCCCTAAAAGTGGTATAACTTTTGTTCTGTTTGAAATATTTTGATGGAATCTGACCACCATATGCAGATATGAATTGTCTTTTAGCCTGTAAAATTTCATTTTGATATTCTTACTTTTGGCCAAGATATTGGCCAGAATAATTAGATTGGTTTTTGTTACTTTTTGTTGCGTCGCGTTTTTGAATCGTCAAAAAACGGTGGGTGGCTTCACTAAAAGTGGTATAACTTTTGTTCTGTTTGAAATATGTTATTGAAATCTGGCCATCATGTGTAGATATGAATTGTGTCTAAGTCCGTAAAATTTAATTTCGAAATTCTTACGTCTGGCCAAGTTATTGGCAAAAAACCTAGGGGGTCTTTTTTGCCCACCCTGTATAGTCATACAGTGATGGGTTTTAGATAATAATTATGTTTTTCCTCCAAATCTGAATGTCCACATGCACTTGCGCACGCATGTATCATTGTAGGCTATGCAGTGGTATGCATATAGCCTATGCATGCGTAAATGTTTGTGTGAATGTATGCAGGTGTAACAGTGTATGTACGTGCATGAGTATAGCCTATTATATATTATATTTACATATTTTAAATTTTTTATTTTATTCATGTGTTGTGCGCTGTTGAGCCGAAGGATATGTAAGCAAGGGGATGAAGATGGAAGTGGTGGATGTGATCCAGATCGCAGTGGAGTATGGTCTACTATCTAGATAGCCTCAATAGAAGGACAACATCAATTCAATCGACAACGAGGCGGACGATTATCCGACCAGTGACAAAAATCTTTGTTTCGAGACTGATACAGATTTTCTGGAAATATACTCGATCAAACGTGCGGGGAGGAACAACCCTCACTGAGAGTACTTTGTAGTAAACTATATATGTTATATATGCACTTAATTGTCTTTTTCTTTGTCGTGTCTTTCTGAATGTTATCGACAGTAAGTTAACTATCGCCCTGCCATCGTATATAGGCTTCACAAAGTAGGTAAGCAAGTAAGAAGGAAACGAAGTTCTGATCCTATATAAACTTGGCTGAAGTCTATAGCTTGCAGACTCTATATTATGTGGCAGCTAGCGGTTCTAGGACAAATGACTCCCGGATAATTACCCCGAACAATTACCCCCCCCCCCGACAATTACCCCTGGACAATTACCATCCGTGCCAATTACCCCCATGACAATTACCAAGTTTTCAGTTCAACGTCGGGAGCTTCCATCCGACCATAATGGAAGTTCATTGGCTTTATCCAACGAGAACAAGCCTCACAAGAAGTCCACTGTAGGGAATCTCTGGCTGGTCACCCACCACAACCGACAAGGAAGAAATACGCTGACACCAACGCAAGGATTCTGACAATCGTTCGCAAATACGACGCGTACATGTAGAGCCATTGACTATCTTCGTGGAGTTGCTCATAAGCTTGCTTTTTAAGCTAAATGAACTCAGTACACTATCACTAGCATTTAAATATTTTTCGAACCTTTCACACCTACATGTTTTCTTGAAACAGTAACACGTAGATGTTTTCTTGAACCTTTAACACGTAGATACTTTCTTGAACTTTTTACACGTAGATGTTTTCTTGAACCTTTAACACGTAGATACTTTCTTGAACTTTTTACACGTAGATGTTTTCTTGAACCTTTAACACGTAGATGCTTTCTTGAACCTTTAACACGTAGATGTTGTCTTGAACGTTTCACACGTAAGCTATAGAAGCGATTTTAGATTTTACTTTATTTAATATTAAATTTTAATATGTTTTCTTGAACGTTTAACACTAACTGATAGACTTAGTTTTGGGCTAAATAACCTCATTAACTCTAAGCATCATTTTCTATAACTCAATAATTATTGTCTCTCAGCTAGCTGGGGTCACTGTCATGGGGGTAATTGTCCGGAGGGTCATTGGCACGGAGGGGGTAGTTGTCCGGGGGTAATTGGTACTGGAATAATTGTTCTGGAGTAATTGTCGGGGGATAATTGTCCACTGTCCAGGGGTGATTATCCGGGGTAATTGTATTGTTACCCATCTAGCCTATATGGCACAGCTTAGAATAATATGTGGGAGGGCATTCCTTCACGCTTTCTCCCCAGTCACAACGTTCCCTCTCCAAGATTTACGACCATGAGTTCAGTCTGACGGTCTTGTTTCTGTTATCTCCGAAATTTCTCAGCGACTTACAAAAAGCTATACGGTGGGTTGAGACTTGAGAATCAGGTTTTGATACCCCGGTAGCTTGAAAAGCCAGGTGTCTTTGGGCTAAGTGTCTCTGTTCGCTATTCTCTAGATAAAATAAGACCATAAAATTATAGGGTATACGCATGGGTTGCAAGCTAGAACGGTTTCAAGGCAGCAGGTCAAAGGTGATCGTTGTGTCTAGTGGCAGTAGAGGTCATTTTCTATCAAAGTCAGACCTTCGTTGTCTTGTGACGATGAGGTTTTCGATACTGCCTCTGTCAAGAAACGAGTCGGTGACCCTACCAGTGCTTCGTTAGCATAGATATCCGACACATCATGTGTCGCCAATGAGTAAATCTGGGTCGGAAGGCAATCGCCCTTATTATCAAAGTCCTTCACTCCAACCCGATCCGTTTTCAACACGGAAGATTTTGTTGTTGGTGCTTTTGACGGTTTGTTAACTACAGCATAGACATCAGGTCCTGTCGTGTGAGCCACATTAGCAGCCTTGGTTTTATTCGATGGCACTGGGTCGCTTTGGCTTTCCTTCCCGCCTGATTTTCTCTTGTCCTCGATCACATGACTGTAGACGGTTAGGTCTTCGTTGCCATCTTGAAGGCTTGTTCCTTGCGTTTCGTTTGCATAAATGTTGGAATCATTTTGGTGATTTTCAACTTTTGTCATTGCAGCCGGAAGAAAGAGTCTGATTTGTATATATTTTCTTCTGAAACAGAAATATTTCTTACTTATAATGATGATGATTTTGATGACTATGATGATGAGGGTAGGATAATGATGGCTTCAAAAAATGCTCATTATGTTGATTATGCTTTGGTAAAAACATTTGTATAGTAAGCAAACGGTAGATTGAATGATAGGGTAAAAGAATCCGTTGTTATCACCGAGATAATTGACTGCATTGTCATTCACTTTAGAATTTGAGCTTCTACGTATTTCTATGAACAGCACAAACCAAACCAAACCACGAAGAGGGTAAGACATGATTCATCAATGGATCTATTGCGCACTTTATCTTCAATTAAACAGCTTTTATAGCGCATCAATCAGCATTAATCGACTCGATGATAGCTTAAAACGAGATCCAGCTCGCACTTAAATACCGCAAAACATCAGTATCAATATTAGACCCTTTATGCTGTCCGTCAGTTTATAATGAAGTGACCAGTCGACACCGAATAATTCTTACCTCCGATAGATGTAGACTGCTAATACGACTATTGCCACCAGGCCGATGAGGCAGACGATCGTCATGACAACCGTTAGCACCTCTAAAAGACAATAATTATGACCATGCATGATTAATCAATTGTTATAAAAAAATTTAGCACCGGCATCTAGTGCATAAAGCATCGACCAGTGGTGCATCAAAATCAAAAAGCTATCAGTTAATCACCGGAAATCAGGATTCATTAATTCATTCCCAAAACTTATATAGCGCCCCATCAAGAAGGCTACTCAGAGGCGCTCCCAGCCCACCCACAGCTAAAAAGATGGGTCTTGAGCAACTGGTAGAAAGCAGGCAAATTATTCCGAGGTAGTAAGCGTAGTGCAAGCGGGAGTCCATTCCATGTGGACGGGCCAACAACCGAGAAGGCTCGATGATGTCGGGTAGCAGAGCGGTAAAAACAGTGCTAGGAAATTTTATGAATGGGATGAGACAGTCAATTAGGTTGGTTGCGGTGGATACTGCCAGCTGAATGGGTTGCATCTTGAGCCGAGACCTAAGTGACACAAAAGGCTGAGCAAGACGAGTAAATAATATGCGAGGAAGGATGCCAAAGTCATGTAACCGTAACTGTCCATTCGCATCGAAGAGTTAAGCATGCTGCTGCACTTGACAACGACAACATTTTGTCATGAGAAAATACAGTAATCGACTTTAAAGCGAGTTAGCATGAAAGGAAACTGCTCTTTGTGTGAGAGACAGTCTCAATCAATGGAGGAAAGACCCATGGAAAGAATGGAACTGTTGAGTAAAGTCATTTCAATCATTTATGTAGCACCCTTAAAGAAATCCATTCAGACACGCTCCCAGTCTTAGCGCCTTCACACGAATCACACCCGCCGCGTGATCAGGCGCTTTAAAAAGTCAAGACTTACGTGAACTGGGCTCAACTGATGTTGCTCCGTCTCTGCCATCTGCTTTCGTGCTGGTGTTGAATTTCGCGGTTGTTACATCAGTTGACGTCAATTTATCTGACAAAAGCAAACAAGAAGCTGAAATCGTCACCAAATCTTCACGAGGTCGAAGACAGCACGAGGTCATCGTTGAAAATGTGGAGTTTATTTGAAGTCCCGACAAGTAGCCTAAACAGTAACGTCTGCAGATGTTAGGGTATCTGCTTAGTTCGATCCGATCCGATCCGATCCTGTGTCTTCCCGCTTTCTCACCCCCCAACAAAGCCAGTCTCAACAGCTGCTCTGCCCTCTCTCTCTCTGGTCCCCTGTACTATCTGTAGCTTTGGCAACTGTATGGACTGAGCTTCCAATGGACATCAATCTCTGGACAACCTTTCTGATACTAAGCAGCACCCGCGATTCGTGAATGAACAAATGCTTTGCGATTAGCTTAAATTAACGCTTTAGAAACCAGGAGAACTTACGAATACAATTACAGTATTCTTGTATCATCTGTATTATAAGGCGTAAAGTTTGTCCCTTTTTATTTCGACTCTTCGTTCCAGAAAAGGCTCGGAAATGACAGAGCGTCGGTTTAAAAAAAAATTGCAATTGATTATTGCCTAAACTTTAAGATCAACGCCACTATTTTCAGCTCTTAATTCACTTTAAAACCCGAGTTATTAGCGTTTTAAGACAGATTTAATCAGCCACGTGCCGCGTTCATTAGTAAAGAGTCGACTGTCCGCATGACGTCATTCTCGCCCAATAATAATTTCCGTTTATCAACAATCCGGTTGACAAACCGAAACCGGTTACAGTGTACAATTATGCACAAGAAAGCAGATCACAGAAATATTAATCATACTAACAGAACAGACAGCCTGCAATAATTGTATTACGCCACAGTCAGCACACACACCCGGGTCATGTTTGTTTTTTTGGGGAAGCGGGGGTGGGGTGGAGGGGTGGAGAAAACCCGAAATTTAGCGGTCAACGCTGGGTACCCCAGAGGAGTAGTGTTGAAAACCTTAAATTTCCCGGGCAACACCGGGTAACACATCTAGTTCAACTATAAACCAAAAACGCGGAATAGAGAAACAAGTCCATTTGTCAGACGACAAGAGAGAAGCTAGCATAGTAGGTCAATATAGCTGAACCAGTACATAGCGCATTAGTTCTGAGTCAGTTTCCAGAGTAGATTGGTTGCGCTAGTAGGGACCTAATAACTGTTGATAGTCACTGTGACAATGACACAGAGCTAAATTGCAAATACGGATGCGTAATAGTAATCTGTGCCGTTCTCGGATGGTGCATTTGCGCTTCGGCGTGTGAAAAGCGGATCCCATGCTCGGCTTATCGCGTTTTATCTTCGCAAGATTTGTGAATTGTTTGCCTTCCAGAGTAATATTGCTTGCATTGCATATTCTCATTCAATTACTCGGCACTGTTTTTCGAGTAAACCCCGCGCGATTTCTCGGTAGGCCTACGGTTTCGGAAATTTTGACCGTCTCTCCCTCCGAGTCCCTCGCACAGGGATCATTTGCGCCCGTAGAATTTTTTTACATGTATGCTAGTACCGGTACTCAACATACACGAAAACATTAGTTGCAAGAGTATACTTGAACACTTACTAGTTCCCTTCGATGCGCTTTCTCTGCAGCACAGGAAAATGGCGAACACCTGTATGATGAACCAGTTGCGACATCTATCGAAATATCTCATGTTGACTTCCTAAAAATAATATTGCACAATAAAAGCAGATCTTCGAAATGTCAATTACGGACCAAAGCCGCTTCATTCAGTCGCCCAGTCATTAACTGATCCATCGTTCATTCATTCATTCATCCATGCATTCATTCATTCATTCATTCATTCATTCATTCAGTCAGTCAGTCAGTCAGTCATTCAATCAGTCAGCCAGTCAGTCAGTCAGTCAATCAGTCAGTCAGTCAGTCAATCAGTCAGCCAGTCAGTCAGTCAGTCAATCAGTCAGTCAGTCAGTCAGTCAATCAGTCAGCCAGTCAGTCAGTCAGTCAATCAGTCAGTCAATCAGTCAGTCAGTCAGTCAGTCAGTCAGTCAGTCAGTCAGTCATTAATTGATCCATCGTTTATTCAATCATTCATTCATTCGGTCCATTAACTTTCTTGATGGATCTTATCTTTGAATCATCATGACATTCATTGCTGGACCTACCTTCAATTGAATCCGCATTTAATATTTAATCAGAACAAGAAAACGAGAAAAAAAATTCTTTCTCCTTCCAAAGGAATTCGTAATAATGTCATGAAGTTAATAATTTAGCATGCAGCTATACTCGTAAAATGTGAATTACAATTTCAGCTTACTTTATAAACAAACTGACCTAACATTAGTAATATTTAATAATAATTCAATCCAAAGTCTTCTGTTAGCGAAACATGAAACCATGTGATTCAGTTAACGAATGTACAGCTTCTTTATTCCTGTAGGCCAGCACACGCAGTACATATTCTGTTTGGTAAAGCCAATCACGTGCATTGCGTAATAGACTATCAGTTACACGGATACCATTTCAAAATTTACGCCTGCTTATTATGTCCCTCTTGTGCTCCTTCTTCTTCTCTCTCTGTCTCGGCGTCTACCAATATCTATAATTATCTCTCTCATTCTCTATCTAATTGTACGTCTCTCTCTATATCTCTATACCTACGTATATCTCTCTCTTTCACTCTTTCACTCTCTCGTTCTCTCTGTCTCTCTCTGTCTCTTTCTGTGTGTGTGTCTCTCTCTGTCTCTGTCTCTGTCTCTGTCTCTGTCTCTGTCTCTCTCTCTCTCTCTGACTCTCTACGTTCTGTTTCTGTCTCCGTGTGTCTCTCTTTCGCCTATATCCGTTCAAAATCCAACATGAGGTCACCAAGCCACCAATGGGCTCTGTTAGATTTAAGTTCCGACAATAACTTCAGCACTAGAAGCAGCCAGAGCCCAGAGGGTCATGAGGCCTGGCCTACTGTAACACTAGGCGTATTTAATTGATGGGCCGATCATATTATAGGCCTACCAAGCTGACAGTTTAACTTTGATTCACCGATGTAAAGACATCCTTAACCTCTTAGACAGTTAGATTGCGAATAATTGCAATAATGACATCCTTATTCACAAGTTGTTTTGCGTAGATTCCCAAGTAGGCCTAATGCCAACATCATCATGATAACGAAGATGACAATGATGATGACGACAAGAAAGATGATGATGTTGATGATAATGATGATGTTAATGACGATGATGATGATGATGATGATGATGATGAAAAACGTCTACTATTCTACTGCATGGAGGACGAAGAATTGGGACTGGAGGAACTTGTGAAGAAGCTTGTGAAGTGTGTAAAGTAGATGAATCTGTAGAAACATGACCGGTGGATCAGACGAAAGGTGTCGCTGATTACTGTTCTGAGCGCAGACCAAATGCGAAATTGAGGATCCTATAGAGGCGCTGAATCATGATAAATTATCATGACAATGATTGGAGCTAATACTCGTGATGATTACGAATGATGGGATTGCGATTTTAGAAAACCAGGTGACGACAACTTGACATTTTTGGACACTATGGCATCAAAGTACCCCACTCGCAGCACAGTTTGATTTGCAATCTATGATTAGATATTCTTCTAGGGAACCTCAATTGCTTACAAGGGTATGAGCAGAGGGGAAAGTTGGACATTGTTGCAAATTAGTGTTAGCGACTTAATATTCGTAGCCTAAAAGCCCAAAGCCCGGTGACCAGTCCACTCCCTGTTTGCATTACCCTCACCTCTCTCCATCCCCCCTCTCTTTCTCAACCTCAGTCTGTAGTCTGTCTTTGTGTCCGTCTATTATAACGTAGCCGCCCTCCTCTTCTCCTTCCGTCCGTCTCTGTCTGTCACCTGATGAGGATTGCGTTGTTAGAAAGTCAGGTGACGACAGCTTGATATTTTTGGACGCTATGGTATCAAGTGTCTCACCCGCAGCTCAGTTAGCCCGATAGGAAGAACAGCATAGACCAATATATTATGATGTTCGTTGCGATGATGATGATGATGATGATGGTGATGATGATGATTATAAAAATTATTGCTATATGACAACGACGACGACGACTATGATGGTGGACTGGTGGTGGGTGGCGATGTTGATGATGATGATGACGCTAGTGTCAGCAGAATTTCATGGCTATCGGTTTGATTTAAACTGAATATGGAGATGGAGATAACTGATTGAAAAGATGAGGAGACGTAGGATAACAAAAAATTATCGAGAAACATCCTCCGCTGATTGCATCACCCTCACCTCTTTCCCTCCCCTTGCTTTCTCAGTCTCAGTCTGTATCTGTCTTTGTGTTCGTCTGTTATAATGTAACCGCATACCTCTTCTCCGTCCCTCTCTGTCTGTCTGTCTGTTTATCTGTCTTTGCTTCAGTATTTGTGTGACCGGCTGCCTGTCTCCGTCTCCTTCTGTCTGAACAGATCTAGCTCCAGACGCATACAATAATTATCGTCTACAATCTGTTTCAGCTTTATAACTGTATCCGTTTAATCGCCCGTATAATGAAGGCCATTTGAGGTCTTTCTTTATCTGCTTAGGCTTCCTTTTTTGTATCTGTGTTGCAATTATATGTTATCTTGGTTTCTTTGATTTATTCGCCAAACATAGGCCATTTTGATTGATTTATTGATTGATTGATATTAGCCGAAATGTTAAACATTAATTTTTTGGTTTTGGACAATTAAGTTGATCAGTCACACTAATTACTGCGAAACGCAATTTCCGTGATGACCAAATACAATTTATTGGAATCGTACGTGCTGCTGTCAACACCAGGATGATGCTGATAATGATTATGACAATAATTATTAAAACAATTATCAATGATCAGTTAAGCCTGGAGGTCTGCCTGCACGCATAAGCATGAGCATGTCTGGTCATCTGCAAATCCGAATATGTCTATCTGCTTGTATGCTTGTCTGTTTGTATGCACAGTCTATATATTCATGCAGTTATTATGTCGACTCGTGGGGACCTGATAGTCCCGGTGTAAAGGTTTCAAATTACCCCCTCCTAAACATTACCCCCCCCCCGGTAACTTGAAACCGGTTTCAGATTACCCCCGAAAACTAGATTTGCATCAATCATCGCATTTATTGCACTAAAAAAATCAGAAAAATCATCCCGCTTCTTGTTTTGGTCTGAAGATTTTCATCCCTCATCCCACTTCGTAGTATGTTATCAATTTTTTGATCGAAAAAATAATAGCCTCGAAGCCATTTCTCCATTGTAACTTCAGCGGCGATTAGTATTTTAGTTACAGATGAAAATACACACGCACGTTTACCAAACGTTTCAGTTGCTCTGGTTGCTCTCCTTTATTCTGAATATTAGTCCATATGCCGACATTAACAGGTTATTAAGGAAAGCAATTTCTTTATTCTGAATAGCAGCTCATAATTTATAAGGCCATAAATAGGTGAAGGTCAATGGCATTGAGGTCAGCGCTGTACGTCAGAGGTAAGCTAGATAGTAGCCTATAGCATTTGGTTTATGCTACTCATGGAAATAACAAACGAGTGGGTATTGGAGAAAACGGGAACAGAAAGGACCTTATTGAGCACGATAAAAAGAAAGAAGCTCATTTACTTCGGTCATTTGATGAGGAAACAGGGGGGATGCTTGGAAAAGGAAATAATACAGGGTACAATTTCGGGAGCAAGGGCAAGGGGAAGACCGAGGATGGGATGGATAGCTAACATCATCGCGTGGATGGAACTACCATTCGAGAGGATACTGAAGGAGACGGAGGACAGGAAAAAGTGGCGAAAGCATGTCCATGAAGCGACCAACCCTCGAATCGAGGATAGTTAAAGACAAGACTCATGGAAATATGTTGAAGGCTGACCACGGCGATCAAGTGGGTTTTTTAAGGCCTCTGTCAATAAACGAACTGGTCACTCAAGGCCGTAGCTACGGCCTTGTGGTCACTCTATAGAGCTGATTCGTTAGCATAGATATCCTCATTGCCATGTGTTGCCAAAGAGTAAATCTGATCCGGAAAACAATCGACCTTATTAACAAGACCTTTCCCTCCAACGTGATCCATCTTTAAGGCAGAAGAAGTTGCTGAGGTTTTTGACGGCTTATTAACTACAGCGTAAACATCACATCCTGTCGTGCGAACCTTCATGGCTGCTTTAGTTGCATTCGATGTTATTGGGTCACTTTGTCTTTCATTCCAGATTATTTGTCTCTGCTCTACATCGCTGTAGACGTCTTGGTTTTCTTCTGCCTTAGAAAAGTCAGCTTCATCCCCCAGACTGTACAGATACAAAGGATTGTTGTAATCTTGCAGAATGGTTCCACGAGTTTCGTTTGCGTACGCATGGAATTCGTCGTGTTGACCATTGTCAACTCGTGTCATTGTCATTGCAAATGTTGTTCTAAAACAAAAGCGTTTCTTATTCTTAGCAAGGGTGACGACTGATGATGATGATTATTATGACAACGACAACGATTATGATAATGACGAGCACCTTTATTTTGGGTAAATGGCAGATTAAATAAGAGAAGGGAAAGCATCGTCTTCGCTCGAGATATAAAAAGGCTCTACTTATATTTATTACGATTTTCATTAGGATTTTAGCTTTTGCGTATTTCTCTAAGCACCGTATAGTAAACACTACAGGAAAAAGAACTGAAAGTTTAATCGGATGTGTGAGAATCAATTTAACAACTTTACTTCCAAATACGACATCAACATTCAACAACTTGGTCAACGCCATCACTATCATCGTCGTTGTCCTCATCGTCATCGTCATGTTGTATTCCATGGTATTCGATCATAACTCGGCAAAATCGAGTCGTCGTCATCGTCATCGTCATCATCATCATCATCATCATCATCATCATCATCATCATCATCATCATCATCATCATCATCATCATCATCATCATCATCATCATCATCATCATCATCATCATCATCATCATCATCATCATCATCATCATCATCATCATCATCATCATCATCATCATCATCATCATCATCATCATCATCATCATCATCATCATCATCATCATCATCATTATCATCATCGTGGCCCTGCAACCAGTCCCGGTCAAGGGCTCGTCTTCAGGCTGTGTGACTCATAATTTTATGATGGTGGATGTAGCTCCCCTACACTGTGTATTGTATTGTATTTAAACATTTATAAAGCGCCTCTAGTAGGGTGAACCGTTCAGAGGCGCTCCCAGTGCACAAGGCCTCGCGAGAAGAAGCTGGTTTTGAGAAGAGACAGAGCAGAGGGGAGACTGACAGAAAGAAGTGTAGAGCGAACAGAAGGAGAAAGAGCATTCCAGAGAGAAGGACCAATTGAGACAAAAGATCGAGACCGAGCCATAGCAGTTCTGTGTGTCTTGGTCTATTCCAGCTCCAAAGAGGAATGAGTCTTGGACCTCTCTAAACTGGTTTAACTTGTCGAGCACCTGCTGATTCAGTCATTGGACGACATGACATCAGTTTCGCTTGAAAAAACACTGTGTTTCCACTGTTCAACGAAGTCAACAAGTCAACAAAGTCAATATTGTCTTGTTCTTACCTCCGACAGATGATGACGACAAGTACGACTAAGTTTAGAAGAATGATGATGCTGATGATCATCATGACAACAAGTAGCGGATCTAAAGGATGCGTAAAGTAACAAATTATTACTCTTATAGACTATAATTGGTTATGATTAAAAGTTTATATAGCGCCCTTCGTCTAATGCACAAGGCATCAGCCGATGGCGCTTCAAAAGCAAGACGTTATCAGTTAATACCAAAAGGTCAGTCCTCTGAGACAGTGAAAACGCATATTGGCGAAGAGAACCAGTTAGAACCAGTCAAGTCTTTATCGGAGACCCAAATGGCCCAAAAGACTAAGTAGAACGAAAGATGAGATATAGGGCCAAAAACCGAAAAGCCACTAAGAAACAGTTCCATTAAATGCTTTGCTAACTTTGCTCATATATAATTATAGGCCTATGCTTCACACAGCGTCGCGTAATGACAGCGAGACAAATCATAGCAATCATAAAATATTGGAGGTGGGTAATTAATTTAGGAATGAAATTAGATTCTTTGAAGCAACTCTAAGCAAGTTGGGAAAGACTCGGATGTAGGTTTGAAATGTATGCTTCTTCAATTTTTGGATTCTAAGCCAGTGGGGTTCCTCTTCTCTATGCACTCATTTCGTCTTGCTTAGACAACTATGAGTGAATCTTCACTTAATTCAGCGCTTACCGCTAATTGTCATCCTTGAATATATCATTTCCGTAAATGTGGGAAAACGTATCTATACAAGGTAGGCACAACTGTAGTTGGGTACAACCTATGACCCAATAGTAGACTAACAATAGAAAAGACTATTTTATTTGGTAAGAAGTAGGTCAAAGTGACAGAATAAAATGCAGCCTGCAGAGAAGTTTATGAGTGAGTGCATGATGTCAAACCAGTGAGCCTGAAAGCTACAGCGAACTATTTTTAACCGGGAATTTATTCGGATCCGGATAAATTTTCTTTGATATTTCGCTCGGACTTCCCCACGTTCATTTCCCCTGGGTTTCTTCCCAAATGTTCACAAAATGTAAAGAATTCATAGTCATATCACATATAGTATATTACAGACATATGCGAAGCTCCTCCCACTTCCCATGCAAAATTCTGTAATGAGTCCACCTAGCGACGCTGGGGGGCAAAAGACAACGATGGCGTCTACTCAGATGGGCTGTTCTGTCGTTCACATCGATGTTTATATACTTATTATTTTGTTAAAGAAAAAGTAGTTGAGTTTTTTAAGATTTCCGAAGGACCCGAGAGGTAAGAATTATTGCATCGTCAAATCACCGTGAGCCTCCGTGAGGTGTTTATGTGAGACGGCGGCTGATTAGTTGATCAACCGACTTAGAGAGGCATGACAACACGGGTCTTATTTCACGCTGCGCATGTTATCACGATGGCTAGACTTACATATGCGTATCGGGCATGGTGGGAATTTCTGAGCGCAGAGGAACGAGAATGGATCGAACGGTTCGTGTGGTAAGCAAAGCGCACGAGTTTCCTCCACCGGAGATCACAATTAACGGCGGCTATTTGGCTAGCCAGGCTGATGATGGGTAATCCCGAAGACTGCGTGCCTTTTCATGTAAACGGTATGGTCGCCCAAGAAATCGCTAAATTAGAGCGCTGCGGCCTTTTAAGCCTCATCCCATTATGCAGTGCACTCAGTGAGTAAGTTATTAACCAGAAATTACCGTGTGTTCTAAATAAGTAAATAGAATATTTTGTTGAATTACAGCAGATTTTCATTCATTTCTAATGTTATAAACCTGACCGTATTGCTTATTTCTCACGTTGATTACTTACATACTGAGCGCATTGCATGCATGCAGCTGATATGTCGCAGCGCTCTATTTAAGTCAAGTCGTTGGTAATCATATTGTTTTGTAAGCAGGCACGCAGTCTTTGGGATTACCTGATGACGTGCTATTCAGGGCTATAATCAGAATTCGAGCCTCAAAGACAAGCCCCCCATAAGCTGTTCTCACTGTCTTGTTCACTCGATTAGGCCACAATAGAAACTATTTTGCATTATATAGCGGCTGTATTATAGCCTCTATTTCTATATCTGCAAATCTAGAGCTGTTGTTAATTGCTGCGTTTTGACTGTGAATTTCCTAGACACTAGCTAATTTTATCGTTTTCGAACTGTTTAGCATATGAAATTCATGAATGGCTTTCATCATCATCAGCAGCCACTTAATGACCAAAAGTCCTTTGATGTGTCTACATGAAAACAATGTTAAGACCATAGATTGAGTGCATACTGCATACATTGATTATCACAGGATTAAACCAAGTGTATTCATTAGCTGTGACTTGTATTACAGACTGTCTGTTCAGTTAATATAGTTAAGATTTGTGTATTCTGCGATCTGCATTCTTGTGAATTGTTTAAACTGCATTATTGTACACTGTAACCGGTCAATTGTATTCTGTCAACCGGATTATTGAATAAAGGAAAATTATTATTATTATTATTATTATTATTATTATTATGGTTGCTTATGTCTAAATCTTTCATTGATTCTGACTGTGAATGTTGATTTTGTCTTTAGATCCAAACTGTGGGTTGTCAACTGTCGTACACCAAACCTCGACAAAAGACAACTGCTGAACTGAATGCGAACTACTCGGTCTGTGGCGAACACTTTCAAGATCCATGTTTATGAATGTCACAGATAGAAACTCACAGTTTTCAACATCCCACAGTCTTCATCAACAGAACCTCAAAAACAGTTAATCCAGCGAAAATGTCATCCATCAGTTCAGTCAACTCTTACGTTACAACTGGAGAAGTTGTAGCATGGAAGGAAGATGGCTGGAGTTCCTGCGGATGTCATTAAACTTACATCAGAAACTGTAGAAGTACTTAGCATGGGAGGAAGATGGCTGGAGTTCCTCAACAGCAAATGGGGCACTAGAATTACCTGTGCTCGTTTGCGGCCTCTTCACAGTTGGAAGATTTACTGATAGCTGCCAACATTCAATTCATGAATGCTGCTCTTCCAGCTGACTCATATTCCCAGGTAGTGCGTGAATCTCTGTTCAGACTGTCTGGTGCATGAAAGCCAATTCTCCACAATGTATTGGTTAAATTGTGAAGTAAAAAAGTGAAATTCATGCTCATGCAAGAGATCATGAGCAATCTCTAAAATACAAAATTTGGGGGGTCGGTAGAGCTATATACATAACACGCTGGCGTTGAGAGCGAGAGGCAACAAGTTCAAGCCCCCGTTGGGCGGACAAAGGCTTTGTAAGCTGCTTTTAACGCCATGTATTGCAGGCTGTCTGTTCAGTTAGTAGTTAAGTTTGATGTTAAAACAATAAGATTACTTTAGATTTACGACATTCAAAACAAGCTTCTGAGCATGTGAAGTTGAGACTGCTAAAATCTGTTTTGACTTGTCACTTAGAGGCTGTCAACTTACCAGATGGATCAGTTGAATATGTGTTAACGAGTATAGAGAAAGCTATTTAAGTTAACATATCTCAGATAAATTTTAAAATGCTGAATTGCATTAATAATAATTGCACTAATAGACCTTGTTCATATCTACTGTAAACTAAGCTTTTTAGTTCATTGTTGTATGAAAGTCATTGCAATAGTGTCCTCAGTATTTGTGGAAAAGTATATAGCTACCTTAATGAACTTGTGCTGTTTTGTGAAAAGTTATAATTAATGCGTTGTAATGTTATACTGTACAATACATGATATAATATCTTAAGTTAAATTACATTAATCATCTCCTCGTTAGATAAATTATGTGTATGCCAGTTTAGCATCTTTCTGTACTTACTATTTTCTTTTTCACAGTGAATAAACATGTTTTAAACTGATCTGTTAAACTTTATGCAACTCATTAACGATTTTGATCAATTGTCGTGTCTTTGACAGTCACTGATTTTTCCATGATTGCGTTAAACTATTTCCTGACCTCTGTTCTGTTTGTTGTGCATTAGGTATCTCCCTGAATGAGATATGTGGTTTCATCTGTCTCAGTGAGGAGGAAGAAGATAGAGGAATAGAAGGAGGACGGAAATAGGAAGAATGGCAAGTAGGCAAGAGTTTGAATTGGAAGAAGTGGAGGAGGAATAGAAGGAGGAAGAGAAATAAGAGGTGGGAATTAGGAGGACGAATATTGGAAGGGTTAAATAGGAATAGAAGGAAGTTAAGAAGGAAGATGAGTAAGTACTTAGGAGGATAAAGGAAGAGATAGGAAGAAGAGTTAATATAAGTCAAAGGAATACAAGATAACGATGAGGAGGAGGAGGATGGAATAATAGGAAGAGGAGAAGGAAGACACCAAGGAGTACAGGATAAAGGAATATAAAAAAATGTACAGGCAGTGAAGGCCAACAGAGAGCAGGAGGTGTAGTGACTCGAAGGAGGATGTGAGGGCATGCAGAAGGATGTGGAGGAAGAGGGAATATGGAATGACAATAAGAAGGAGGAATAGGAGAAGAGGAAAGAGAAGGATGAGGTCAAGGAGTGCAGGAAGACGGGATGAGGAGGTAGAGAATTATAAGAAGGTGGAGAAGAGGAAGAGACAAAGAACTACAAGAGAGAAAACAGGAAGACAGGCCTGAAGATCAAAAGTGAACAGCAGAAGAGGATGCAATATGAAGAAGGGGAAGGAGGAATAGGAGAAGAGGAAAGAGGAAAAGGAGAAGAGGTCAAGGATATCAGAAAGAGGGGAAACATGAGGATCAGGACACATTCAGGAGTAGGATTATTGGGAGGAAAAACACTTGATTAAAACGTTATTGAAGACGCAATGGCTCGTGTGCGGTAGGCCTAGGCTATGCCTTAAGGCTCAAAGACGGGCATTTGTTGTGATAGGATTTAGATACGATACACCTCTTTAGTAACTATGACCCCGATTCACCTGAACCTTCCAATAACATTCTTGACCTAAACGTATGCCACCCACCTTAACAGCTACTCCATAGGCCATAGCCGACATACCTCTGATCGTCTGGTAATGCGCTAACCGACAACCCTTCTGACAAGACACAGCACTCATGAATAAGCTGGTGTCCTGCGCTTGACTTCGAGTGGCGCTTTAGAAATTTGTAGATTGCGATTACGATACACCAAAACAAACGTTCTGCAGCAGCGGCTATAACAATGTCCATGCGAGCTTTCTAACCCCAGGGCCGCCAGGTGGCGCTTTTTGACCTAATTACACAAAATGGGAGGAGCTTCGTATATGTCTGTAATATACTATATGTGGTCATATTCTATGAATTATGGGCCTTTTAGTGTTTCGATATTTGGGAGGCGTGGAAATACAATTTTCAGGAAAGAATTCTATTATAGCAACAAATTGAGAAAATTGTTTCCTAGAAAGACTTTTAATGCAATGATGTTGACATAGCAACAGAATGGGTGACGTCCCAATTTCCGAAGACATTTACTTTATTTAATTGCTGATATTAAATTGTTTAACAACAAAACCTTTAAAGCTTTGAGTCTCAGTTGATCAATGTCTGCCAACATTGATGCTTAAAGTAAATGCTTGGTAAAGTTTTAATGGCTGCTCAGTCTTTTACTACATTACCTGCCATTAACACCGGTTGAAAAACTAAAACAATGGAGCTGAAGTCGGAAACTGTAGCTAGTATGCGTGGAAAACAAGGTTACTTTAGAAGTTTAGACGGTTTTATTTATGTTTACGCAATACACAATTTACTGTTATTTCTTCACCTTAAATCAATTTCAAAGTACTAGTGTTCTTTTTATTCGAGACTAACAGGCAACTAATCGCAGTGTTTGCTGGAATAAACTACATGACAAGGATATGGGAAATGTCCTCACCCGGGATGAAAGTCCAAGGGGAAGATGCAGAGCCGTTTTAACGCACAGGCACGCGAGGCGTATGCCTAGGGCCCCGCGCAACAGGGGGGCCCCGCGGCGGCCAAACATACTATATCGAATAACAAAATTTTAGCAACATGTTTTACGAACTTTGACGTATGTTAAACCTACATTTATTTTACAATGCTTAGTACAAAGATTGTTGTGCTAGCTGTGTCAGCAGCATACCTGCCTCTAGCCTATTATTAACAAATGTAAAAAATTATGCACACGCACATAGAAGACATCAATGCAAAACTCTATATTCTGAGACTGAAAGATTGAGGGCGAGATTGTGTTACGTTCAGTGTTTAATCTAGGCATCTTCCTTAGGGAGCTCCACCTAAAAGTGACTACCCTAACATTTGATCAAATAATAATAGTTTTTTGTTGCTGTTTACATTGTAATACCTGAGCTTTAATATATAGGCTACAGTGATATTTTTACTAACATGTGATTATAATGATAAAATCTACTAATATATGATACTATCACATTACAATGAGTTTACTATTAGTATTTTTACAAAGACTATTTTTGCACAACTAACACTTAGTAAAATAGCATTGTTATAGTCTACTACATAGCTTCCCAATTTTGGTAGTTTTTTCTTGGTGTGTGTAGGCTAACATTTTTAACAATTCTGATAGGTCTAACTGTGTCCTGGTCAGCTATGTAGGACCTTTTTGAGCAACGGGAATAGGATAATTCTAGTGCAAGAAAGTTGGGCTTCCAAAGACTATACACCTGTCTGCAGTTATTCATTATAATGCAATGGTAGTGGTCCAGAAGCAGCAGAACTGAGTTGCAGAACTTGATACGTAAAGAAATTATTATGGTAAATAATATTATACTAATGATAATTTTCAACCACTCTTTTTATCAACACTGAAGTAATATAGTAGGCTAATTTTGTTAAGATCGCAGATTACAATATGCTACTATTACATTGTGGAAACTGATAAAGAAATTATTATAGTTGTAAGAATATTAATTGAAGTCTTAGACTATTCAGGTCAGCACTGCAATAGTTGAGGAATTTTGATAAAATGGCAGCTTAAAATTCTGCCATTCCAATGTAAAAATTCAAAATTTTCTGCTGGGAAGGGGTAGATTCCCTTCTCTTGCCCTCCTCACTCGGCGCTACGCGTCTCAGTAACCGACCGGCAAATACTAGTTATCCGTCCTGCAGGAACCTTGATTTCCCTCAGAAGAGGGGGACTAGATGAGACCCATAAATTATAGTTACGCTTAGAATTAGACATATAGGCCTAGTGTTTGTGCCTAGGGCCCCAGATTTCCTTAAAGCGGCCCTGGGAAGATGGCGGGGAATGCTCGAGAGAATTAACGCAGGGGCCCTTCGAAAATTTCTGTATCCGCCCATGTGTTTTACTATCCTAAGGCATCATGAGAAAATCTTTTCAGAAACAGATTGAAGTAATAAAAGTACAGGTGTCACGGGATATTCTATCTTCCTTTCAAAGCTATCCGGGATGAACTAATTTATCCCCTGGATGAATTTTACCGGTATAGATTATCCGGGGGGATAAACCATTCAGGGGCGGATCCAGGGGCCAATCCGGCCATGGCCCCATTTAGAAATTTCTTTATTTTTGACCAGCTATTCTGGCTCGGAAAGTTGAAGTGGCCCCGCATGAGTAATTCCGTAGGCCCTCCCCACACACCCACGAAGTCCGCACACAAAGCCCGTACGACTAAAAACAAAAGGTCATCAACTTTTTTGGCGGATAAAGTGGTATCTTTTGCTTGGGGATTGGAGACAAAATAATGACTAAAAAATCTTTTTTCTTGGGAAATGGAGACAAATGACTAAAAAAAAGGTCATCAGATTTCTCGACGACCAAGACGAAAATTTTTCCCTGCCCCAAGACTGAAAATTTTGGCCCCCCTCTTCGAAAATTCCTGTATCCACCATTGACGCAGGAAGTTATCTCACATACCCCTGTTCAGTCCCTTAATCTCCATAAAAAATACCATTTAGAGCGCGATAGTTAGATATTCCTGACAAATTCTCGGTCGAAACTGTGGTTGTTCCTGCATCCGCTTTCGTTGTTTTGTTATCGTCTTCAGTGGTTGTTGCGTCAGTTAATGTTACATCATCTGAAAATAATGTAATTTTAGAAACGCTATCACAAGAAATTTCAGATAACTTAGTCAACTGAGTGAAGTTCTTAAATCTATTTTTACGACAGGCAAGGATGTCGATTTAATTGAAGGTCCATAGTTGCTGCAGCCTCTCATGCTACTTGTTAATAGCCAACTATTATAATCAACATTAAATACATCACCGCTATTTTCATCATCATCGTCGTCGTTGTCGTCATCATAATCATCATCATCACCACCACCACCACCACCACCACCACCATCATCATCATCATCATCATCATCATCGTCGTCGTCGTCGTCGCCGTCGCCGCCGCCGCCGCCACCACCACCCCCATCATCATCATCATAATCATCATCATCATCACCACCACCACCCACCACCACCACCATCATCATCATCATCATCATCATCATCATCATCATCATCATCATCATCATCATCATCATCATCATCATCATCATCATCATCATCATCATCATCATCATCATCATCATCATCATCATTACTGTCATTATTACCATTGTCATGATGAATATCAGCTACCAGAATGTAGTAACGTCGTTTCATGACTTACGAGTAGCATAGTTTTTGGATGACTCGTCTTTATCCGCAACCTCTTCTTCCTCCTTCTCCTCCTCCCCCTCCGCCTCTTCCTCTGTCTCTTTCCGTTTGGATTCAACTAAATGAGATACATCATTAAATCGTGTTCTCTATGTGGCTGGTGTGTCGATGGTAGTGCTAGTTGTCAGTGGCGTCGGCGGTGGTGACAGTAGTAGTCGTACTTGTATGCAATGTAATGTGTATAAAGTTAATGAATATAATTATTGTAGTACGTTATATGGGTGTCCGGACAATTCGTCCCCGGACAATTCGTCCCGGACAATTCGTCCCGGACAATTCGTCCCGGACAATTCGGACCCGGACAATTCGGACCGGACAATTCGGACCCGGACAATTCGGACCGGACAATTCGGACCCGGACAATTCGGACCGGCTATAGCCTACTTTAGCCTCAGTCTATGCGTGACTTGTCCATTCTGGAGTAGGCCAACCTATTGCTTTCCAAATATACCTTTAATGTCATAGCCAAGTGAGGTAACGTGTTATATTATGTTTAGGCCTACATTTGCTTTGAGAACAATGAAATAATTTTCAATTTCGAATTGAATTTTAATGCGCAGCAGTATCTCCGGTCGACATCTGTATACGGTAATGGTGTCCGGGACGAATTGTCCGGGACGAATTGTCCGGGGACGAATTGTCCGGGACGAATTGTCCGGGACGAATTGTCCGGGGACGAATTGTCCGGGAACCCGTTATATGAAAACCCAGACTTTTTAAAGGAAATTTTTGAACTGCACACCAGCAATTTGAATCTGGCTTGCCCTTTGGCGGAAGAAATTTCTGATGACCTTTTTAAGTCATTCACCTGAAATTTTGTCTTACGGCGTATTTTTCACTGCACAACTCCTTCGTTCCATCCCGCTCTTCCATGGTAAATCATCTGCAATTACTCTTTTCTAATGATTTTCACTGCAGTAGATTGTTTTCACAACTCCACAAATTCATTAACAACTGCACATTTTGTTACAACTGCACGTTAAAAAAGCCCAGCTGAGGTCGCACAGTCGACAATGCGATTAACACCAATTAACAGCAATTTGAAAATGGTGTGGCGGAGAAAATTTCTCACGACCTTTTTTAGTCGTTCGCCAGAACATATGCCTTTGGCCCATTGTTCACTGCACAACCCCTCCGTTCCATTCCGCTCTTCCATGGTAAATCGCCTGCAGTTACCCTTTTCTAATGATTTTCACTGCACAAAATTGCTTTTACCACTGCACGAATTCATTTGCAAGTGCACATTTTGTGTACAATTGCACGTTATAAAACCCTGATGAATACGTGTGGATCATTCTAATTTATTTAAACGAAGGTTAGATAGCTTGATCAGCAGGCCTAATTCTCGTGGGTCTGAAACGCCAATTTGGGTTTAAAAAGAAGAGAGGGGCGGGGCAATCATAAGAATAAAACCGTTCACTTCACTAACTCATTGTCACTGTTATTTTATCTGTAAAAAATGCGCATATTCATTATTCGTATGGAGAGACTTACACACAAGCTGATTGACTGCAGGATTGACTGACTTATTCACTGACTGATTCACCGACTGGTTAACTGCAGGATTGTGATTTACTTACTGACCGACTGATGGACTGATTGATTGACTGATCAACTGATTGACTGACAGATTGACTGACTGATTGACTAACCGACTAGTTAACTGACTGATTGACTGAATGATTGACTGAATGATTGACTAGCCGACTAACTGACTGACTGGCTGATTGGCCAACTGGTAGACCAACTGCACGACCTTCTTTCTTACAGACTTGTTGACCGATATTTATTTAATTACCCATTGGCTGACTGAGATAAAGTACCCAACTTACTTTCTGCGCAATTGTAGGTTATTCTTTCGTCGTAGTGGCCATCATGGGTCCGAGTCTTCCAGAGCCGATCAAATTCACATTTAGTCAGGTCAAGTTTATTGGTTTCCACTGTGCAGTGTTGTGTACCATTGCATTTGTTGCGGACAAACGTTTTGTGCTCCTCACTTGGTTTACGAGAACATAGGGCATCTTTGATCCAGCAACTGGCTCCCTCACAGCCAGAAACTCCCAGATCGACATTTATTACATTGATAAACTTGGTCGGTGGACATGCTAAGTCAAGTTGGGATCCAACAAATCCCTGAACAACGTCTTTTGTTACATGTAACGAAACAATGAAATTTGTATGATACAATCAATGTCCATAGGTTCTATACCAAGAACACCGAACTCTGAAATTGGTTATGTCTTGAGCGTAATAATTATTATTGTAGATGATTGCAACGATGGTTGATTAAGCATTTTATACAGTACGACGTTTCCTTTTAAAGTTGTTGATCCTAATAGATCTAGTGGCATTAATAGCTTTGAATGTATGATCGTTAAGACTCACTAAACCAACGGTAAGAATGTTGTAATTCGCGCCCCAAAATCCTGATAATAATTATGTGGGCCTGCTGCATGAAGCTGCTGCTATTATAGCGGTGACTTATAGCAGCAGCTTCACAGATCAATCCATGCCACTGGCCCACTGAAAAGGCACAGTTTTAAACTAACATGTACGTAGCCACTTACAAGTACTGCCTGATGCATTTCGTCTGTAGAAGACGACGATTGCAACCATACCCATGATGACCCAGCGACGACGTTCATAAGAAAATCCCATGTTAATTTCCTAGGAATATAGACAAGAAATGCACTTCTTCAAGAAAGTTAGTCATAATACTAATGCCTGATTCATTCATTATATTTAATCATTCAAAATATTTACTCAGTCAATAATTCATTTATTCAATATTTGAGCATTTTCATTCAGGGCATTTATTTCTTTGGAAGGTATTCAATGTATTTTTAACCGATTTTACATTTGCTGTTTGACTTACTTTCATTGAAATCTTGTTTAATTAGAAAATAAGACAGTGAGAAATATGGTTTCCTCTGACATTTAGAACAGCTTGCAACAACTTCAGGAAGTTAATGACTTAAGTTCATCTACTGTTTACTTATAACGGTTAAATAATATTCTGTCGTTGGTCTAAGACTCTAAGGAAACAGTGACAGCTATCCGAAACTTACTTAAAATCAGCAATATTTACTAAATGTTTAGTCCAAACGCGAAACCCTAATAACAAAACAAGAAATCAGATCCGATTGGTATTCGCTGATTACTTCAAGTTGACCCAACTGCAACTTGAAACAGATCGCAGGGCATGTTCTAGGTCAACATTGGCAAGAAAATGAAAACATGTAATTTATTGAACGGATGTATCCTATTATCAGTTTCTCCTTCTCTCTGATTGGCCTAAGCGCATAATTGTATACATGAATAAGCTTACCATCTGCAGATCTAGGTCGTTGTCTTTCTTTTTCTCGATTTTTCCTCATTGGTCTATAATCTCTTACTCTTTCTCCATTTGCGTATGTCCAATGTCAATGTCTATCTGACTGTCTGTGTTTCTGTCTCTCTGCCGACGATATTGATGATGATGATGATGATGATGATGACGATGACATTGACGATTGCGACGACGATGGTAATAACGACAACAGAGGTTTAATAGGCCATGCGGGTAGAACAGATGAGGATGGGGAAATGTGAAACGGAAATAAAGTTGGAGAACTAGAATAGGTCTACACAGTCGCACGATCCACGCTAAATTATTCTAGAAAAGTTTGCTGCATATGCGTCTGTTGTAGATGATGATGATGACGATGATGATGATTATGATGATGAGATGATGATTATGATGATGGCGATGATGTTGATTATGATGATGATTATGATTATGACGACGACGACGACGACGACGATGAAGATGATTGTGATGATGATGATGATTATGATGACGATAATGATGAAGCTAGCAGCCAAACGTTAAACAAGGATGCTGTAGGTGTCATTTAAATTAGCACAAGGGTAGTTATGAGTTATGTCAGTCTCATATCACTCACTCACTCACCGACCCACCCACCCACTCACGCACCCACCTAACCAACCAACCAATCAATAATTAAATCCCTCAATAATTAAATCACCACTTATTTCAGTAATACAATGATTCAAAAATTACACAACTAAGAACAAAGCAGCAAAAGAGAGAATATAAAAATAATGAAAACAACTAAAAAAGAACACAGTTACGAACGAAAGCAACAAAGAAAGAACGTAAAAAGAACTAAAGCAATTAAAAGTAATATAACTGAGAACGAAAAACAAAAAAAGAGCATATCTACGAGCGAAACACTAAATGAGAACGTATTTAGGGAACGCCTAAGAGTAACCATAACTAGAAACGAAAACAACAATAAAAACACCACAACTACTAACGAAAGCAAGAAAGAAAGAACAATGAAAACAACTTTGAAAAACAGCATAAGTAAGAACAAAAACGACTAAAAAAGGAACATTGCTAACGATAAAAAGGGACTAGGAAAGATTATAACAATAAACGACAACAACAAAAAGGAGACAACTGAGAAAGAAAGCGACAATAAAAGAAGGCGACTAATAACGAAAGCAACAAAGAAAGAATATAAAAAAGAACAAAAACACCTAAAAAGGAGCAAAACTAAGGACAAAAGCAAAAAGAACATAAAAATGAAAATAACTAGAAGGAAATTAACGTCTTCCCATAAGAGACACTATTGGCAGTACTATAGTAGCATTGGTTAATACAGCAACTTATCTGATATTTACATCCGATGTAGTACTTGGTACAGAGACTCTGAACATCCGTCCACGTCATCATTCTGTCGTCTGTTGACGAAATCCGCTGGTTGGCTCCACCTATGTGTGCGCGTGTGTGTGTGCGTGCGTGTGTGCGCGTGCGTGTGTGTCTGCCAACGGTGACTCTTACTGTGCATTGTTTGCTAACTGACGTAATATGTTTGTTCTTACTGACACTTAACATCAAGTTGACCAGCACAGGGAGCGCTTCTGAGTAGCTCTTTCTTGAAGAAGCGCTATATAGATTTTTGGAATCGAAATCAGACATTGCTATTATTATCATCGCATCATGATCATCATGATCATCATGATCATCATGATCATCATGATCATCATGATCATCATGATCATCATGATCATCATCATCATGATCATCATGATCATGATCATCATCATCATGATCATCATGATCATCATGATCATCATCATGATCATCATCGTCATCATCATCATGATCATCATGATCATCATGATCATCATGATCATGATCATGATCATGATCATCATCATCATCATCATCATCATCATCATCATCATCATCATCATCATCATCATCATCATCATCATCATCATCATCATCATCATCATCATCATCATCATCATCATCATCATCATCATCATCATCATCATCATCATCATCATCATCATCATCATCATCATCATCATCATCATCATCATCATCATCATCATCATCATCATCATCATCATCATCATCATCATCATCATCATCATCATCATCATCATCATCATCATCATCATCATCATCATCATCATCATCATCATCATCATCATCATCATCATCATCACAGTTGTTCTATACCTGTTGCTGTTTAACGACGACACTGTGTCATAACAAATATCATTAGTGTCACCCTCCTCATTTATACAGACTTTGGACTGGCACTGTTATAGTGCGAACAGTGGCGAAGTTGTCATCAAAGTTCATATACGGGAACCTTAAACAGCGTGACGCCCATTGACACTGGCAAGCGATGGTGCAGGATCTCACGAGATCAATTCACTGAAAAACGAGCATTATAGACCGTCGCTTAGCCTATAATCACGGAATAGATAAAGCGTATAGCAGATGATCGAAATACGACCCAGTCAGAACATAAACGCTTTACGCTTAATTTGTTCTGCTGTCATAATGGATTAAATTTACATCTGCAGATAATATTTTCAGATAATAAATTATAGTAGTCTATCAGGCGACTCTTAAAACAATGCGTTGCCATTGGCGACCGTCACGTGACCTATACGGCTAACGGTGAATTTTTTAAAGAAGCTGAAGAAAGACGAGAAAATTCATAATTAGTTCGTTTCCTGAATGGGTTATCTGCAACGAAGACGATCTTCAGAGTCACAAACTGTTGATCTCGAAAAAGATGTAGAAATCGAACGCTGTCGATCACGTAAACATCAAAATTTAGGCAAAATTTATTAAGTTTGGACGATGCATACGTCTTCCATCAACGATATCGGTTGATGACGTCATTATCTTAATTGTCTATTATTTATTATCAGATGAATGCTTCGCGTTTTCTTTAGCGCCATTTCAGGAAAGCTGAGAGTGCGGTGGTAACACAATTTAAGTAATAATATTGTTATAGATATTATGTATAATATGTGCTGATATGCATGCTATATAATTTTTATGATAATAATAATATTATAAAAATTGTATAGCATGCATATCAGTAGGCCCTACATATTATTTATACATAATATCTATCATATATAATAATTATTTATACTGTGTTGGCATTGTTCCAGAAAGGCAGATTAATAATAATTTATTATTATTATCAATATTATTATTTTTCACGCTCGAGATAAAAATCTGTTGAGATCAAGAGCATTAGACCCATGCCTCCCAGTCTCCCTATAATGTAACGCGCTAGTTATAAGGTGCTGGATTCTTAGTCATTTCGGCAAATGTTAGCTAGTTAAAATTGATTTTTTTTGTCAGCCCAGCGGAGGTTTAGACGAAAGTCCGGTCTTCTTGGCCATAACGAAGTATAGGTATAAGACAGTTTCATTGTTATCACTAATATATATTATACATGCACGACTAGATGCTGCCCGTCCTGACACGATGAAATTCAATTCCATTAGGTTTTCATATAAAGACTTGTTCACTGTTTAGCGACATTGTGTTATATAGATGTAGGGGAATGATTAGTGTCGCCCTCCTCCTTTCTCCACGCTTGGGACTGGCACTGCCAAATTATACTGCAGAGCTCAATACATGATCCCATGAAGCGACGATCTAAAGTCTGTATCAATACCCTCTGCCACTTCTCCAACCCTAGCACTATCCTCGCCATTCCCCTACACCTCCCCTCCATTCTTGCCCCACCCCTGCCACTCTCCTTCTCATTCTCCCCTCCACAACCCACTGCTCTCCTCTCTCCCTCTTCCGTACCCTTCGGCGACAACATTGTGGGCCTACAGTTACTACAATATGAATGTTATAATAATATTTTTCGGCTATTTCAAAATAGGGAAGCATAAACGAGAAACGTGCAAACGTGCGCTGTTTAGCAATTCTTTGTTGTAGCTCCCTAGCGAATAAACCGGTAAACGCACAGGGGAAGCTGGATTCGCGTGCGTTGTGCAAGTCTTGCATTGACAATCAACGTGATAGTTTTTCCCGTCCTCTAGCGAAGACTTAGTGGCCGTTTCTCTTCAGAGATTCCGGTTACGCATGCGTTGTGTAAACATTTTGTAGCAAATTGGCTAATGCTCAACCTGCTTATCGCGCAACTGTACATAGTACAGTGTACAGTAATGCTGCCTATTATACGAGGGACATGGAGACATTTTCTCTTAATGTATTACTGAATACTATAAGAGAAAATGTCTCTGTCCCTCGTATAATAGGCAGCATTAATGTGCACTGTACTATGTACAGTTGCGCGATTAGCAGGTTAATGTATTAGGCCTACTAATTACTATAATGGTCCTGGGCACGACGTTAAACTGCATCCATCCTCCGCCACAGGGAACCAACAGCTTCCCTGTGCCGGTCCTAAGCCCGGGCAAAGGAGGAAGGTTTGCCAGATGGGTGGCGATACGCTGGCAGTAAAAGACCAAGACGATTGAAATCTGCAAAAACCACGACACAAGTGACAGAGCGACCCAGATGCTCCAAGGTGTCATGATGTGGGGCTGACATGCACAGGCCGGTCAGGATAGACTGGCGGAGAGAGTCGGGGGAGAGCGTGGGACACATGCGGGCATTGGCCCAGGTTGTCCTTCATGCCTCTCTCCCAATATTCTCTTCATGTACACTGTAGACAAGGTGGTCTAACTGCGCCAAGATGTTAATGATATGGAGCAGACCTGCTGACCGGACCTGTTGAAGCTGGGCAGCATGACACGAGACAGACTCAGACAGAGAGTGGCGTCGGACTCTTACGGGCATTGAGCTGAATGATATCGATGATGATGATGATGATGATGATGATGATGATGATGATTACTATCAGCAGTTCAAATGTCTTATGACAGCAAAATAATATAAATATTAGCAGGGTAGAAAACAATATAAGCCATCTACTTTTATTTTATTTTATGTCTTGTCATGGTCCCTTCGTGACGGCTGGATACAGAAATCGACCATCACTGCCCATTGTCGGTTCTAGGACAAAATGGTACGGACAAAATGGTATGGTACCATTTTGTCCATGCCATTTTGTCCTCTACCATTTTGTCCTAATACCACTTTGTCCATACCAATTTTCCGCACCATTTTGTCCGTGCCATTTTGTCCGCTACCATTTTGTCCTAATACTATTTTGTCCATACAACTTTGTCCGCTACCATTTTGTCCGGTCACCCCTAATGTATCCTGTCGAGAGACGTGTTTAGCAAGCAAGCGGCCACGAGTCCAAACTTTCTATTTATCGTTCATTATTTGCTGCTTATTGTGTTTGATTTTTTCACTTGTTGTTCATTGTTCAGCAATTTTTGTCTATTGTGCATCATTCTCGCAATCGTGAAATGTGTTATGTTTCTTTTCGGGCTAGTCTGAGCTAGTGAAAAATGGCATGGAGAACTGTTTTATAAAGGTAGGAAATGTCAGTTGAAGATTGTGGCGTGGTTTTATTTCCCTAACCATTATCTGTTGGATAAATTTAGAGCCTATAACATTACGTGAAAGTCTGGGCGAATCTAGCACTGAATCACCGTTTACATGGTGTAATATTGAAATTTTTAATGCAGCCACAGAAATAGAATTTTGTGCAAATGTATGTCTACCAAGACCGTAGCCAGGATTTTGTTTCGGGGGTTGTTTTCCCAGACCTTGAGCAAGCTGGCAAGCAACCGAATCAACTGACTAAGGGGTTTGGAGAAGCGTCGTGATATCTCAATCTACTGCATGTAAAATATCACACAGAAATACAAGTCTCAAAATGAAATCCCCTTAGTTTTTACATTGTGCTCTAGTAAATGCATTGTTTAACTTTTACATTATTTCATTTGGGAGAGGGGGATGTTCAAACACCCCAAATACCCCATAGCTACGGCCTTGATGTCTACCATAGATACTGCAGGCACTGCAATCTTCTTTTCATTGTGCATGATGGCTGCTCGTAGCATGAATCACTTTCACGCATCACTTTATTGATCACAATGATAACGATGATGATGGTGAGATCTCTGTAACTTCGGTCTCACCAATCTCACACCACTGGAATTTAATAGCTACAACGTTATAAGAGCCAAGACATAGCTACGCGACTTAGACCGACCTTTGGTTGGTTCCGTGTCTGCTTCTGTTTTGTTGCTGCTGTGGAGTTTGGTGGATAGTTTTACATCGGTTGATGTCACGTTATCTGAAAAAGTCAACACGTAGAGATTGTCATTTAAAGAGATTCTAGATAACATGAGCTAATCACTGGGAGTTGCAAATTAATTTTATACCAAGATATTAAGACGAGGTATCCTGTTGGTTCAGCAACTGCTATTATAGCATAAAATTATACTTTTGGTGTCAATAACAATAAAAAGTGTGGCTATGGTTATAGTTCTATTGTCTGTAGTTTGGCCTAAATAGTGTAGGCCTATGTCTTTCGTTTTCTGGTCATCTACTGTTTAATCATTTAGGCTATAAGTCATTTTTATTCACACATTAGTCGACAGTCCTTCGTAACATTATGTCGGTCAGTCACTCAGTGCATAGTTTAGTGTTGATTGTACCAGTTGCTGTTTCAACATATGAAAACGTTTCTGTTGTATGCCGCCAGGCGTTCTCATCAGCGACATCTTTCCTTGCGGGTCTTGCAGAAGTCGACCCCGTATGTAGATCCAGCAGTGCTTTATTGATTAGCGGCACTTGAAATGCTATCAAACGAAGATCATAAAATCAACTTATTTATTAAGAAAATGGTAGCCTAAAACACAAGCAAACAGCAAAGCTACAGTTATGAGAGAACGCTGCGCTTCAATTTCTTAACTAGAAGCGGAATATGAACAAAATAAATCATTTCTCTGCATCGTTCGGCAGCTTAAGCCAATAATTTTAGATTGAAAGTCATTCATCTAATAGTAATTTAACGGTATACTGATCGTTTTCATCATCATCACCACCACCACCACCACCACCACCACCACCACCACCACCACCACCACCACCACCACCACCCTACCCTCATCATCAACATCATCATCATCACCACCACCAAGCACCACCACCACCAACAAGCACCACCACCACCACCAAGCACCACCACCACCACCCTCATCATCAACATCATCATCATCACCATCACCATCATCACCACCAAGCACCACCACCACCACCACCACCACTACCACCACCACCACCACCACCACCACCACCACCACCACCACCACCACCACCACCACCACCACCATCATTATAACAGACAGAGTAGCAAGTCATTGTGTTCTCATAAACTGACCACCACGACAAGGATGATCTTCCTTATTATAATGTTATTACAGTTAGAAGCAAACAATATTAACAAATAGAATAAAGGTCTGACTTACTTTCTGGACCATCTTTGCAAATGTACGTGATTATTTCATACACCTGACCATCAGTTGTCTTTTTCCCAAACAACCAACCTCTTTTGCATGGAGTTGTTTGAAAGGATTGAACGTCCACCGTACAGTGCCTCTGATCATTACATGTCTCGTGAACAGACTTCACATGCTGATCATTTTGCTTCTGTGTACAGCCAGAGTCCATGAAGCAACATGTGGCTCCTTCACAATTTGCTAGTCCCGTATAGATGCTTTCTATTTTGATGACCTTTGTATGTGGACATGTTAATTCGAGTCGAGATCCAACGCAGTTCTGCACGATTTCTGTTTAAACATAATGCTAGACATTCAGTTCATTACGACACATATCCATCTCTCTAAGGAATTTATACAGCGCCCTTAAGGTTTCAAGGTAGCCTAATTATTCAGAGGCACTCCCGGCACAGGCACGGCCAAGGAAGAAAGTCTTGAGTAGTTTATAAGAGGAGTGAGGCAGATGTCGCGGAGGGAAGCTCATGAGGCTATTCCAAGCTGCAGAGGAACCCACAATCGAAAAATCCCTATTGAGTCTCATGGCTGTGAGTGCATGTGGAACCACTCTCTTGTTGCATGTTTAACAACACTGCCATAATTATCAGAGATGATTAGTATTACCCTCCTCCTTTATCCAGGCTTGGGACTGGCATTGGCAGGGAACAACCAGCGGCGGAGTTTGTGGAACCACAAAGCCGTTTCTATAGGCTATATATAATAGAGACCAAAGCGCAGAGAGCTGCGACCAGAGCAAGCCGAAGTGAAAGTGAAGGGCTCTTGAAGATAGACGACGCGCTACCCAGGGCACAACACAAGACAATGGATAGACCATACAATAAATGCGAGGGTCGCGATGGAGCCAGCGGAGGACATAAAATTCAACGTATGAGTCAACTTAACTGTTTCTATGGAATGAACTCTGATTTTAGAAAATGCGTGCGCTGTTGGTGGTGGTGTTGATGCTGATTATGGCAATTATTATTGCCAGGTAGTAATGAATAATACTAATCACCATCCGCAAATACCGAAATGCCTAGATCTAATTATATTGTGTGATCTAAGTTTATGTAATACAAATGTATGCCTTATAATTATATTCGTTAAATTGGTCAATGTTAATCGAATGCGAAGCTGCCCTATTAGTTAGTGTTTGCTGCTTTTTAAGTTGCATTATAATTATGTCATGACCAACCATCGCAAACTAATGGCTATCATCTGCATAGTATCACCAACAAGGACCCACCAGTGGGGTTGTAAGACCCATTTCTCTGTGCAACAAAGTGTAAACTAGTACAAAGATTACTTGCACAGAAACTGCTTTATTGTATTTGTGCAACCAAATAAAATGATTTGATTTGATAATGTATTGTAAAAGAGCGGGAAAATAGCGCCTCATGAAGGACGTGAACACATGAGTAGACCGATTGCTTTTCTTCTGCTTCTTCTGTTATTATTAGTCCACAGTATAAGAGGCACTCTCGACCCAGCAACGTATGCTGTGATCTCTCTCTGTGTCCTTGGCTGAGCTCCGTCATACTTGCGTGATCTTTGCTGTCCAGTGTCTGACGTTGCAGCGCGTCGTGTGCTTCGCTCTTCGGCTAGGGGTGAGTTTCTGGTCCATTAAGCAGCGCCGTGCTTTCTCGGTCGTTGGGCCTACTGTCTGGAATGACCTCCCGGTTACGCTTCGCTCTCTGTTTGTGGTCAATCCGCCTGGGTTCTACAAGTCTCTCAAGTCTCTTTTCTTTGGTCGTGGTTGGGCTGGGAGCGTCTCTGAGTAGTTTTCCGAAAGGGCGCTATATAAATGCTCTGAATGAATGAATGAATGAATCTAGTGGAAGATCACATTGTCCTTTATACTTTGTAACATGAAAATTTAAGCGCATGAACAATATCTTATTTTTCATATTGCATATAAAAGCACGTAGCTTACTAATGCTGCCTGATGCAATATCCACGTAACACTCCACAATAGCAACCAATTGTATTGTGAACCAGTAGAGGCACCAATAGGAATATTTCATGTTGACGCACCTAAGTAGAAAACATCGGAAAACCAACTCTTTAAAAGGACAGTTATATTCCGATGTCACAATTTATTCATCCAATGCTCCTATAGCTCTCTATCCGACGTGCACTAATTGGATTGAATTATTATTTTTTAATTCATTTTATCTTTGTAAATGGTTGCAATATGCCAACAAGAGATAAAAAGGGATAATCGTCATCGCAATCAGTGGCGGCGCTAGGGGGGGCTGGGGGGCTAAGCCCCCCCTACAAGAGGCTCAGCCCCCCCTAAAAAAATGATCATCTGAATTATTTTACATTAAAATATTCACGATTTTGGTCGATGACTAAAAAAAAAAAAAAAAAGGTCGTCAGAAATTTTGGCGGCGAAAATGGAAAATTTTCATGAGATTTTGATCGATGACTAAAAAAAAAAAAAAGGTCGTCAGAAATTTTGGCGGCGAAAATGGAAAATTTGGCCGCGGGCTTCAGCCCCTCCAAAACTGAAATCCTGGCGCCGGTGTAGTGCGATATGCAGTCCGGGCAACATAAACGGTCCGGCCACGCCCACTTCGCTGCTAGGAAACAATCTCGCACGACTTACGTGCGAAATCTAATCCGTTGACAAATACGGTCCGGGCGGATTGACCAACTTTGTTAAAATGAAAATTATATTCTGTTTATTCAGCATAATAACTCGGTGCGCAAAACCCATTGTAATTCACGCAATGCCATGTAAGTGTGATTGTTGGGTAGTAACATGACGAATATGCAAACATATTTAGTAGAAAACGTGATTCCAAGGGACGAAGCGAAGTACCGTTGCGTATGCTATTTTTAGAATGGAAAATCCGCGTTGGAAAAATGAACTAATTGATGCATCCGATTTGAAATTGTATTGCTTATAAATTAAGGGCGTCCTATGTTAAAGTGTTTGCCTGTGTGTGACTGTTGGCTTTCGTCTGATTGTTTGTGTGTGGATTAAAGTTATGAGAACACTAACGAACTAAATCATGTCTTTTATGGTAAACATCTTTTCTCACGATCTCGCAAACCTAGTATATAAGAATTAACTGCCGTAGAACTCTGCCACTGGTTGCACTCTGCCAGTGTTGTCCAGATCGTTGCTCGTTTGGATCTTCTCTCTTGATCCATTAAGAATACAATCCCATATAGGCCTAAGTCAACGTCTGACCCTCAGTTATTTTTACGTTTGGCTTTCGATTAGCGCTTTATAAGTTCAAATATAGGCCTAACGATTAGGCTACTCCTAATCAGAAGGTGTAGTTCTGCCAACCTTGCTATTTTTTTAATTTCAGTTACAAAATATTATGTAGTTCATAGTCCTGTGAATGGAATAACTGGCCTTATTGCCACTTGCAAGAGTCAGCAGCTCACATAAAACACTGCCATTGCTGTTGTAATTCAGTGTAAAAATTAATATGTGAAACCAATTATGCTTGACAAGAAATTAAATTATTTATCATAATCGACATAATTTATATTGTCTATGCCTAACTTTTAAATCGGAATAGCAACGTGATACTAAACATGTTCAGTGCTGCGACTATAGAAAATAATTTTTAAACAGTTCCTCAGCTTCATAACGTGTATAAAACCCTACACTTCTGAAGTGCTTTAATAATCAGCTTTGTTCAAATGCATTACCCTAGGTTTCAATTGAGAACAAGATCCATTATTAAGGAACTTTATAAAAGAAAACAGGGTGTCTAACGGATATAATTTTCAATTTGTTAACATACATTTCAAACACATCTGTCTGACTCCACCACTGCATGGTTGCACTCTGCAGATGTCAGTCCCATGTCTGGATAAAGAAGGAGGGGCGTCGCTTGTGAGCTTTGTTATAACAAAGTGACGCTGAACTTGAACTTCAAATATTACTAAAGCCTACATCTGTCTCTTCAGGTTCTGTGAATCGAAACAACTGCAACTATAACTAACCAATCTGATAATCCATCTTAAAAACAACTTAATCTCTCGGCTCTTGTCCCCCAACCCTTAACTCTGGTAGCTATTTAACACTATTTAATAATACTATAAAGTCTAAACAGCCGCTTCTTGTTTTACGCAAGAAAGCAACCCGGACCATATTTGTCAACGAAAACGAGGCAGTGGCGTCTAACGTTGCTCTCTGACGTCATATGTCACGTGGACCAATGACAGAAGGTTTCGGACCGTTTTTGTTGCCGGACTGCATATCGCACTACACCGGCACTGATCGCAATCGGTCAATCGATCAGTCAGTCAATATTGTTGATTAATTAATCTATCAATCATCTGCTAATAATTTATTGTCTAAAATTATATTCGTTCGTTCATTCGCATTCATTCCAACAGGTAGATTCAATCCGTACGTTGATGCTACATTGGACCGACCCTGATATCAAGTCCACACTTCATTGAGAAATGAAACAACTAGAAGGTTATTTTCACAAAAACTTCCTGCACCTATAGCTGTTGAAACAGCATTCAGCAAGTCAATAGTATCAGAGGAACTATACTTACCGAAAATAATGTCAGAAAACATGCAGTAGTGAGAGTAGCACGCTCGTAACAGAAGAATATCGATGATATTTAATATTATAGTTTGATCCAAAAGTGAATGTATTTTCATTAGCACAAGCCGAAACTAGGTCTAGGTGCTTTAGTTAACTAATGTATGCTCTGCTAGCTTATCTCAATGATTGCCCTAACATTAACTAAACGGATATCAGATGACAATGGCACACTGAGACCTGCTTTGCAGTCTCCCTCTATCTCTGTCTCTCTGTCTCTGTCTATGTCTCTGCCTCTGCCTCTGCCTCTGCCTCTGTCTCTGTCTGTCTGCCTGTCTGTCTCTTTGACTCTCTATCTGTCTGTCTATCTGTCTCTTTGACTCTCTATCTGTCTGTCTTTTTTGACTATCTGTCTGTCTGTCTGTCTCTCTCTCTCTAAGATAGTATATATATATATATATATATATATATATATATCCTCTACCTTCCTCTAGTCCCGAGTCTCTATATTTCTCCATCATTGTGTCCCTCTGTTTCTCTGCCCCTCTCTTTATCTCATTATCTCTGTCTCTGTCTGACTACATGTCGCCGATCTACTAGAACTCGCTGCATTGACTCACATCATCATCGAGTTGGATTCCATGAAAAAAGAGATGGAAGGGCAACAGACATTAGAAGCTGACGGATGTCTTATAATCATTAATCATTGTCATATTACACTGGTCAACATAGAAATCGTTACTGACTGGAAAAGGCCCTAATGTGTAGCATCTTGGTGTGCTGAACACGAATATAACCATAAAAAGTTTTTTGGGGCTCTCGTTTTGAAAATATTTCATATAGTTCATTTCTTATGTTTCACCATGTAAATTTATGCAGTAGAACTGCGACAATATCCTAGATAAGTCTAGAATGATGTAATAACGAAGCAAAAAAAGTCGACAATAGTCTACCCAAACATTCCGTCTGCATTGAGACCAGTTCCACATGGTGATGGACTTCCTATTCCAGAACCTCCAGCAGAATATATTTTCGTTGATTCATCTGATGAGGACAAGGGTGAGCCGACATGTTCTTCTCCTGGTCCGTCAGCGTGCAGTGATCCCGATTTTCACTGTGGTGCATCATCAACCCCACACAGAATAACACAGGAAGAACTAAATGACCTTGTTCGTGATTTGGACTTATCCAAAAACAAGGCAGAGTTGCTAGGATCAAGACTCCAACAATGGAATCTTCTAGAAGAAGATGTCACAATCACTTCATATAGAAAGCGCCATCAGCAGTTGAAACCTTTCTTCATGAAGGAAGGTAATCTGGTATTCTGTTCCAATATTGACGACCTCATGAATGCCTTACAGATCACTCATGACCCACAAGAATGGAGACTCTTTGTAGACTCTTCGACACTGAGTCTTAAGGCTGTGCTTTTGCACAATGGAAACCGTCTTCCATCTATTCCATTAGCGCATGCTGTCCACATGAAAGAGACATACAATAACCTAAAACAGCTACTGCATTACATTGACTATAACAGGTACAAAATAATGGCACCTGTGCGGTGATTTGAAGGTAGTTGCCATTTTAATGGGACTGCCGCAAGGATATACAAAATATGTGTTTCTTGTGTGAGTGGGATAGTCAGGCAAGAGAGTTGCACTACGTGCGGAAGGAATGGACGAATATCCAGCACCCAGCTCTGGTCGAGGCTCACAAAATCCTACTACCACCCCTTCACATCAAACTAGGTTTGGTGAAGAACTTCGTGAAAGCCATGGACCGCACTTCGCCAGCTTTCCGATACCTGCATGAAAAATTAATTCGACTCAGCGAAGCAAAGATTAAAGAGGGAGTTTCGTGGGTCCTCAGATTAGAGAACTTTTAAAAGATGACCGCTTCAGCAACTTGCTGGAGGGTGATGCGAAACAAGCATGGAATGCTTTTCGTCTAGTGTCAACAGACTTTCTAGGGAATGTTAGGGCAGAAAACTACAAGGAACTAGTAGAAGACATGCTCAAGCAGTACCAGAAATTTTGCTGCAATATGTCGCTGAAGATGCATTTCCTTCACTCCCATCTCGATTTCTTCCCTGACAACTGTGGTATGGTTAGTGACGAACATGGCGACCGCTTTCATCAAGATATCGCAACAATGGAGCAAAGGTACCAGGGAAAATGATCCACTACAATGTTGGCTGACTACTGCTGGACACTCCGCAGAGATGCTCCCGAACAGCTGTACAAGAGACAGGCCAAAAAATCTAAGAACTAGTCTATGACCTGGTTTTTACAAATATTAACCGTAGGCTAAGTGTATCACTATTGGAATGCATTGTGCGATATAAAATTACTTCATTTGAGATTACAAAAAAACTAGAGCCAATTAAGCAATTTCACTGTCATATTCGTATTCAGCACATAAAAATTGATAAGAACTGACTAATTTCATTTCAGTAACATGACTTTTGTAAAAATTTGTTGTCCAGTGTTATTTATTTGCTATAGTTTCGCTTGCAATAAGTGATCGAAAGAAATTATTGAGCTTGCCTACTTCACCTGTTATAATATCGATAACTACATGCAGTTGGGGTACCCGGCGTTGCCCGGGAAAATTAGGATTCGATCCACTCCGGCCGCAACCCCACCACACAACACCCCACCACATTCCGACCTCTACCGGTACACCACCGGAGAAACTTGGGTTTGACGAAAATTTCCACCCCATCCCACCTCCACCCCACCCCTCCTCCCCCAACCCCCTTCCTACCCCCACTCCACCCCCACCTCCCACTCCATCCCCTCCACCCCACCCCACATCCTCCATCCCCAACCTTCCACTCCCCCCACTCCGTCCTGACAACAGAGCTGCCTTAAACACCTCTAAAACGGTTAAAATCAATGCTTTTATACGTGGCAAGCGAATGAAAATTTATAGCGAAAATTAGCGTTTTCGGCACCCCCGCTCCCTGGCCCCCATGGTGGTAGAGATTCGCCAACCACTGATCCGGGTGGTTCTGATGGACCTCTATCCAGGAAAAAAATTCAAATCAATAGCTGGGTTTTTTGAAAAAAAATTGGGAGGTTTTGCCCCCACCCTGGCCCCCATGGTGGTAGAGAATCGCCAACCCCGCGACTTGGTGTATCATGTCGAGACCTACACAGTAGTGAAGGTTTGGAGTGAAAAGCTCAAAAACTGTGGGCGTGCTTTCTGGACAAATATACAAACATACATAGCCACTTCCTTTCTTATAGATATAGATAACATCCTCATTGGCAAACCAGTGGGCAAAAGCCTGAAGTATTATCTAAAACTATAAAATACAAGTTGCAACGGGAGGTTAATAAAAAATCTACTCATCCACGCGACCGATTTTTTCAAATAATTTACAAAGCAACTTCTTAGCACACACGAAAAACACTACCGGGATTCGCGATCCAAAATCTTACCTTTTACCGATTTTGAAAAATTTAATTTTCTATCCGAAAGATAACGCAATATTTAAGATTGGTCGCCGGAAGATCCAGTAACCTTTTCAAAGAATCCATAGATTTATGACGTCATCACTTCTTCACCTCACTTTAGACGGCCGATTTTATAGCGCGCGCTTTCGCAAAATTATACTAAAACACTGATCATAATTATTATGAACGGTTGACCGCAAGATAATGACAATTTTTACCGGTAATTAATATTATACCGTGTCGTCGTATGTAGGCCATCTGCACATTTCTTTAGGGCGGACGGGTTTAGGCAAAAGAACCAAGATTAACCGGCAAATGCCGAGTGAACCCGCCCCGCAGGGGCGGCTGGGAGATGGGTTGGGGCGAAAACCCTACATTTCACGGAGAACGCCAGGCACCACAGGCTGCGACCGGGTTGTGGCCGGTGGAGGAAGGCGGGGTGAGACAGGCGGAGTGGGAGCGGGGTCAGCGTGGCTGGGGATTAAAAACCGACATTTCCCGGGCAACGCCGGGTAGTTCAGCTAGTCTAATATATAAAGCGAAGTACATATTCTGTGTGTATGTATGGATGTATTCTGAATTTCTCGGCAGAGCCTGCTCGGAAATTACAGCGATTCGTTTCACCAATCTTTTTCAAACTGATTCTTACCCAAATTTGACGTTTAACGCGACTATTTTCAGCTCTCAATTAACTCTATAACTCGAGGTGTCAACATTTTAACTTCACATGCGATTAGCGATTCGAAAGTCATTCGCCTTCGTCGCCTCCATTGCCTACAAGAATCCTACAACCAATGGCATGACGGTTTGAGATCACGTGATATTTACTTATATCGAAAATATTTTTGAGGATTATTCTCCGCTTGTTTCTTCTCATCCAGTCGAGAAAAACATAAATATCGCGATCCAAAAATCTTTCAATATTTTAAATTTCGCTGTTATAAAAACGATACGGCATAATTATGTCCGCTAAACTCATGACGTCATTATTTTGATTTTATAGCGTGCGCTTTCAATTCGCTGTTATAAAAACGATACGGCATATGTTCACTAAACTCATGACGTCACTATTTTGATTTTATAGCGCGCACTTTCGCTAATTTATACTAAAAACACTCATAATAATTATGAACGGTTAATTTATCGCAAAATAATGACTATGAACACCGGTAAATCATATTATACCGTTTCGTCGTACGTATACAGGCCATCTGGACATTATTTAGGGCGGACGGGTTTAGGCAAAAGAACCAAAATTGACCGGCACCACGGAGGGTGACGAACCCACCCCGCTGGGACGGCTGGAAACTAGGTTGGGGCGAAAAATCTACATTTCACGAACAACACCAGGCACCCCAGGCTGTGACCGGGTTGGGGCCGGTGAGGTGAGAAAGGCTAAGTGGGAACGAGGTCAGCGTGGCTGAGGACCAAAAACCGAAATTTCCCGGGCAACGCCGGGTAATTCAGCTAGTATGGATATAAATAGAGATGTCAGATCGTCGTCGCCATAATAATCATTACCATGAACAATGTAATCAAGCCCGAAACTTACCATTACTACAGTGACTGCCATCATCTTCATTATCATCATCGTCGTCGTCGTCGCCATCGTCATCGTCATCGTCATCGTCATTGTCATCGTCATCGTCATCGTCGTCGTCGTCGTCGTCATCATCATCATCATCATCATCATCATCATCAACTTCACCGTCACCGTCACCGTCGTCATCGTCATCGTCATCGTCATCGTCGTCGTCGTCGTCATCATCAGCATCATCATCATCAACTTCACCGTCGTCGTCATCGTCATCGTCATAGTCATCGTCACCGTCACCGTCACCGTCACCGTCGTCGTCGTCGTCATCGTCGTCGTCATCATCATCATCATCATCATCATCATCACCAGCAACTAGTAGAAGCCTAAGTAGGCGTCGAATGATAATGATGATTATGACAATGACGATGCCTACAATGATAGAAACTAAGACGATGACGAGGAAGAGGTGTTCATGCTGTGATGGTGATGATGATGATGATGATGATGATGATAATGATGATGATGATGATGATGATGTTGATGATGATGATGATAATGATGATGATGATGATGATGATGATGATGTTGATGATGATGATGATGATAATGAAGATAATGATAACGACAGCGGAGGAGTTGAGTGTAGAGGAACTTGTGTATGGCTGTCACGAAGTGGGACTCGCATAATTTTATTGACTTTTCGGTCAGAGATAAGAATGTAATTGTTGTGATAGCTTTGATTAACTGCCTCAGTGCAGATTAGCTGCGTGCCTTTAAGGATCCCATGCAATCGCGAAATTATTACTAATTTATCGTGACAGTGTTTAGAGCTAGGCTAATGCTCGCATAATATGATTATGATGAATGGACTGCGTTTTAGATTATTATGTTGGGGAACAACTAAATCAATTTACTGGCATCAAAGTTCCCTATTCCCACATTTGTTGACTTTGTAAGATGAAGAGGATGGACCAATGTACGACTTTATGGTCCGAGTGAGGATTGAGGTCAATGCCGAATGCGGATAAGAGAGACTGGTGCATGTTGGGTTGTATTGCAAGTGACGAGCACTTCATCTTCTTTAGCACTAGTCTTTAGTCTTTTGATGACCAGGACTGTTGTGCTCTCTCGGGTCGCAGCTGGTCTTCTTACCGCTGGTTAGTTTCCGCAGTTCATACATGTACATAGGCGGAGTTTAGTTTCCGTTCTTGGAGGGGCTAAAGCCTTCTGGGGGCTAAGCCCGGTAAAAGATACCATTTACACGGTAAAAAAATGAATTTGGGTTTTCTTGGGGGTGGGGGGCTTAGCCCCTCTAGCCCCTGATAAACTCCGCCCATGTAACATGTACATGTAGCTCAGTTCACAATGAGGCGTATGATGAATAGAAATCGCGAAATTTAATAATTATTGTATCACTGCCCTAAATGGAATTTGAACCCCGGTCCTGTCTCCTTCTACAGTTTATCGTGCTTATGTACATAGACTAAAATATTATGGCAATATGAAATAAGGAATGATGATGATGGTGGTAATGATGATGAGAATGGCAACGAAGATAACAGCAACACTCAAAAGGGGTCATTGCATAATAATTACGTAACGCGGAAAATTACCTTTTTTGACCCACCCACCCTGTAACGCTCCGTAACGTTTCCCTTAACCCACCCACTCACCCGCCCCAGCGTAACGCTATTTTTACGAAAAATCGAAAAATCAGTGAAGATTTTTGGCTTACTAAGCCTATGTGAACTCGTAATTGTAATTCATAGACTATTTTAATAGCGAATTTAATATAGCCTAGTAGCCTATGTGATTTATAATTTGACAGCAGGCCAAGCTAAAAAAATATATAGATTATAGAATGTTTATTTATATAAATGACAGTCAAGTTTGAAAAGCAAATTTTTTAAGTTTTATATCAAGAGTAAGTTTACACACTGCGGAAAAGTATCACGGACTACCCCAAAATTAAGACGAACTAATTATTTCCTTAGTCTGGTAACTTCAATAATTAGTCCTACAAATAGAACTACTGCTTAGTATTCCCCACAAAATATATATACGTAGCATTCCCTCCGAGAAAAACTGAGCAAACGCTAGCATCTATACATGACATTGTATAAAGTGCTGGATAGAATGTCGTAACCAGCACTGTCAAATGCAGAGCTCACGTCAAATTAAACAGTGAGAGGAGAGTTACCTGCCATGGGATCTATTGACAACACCGTATAGATGTAAGAGAAAAGGCGGATAAGTAACGTTTCTGTGGAATGGCGCTTGCGGAAACATGACTGGAAAATTTGGAGAAGGCTATTTTTCAAGATAATGCATATACTGTGCACTGTGTGCAGCAACAACCTTCTCAATAACTGTGACCTAGGTTTAGGAGGATAGACTGCAGGTCGTAGGTGGAAAGGTTGGTGGTGGACTACCAGCCGTGGCTTCACGGACTGTATCGTTACATGCAGTCAAGAGGTTCTTGGGCTCCTCGAGTGCTGGATAATCTTGGACTCTCACGCAGTAACTTCGCTCCTTTTCCTTGGACTGACAGTGCATTTATCGGACTTATCCACGCTGATTGCTCGCCAGCTGATTTGGTTTGTCTGTAGCGCGTCTCCAGGTATCGGGCATGTCCACTAGAACCTCGTGGGTCCCTTTGTATAATCTACACTGCCGATCCGGGTTCCCTGCTGACATCTATGACTGTCCATATCCAATCTTATGCTGCTGACCTGCAGGCCTACGTCCAAGGTGGGATCCAGACACGCAGCTATTGCCTGCAACCCAGTTCACTGTGGTATCTAACAAACTTTGGAATTGGAGAGACAGACATGCTGTTAGATCAAGATGCAGCATTAGTAGAGAAGTACTTGGTATGTGTCTGGGCAGAGCCAAGGTCAATTACAACCTGTGAGACGTTCGACCATCTGAGATCAGACAACTATATCACATCCAAGTTCGGAATTGATGCACTCGATCCCTCTTAGAAGCAGTGGGATCAGAGGCCACATCCAGCAAGGGGCGCTCCTGGTGCACCATGCCAACCACTTGCGACACACAATGAACATGAAGCAAAACTATAGAGCCATTAAATCGCGGATGGAAGGAGCACTTCGGTACACTGCTTATCACAATGTCTGCATCCTTTGTCACGAATTCTGCTCACAATATGCAACAGTGCAGACAAAGTGTGACATTCGACGCTGTAGTTGCAACGCTGCTGCAAATTTCTAGTCATATTTTGTGATGGGAAAAGAAGAAAACTCATCATGCAAAAACGTACGACGCAAACTTGCTTGCACAGATACAAAACAATCTTAATATTTATATTTTGAAGACAATCTTTATTGAAGCACTGAAATATGACATAAAGCAGTATTGGCTTCTAACATGTCATAATAAGCCAACCAAATTTGTTCAATTAAAGTTATAACACCTTCTTCTATGCTGCATTCATTCAGGTTATAATCGACATCATTGATGCATCAAAATGACCTTGACCATGACCTTATAACCTTCAGATGACCTCGGATGATAAAAACAATATCAGAAATGAATTCTACATACCAGAATCAGTAACATTAGAGGTATTACACGTGTATATCCTGTAATAAATGAAAAAGATGAAACTCAGTGACCTTGACCTTGACCTATATAACCTTGCATGAATTAGTACCATTAGAGGTATTACACGTGCATAAGCTGTAAGAAATAAAAAAGATGAAAAATGACCTTGACCATGACCTTATGACCTCAAGATGACCCCCGATGACAAAAACAATATCAGAAATGAATTTTACATACCTGAATCAGTACCATTAGAAGTATTGCACGTGCATATGCTGTAGGAAATGAGAAAGATAAATTTTCCAATATGGCCGGTGGCGGCCATATTGGATTTGTCAATTACGTCATTCGTGCCGTCATGGCGGACAAGCACCTCGGTGATTTTTCATGTCCAGGGACCCACTGACTGATTGGAAGTGAGAAACTCCCCCAACATCAAAGTGCATACGGGACCTCATGGCACATCAAGGACTAAAAGATATATTTTAAATGGCCGTCAGAAAAAGGTGTCGTCGCTCTCTGCCTCCTCGCCTCAGCGGCCGTTTCGGTCAAAAATTTCTGACGACTTTTTAGTCACCAAAATTTCTGACGACCTTTTTTAGTCATCAGATTAAATCCCCTTTTCAAATCGTAAATCCCTAAGATTTCATTTTTTTCGTCACAAATCTCGTTTCCCCCCTGCGTATACCCCCTTGGTCTTCGTGAGGTGAGTATACGCTATATGCCCGCGTATGCCCTTGTTTTCACAGGTGAGTACACGCTGTCATATTTTCCCGAGGTGAGTACACGCTGTATACCCACGTATAGCCCGGCATGCAAGCAAGTTCCCAACAACGTGGGATGACGACGTTTCGTTTGATTTGCGGAACAAGGTTCATTGCTTTTTTAACGTGCAGTTGTGCACAAAATGTGAAGTTCTAAATGGATTTGTGCAGTTGTAGAAGCACTTCTGTACAGTTAAAACTGGCAAAAAGATCATGTCCTCCGATTGGAAGCAATTTACCATGGATGGTGGGCAAGGAGAGTAGGGGTTGTGCAGTTCTAAAAACCCTTTAGAAACAGGCCTGAGCAAATTTATCAAAACCATAGATGATAGAACATTGACAAATTTTAAAATAAATTTTAATCGTTTTAAAGGTGTCTTATGGTAGCACTGTATATTTCCATCGTTTAAAGCCATCTGGAGACCAGAGTTCAAAATATTTTCGAAATTACGAGTCTCAGTTTGTCACAAATCCATTTGCTGAGTAATTACGCCTAGGGGACACAGGAGTGAGATGAATTAGGCCTTCTGATATTTCCAATGGCTGTACTATATATATATATATATATATATATATATATATATATATATATATATATATATATATATATACATATATATCGCTTAGTAAGTAAGTAAGTAAGTAAGTAAGTAAGTAAGTAAGTAAGTAAGCAAGCAAGCAAGCATAACCTTTTTTTATTCCATTAGCAGACGCACAATTATGACATAATTATTTTAGAAGTGATGCAGTATCACACATAGAATTTTAAAAAGTATAGTAACATAAATGAAAAGTAATACAAAATAAATGTAAGTGTAAACCGTTCCAGTAATGAAACCGTTTTTTGTGAGGTCAGAACGTGGAATTTCAAAATTGTGAGAACGTGGACGCAAAGAATATTTCGATTCATGAACTGGATGCACCATGGAGGACATGCCCAAGGTTATCCCAAGGCCCCAAACAGTGGAAAACCGAGCGCGTCTATTCAGAATTAAGTAGACATACCGCAATTAATTGCATGGGGAAGGAAATGAAAAGCAATTTCCTTTCTCACGTAGTAAGTTGCGTTTGCCAACTTAATTTTCTTGAATTAAGAAATATACATACGTTATTTTGCGCTGGATCATTGCTTAGCGGTTCGAGATCAATAAATGATAGGGCCTACCAAAAATGATATAGTTATATACTTCATGCTGTCTCTCAAGGCAATTCTAGACCGAGGAATCAAGTGGTCAAGTATGCTGCATGAACAAAGTGGACGGATGAGGAAGCTGAGTGAAGCCGAAGTTTAACGTCAGCCAGATATTTGGGGTAAGATCCCGTTTAGCCTTGAGGATTAGAGTGAGGATCTTAAACTGTAAGCGAGCAAGGAGATGAAGCAAATGAAGTTAATCAAGCATAATGATAGAGACGCGAGAGTACCTGGGACAGCGGGGCAATCCATCTAATAACTAATAGGCCTATAAGCTAATTATCCAGAATTGGTTATAACCTTTTCGCTATCGGTTATTATCCAACTTTCGGGATCTGGTAATAAATTAATTATCCATTGCTTATAATCGATATCGATGTGGAGAGATAAATACAAATAAATGTCTACAATATATGCAGCAAAATATATACCGTATGTTATAGTTTCAAGTTCCTAGAAGATACAGCAAAATATATGTTTCAGCTCTAAATGCCTACGACATACACCAAAGTATATCATGTTATAGTTTTAAATGCTTGCAATATGAAGCAAAATATATGTTGAAGTTTTAAAAGGACATATTTTTTATAACCGCTTGCAAGACTGCTGGATGTACATGCACCAAAACGCATCGTTTTGAGAACGATCGACTCTATATATATATTCGTTAAACATTAGAGAAAAAGGTGTGCATCATTCCCGCACTAATCGTAAGTTCAAGTCTGCAATCATCGGCTTATCAACACAAAGCGAAGAACACAAGGCGCCTCAACAACGTCAGAGACTGGGCGAGAGAGATCGCTTAGGTAACGTGGATGCAGCGTGAAACCACATCATCAATCGATACAAGATTGGCCAACGTTGGGCCTCAAGCAACCAGCGCAGCATATCATGCATGTACTTGTAGGTAGAGACAGAATAGGCCTACAGTGATCAATTCGGCTAATAACAAAAGCATGCACAAGAACAATAATCGCTTCGCGAGAAAAAGAGCGAGATACACCTCGGAGCTGGTAGTAACAGCTTCGAGAGATTAAGTTAACAAGTTGGCTGAGGCTAAATTCCCGGTCAAGGGTGACACCCAGGTCACGGACCGTGCGAGGGAAGCTATAATTAATCTGGGAAAGAATTTGAGCAAGCTGGGGTAAATCAATACTCTCAAGTAGTAAAAGCCTCTCTACATAAATTTCAAGTGTGGTATACTAGCAAAACATTGTCGTCATATGCTGGACTTCAGCGGCGCCCGCAGGATTTTTTTCTTGTACGCACAGAAATTTTATTTTCGTTAGGTCGCCGAAAAAACTGATGACTTTTTTTTGTCATCAACCTAGAATTTCCCAAAAAGATACCTTTTCTATCCGCCGAAAAAACTGATGACCTTTTTTTTTTTTAATCAACCTAGAATTTCCCCAAAACATACCTTTTCGGTCATCGCGCTGTACGCACTTACCTATGTGCGTACGTATGCGGGCGCCGCTGCTGTACGCACTTGCGTAAGTGCGTACGCCTGCGGGCGCCGCTGCTGGACTTTTATGACTATCGCGTCTAAGAATGATTGTGATAGGCTGTAGTTGACGCCCAACAGCACAGCAGGTCGACAGACGACGTTAGACGCTGGACAATAAGGTTAAAATTAGACACCTTTGAAAGGATGTCTTTCATTCCTATAAATATGTCACTTAGCTCATTATACATAGATCGCAACCAAAAGGGTATCTATAGGCATAACCATATGCATAATGGCCACTAAAAGCGCCTATATGGCCAAAGAAAAAGAGCAATAGTAGCCACAAAATGAATCAATTGCCATTGAAAACGCTTTATTGCTCAATTGAAAAGACTTCTAAATGTCCAGATTATGGATATTTTTATGTGTCTGGCGGTGCTACGACAACTACAGACAACTCGTCTAACGACAATGTCGTTAGAATGTTAGCAACTCGTCTAACGACAACTGGTCTACAGACAACTGGTCTAACGATAACACTACATGGTCTATAGACAATTGGTCCAGCACTTGAGAAATGGACGCTGGATGAAGGTTCTTCTACAGAAGTAATAGAAGCTGGATTGACGAAAATAACGAACGAGAAATAGAAGCTGAACGAATGTGTTTTTAGATCTTAAATAGACGCTGGATGCATGTTAAAATACATGAATGAAAATCATCAGTCCAGCTTCCATTTTAGCTAGAATGCCATTTAACGTTTTTTCCCCTCATAAATCCTGCTTCTATTTCATCAATACGAATTGTCTGCAGACCATGCAGGTGTCGTGGAACCGTGTCTAACACCTTTTCAGTATTTCTCACGACCGTCTTCTTTGCCACGTCGATTGACATACCATTTCTCCTGCAGCATTTTCACGAGTTCTTCTTGTTCTTCTGGCGTTGTGGTCATAAGGACGATAATAATTATTATCGTCAGTATATCTGCGGTTGCTGATGGCTTTCCGCCAATTCTAAATCCCCGCTAATCCCGTTGTGCGTTACTTGTTCTGCTGGAATGTTAAGTAAGCATGGGAGAGGCTGCATCCCTGTCGAACTCCTTTTTTAGCATTGAACCATGTCGAAGTGTGACCATGTTCGCGATAAGACAGTGCCAGTCTCAAGCCTGAACGAACGGTGAGGGGGACGCTAAGATCTTTCTTATCACACAGTGTCAATTGATAGAAACTTCTACCGCGCTTACCAGATCTCACTGAAAAGCTCCTCCACGTTAATGATCTTCGGCGGCTGCATGCCGTTGAAAACAACAGCGACACTTCAAACCATCGGGTTATAGTAAAAATAAATATTTATCTAACATTGATAATATTTTTTTTTGACGAAACGCCTGCAAGCGCACAGCGCTCTACATGTACAAACTATGCAGTTAGCTTAATTATAATCAATCTCAACTACTAACAGAACAGACAGCCTGCAATACACGGCGCTAATAGTAGCCTTCAAAGCGCGTCTATCCTACCGGACTTCGGGACTCGGACTCGGACTCGCTGATCTCTAAGACGGTGTGTGTTGTCCAATGCACTACCGCCACACTCCCTTCAAAAATACCTGAATTATGGAGGATGATATTATTATAAAGCAATGTCGCTGCATAGACACAGAAAACTTTCTTTGCCATTGTCGAATTTAGCTTCCTTTGGAATGCATGACATTAGAAATAATAATTATGATACCAAGTGCAGACTAAGGGGTCATGGGTGCAAACGTTCAAACGTTCAAACGGCTAATATACCAGCGGATAGTTGTTATAAGCAGACCTCTGGGCTGAATCTGCGAAGTGCTCGGTGTCCCGGTAAAAAGTAGACCCAACAAAAAATTGTCATTATTCGGTCAAAACTCTTAGTGGTATTTGCCTGAAATTTAAAAACAGCAACAGTAGCCATATTGCCACCTAATCATAACACCGTTTAGAAATATTCTTGAGTTTGTCAATTTTTTTTAGCGTTTGAGATGCAACGCCGAAAAAGAAAAAAAACTTCCAACATACAAAAGCTGAAAGGAAGTTCAGTCCAGCTTCGTCGGGTGTTCAAGATGCTCTCTTTGTTCACGGACACAAGACCGCAGACGTAGCAGTGCAGTAGCTGTACCGGGAGCCCCCCCGGCTTCATAATCCGAAGCTGTGGTCGCCCAGCAGTCCAGACCTCAATTCTGAGTGTACTGGAGGAGCGCGTGTTTCGTTCACGTATTCATGACATCGATAACCTTAGGTGGGGCGCGTTTGTTTGAAGAGTGCAGGTGTTTGACTACATGATCATCGACCGGACCATCAAACAGTGGTGTTCATCTACGGTTGTGTGTCCGTGAACAATAAGGACGTTTTGAACACCAGATGTAGCTGAATTTCGCTTAGTTTCAGCTTTTGTATGTTGGAAATCTCCAATTTCAGCGCTGCATCTCAAACGCTCATAAACTTAGCTATCTAATCCGCGTTAGGATTACGTGGTTATATGGCCAATGTTGTAGTTTTAAAAATTTCAGTCAAATTCTAACAATTTTTATCGAGTTATGACACTTTTGCAGGGATCTACTTTCATCGGGACACCGTGTACAAGTTTGTAACATCTTAATAGTAGCTTGGCGAATAGATCTATTTATTGTATTTACAGATAACGTTCTAAAGGTGTTTAAGCCGATCAACGTAGCCATTAATTGTTAATCAAAATGTTGTGTTCGCAAAGAACCGTTTACGTCAACCTTTGATAATAGAAAGTTGATTTATTTCATTTGATTTGAACATCTTTTTGCCAACAAAGGTCGTATACATAGACCTCGTTGTTATGTTTTGTGTACCTAGGCTTATGCCTTTTTCTTTACACTTTCTTCTCTGTCTGGAAAGTTGTCCTACAGCAATAAGTAATATTTTCTTTATCACACCATATTTTGGAAACGCACAATGGGGCCTCAGGCATAAAACATTATTAAAATACTTCGACTTAATAGTTGGGACGTTCGTGTAATACAATAATGCCAACAGCGACTAAAAAGCTATTATCAATCAGTCAATTTTTTTGCGTGAATCATGAATGTCATTATTTTGGGGGGCATCCCCGGGAGATGTCTGGATTAAACACTGATAGTGAGCGATTGCAATTTCGACGTCTTGTAACAATGGGGCCGCAAGTAATATAAATAACCCCCGAATGAAACCAGACCAACACTTCGGTTATAAAAGGTAATGGGCGGTGTAATCTGGGTTGGCGTTAGCGGCCACAAGATGTCGCTAAGCAATAAGTAATTATAGTGTTTGTCTTAAACACCTTTACAAAGCATTCTTTCGAGATTATAGAATAAATTAAGCAACTGCCGTTTTACAGAGTTAAAACTTCTTTCTATTGAGACTCATCCATTGCCACAATCCTCTTTCGTGTAAACTTGATCGATTTGTCCTCCTACTCATTTAAACAATCTTTTATTTAGCTGCCTATATAATAGGTTTGTGATTAAACAATTTCAGCAAATCATCACCTATAGCGACGTGCAATGTGCGCAGGTTCTTTTCGTGCTGTCATTGTAATGTGCTGGCGGACAGATCTAGAAGCTCCAAACTTATCTAGTGTCATTTATAATTTTGTGGGGCGCGGTGGTGTAGTGGTGGCGTCGTTGCCTTGAAGCCGGGAGTTTCGAGGTTCGAATCCACCTCAAGTCGCCGCGTAGGGACCTTGGGCAAGTCCTTCACTCGCAATTGCTCAGCGCTTCGGCGTGAAACTCCGCTGCAGTGTCCGCTCTGCAGTTGGGAGCGCCTCTGAGTAGAGAGCTTGAAGGGGCGCTATAACAAGTGCACATACAAACCAGAACGGTCGTTTATTTACATTACTTTAGACAGTTACTTGCCTTTCATGACTGGGTTTTTGGTGATATGACTATGGCTTCATTGCTTACCGTGTCTACCTCAACATGCATTCCTATAATTTGTGACTAAACTATTTTCAAGTTCTTCGCAATGCATTCAGGTGATATTTTTTCTGATGTCATAGCATTTCCAGTTTCCAATCTAAGCCATTCAACACAATATTTCGTTGCCCAACGTGATTTATTTATTTATATGACAATATTATGATATATTAAAGGTGTCTAAAGAAAGCATAGTCAACTAACGACCAGGCTCGATGTTTCATAAACGATCTGATAAAATTTGTAACAAATTCTTTCCTGATCTTGAATTCGAGCAATGAATTGTGCTACAGCAGCTACACAGACGAATAATATTTGCTCCTCACAATTTAGCTCACTTACATAGGGAATTTGTTAGACAAATCAAGGTGTGTTAGTGGCGTCGTCAGTGGGTCAGACATTTGAACCGATTATAATTATTATTCATTCTTGTCGTGGATTTGATCCCTCGACCGCTCTGTTCGAAGTCCACACCTCTTGTCACTATACCATGCATTAGTTCACCCGTATGAATGGCATAACGGAGGTTTATGGCTTTTAAGGAATAGCATACCGTAGTAAAAAATTCTATGCAGCCAAATGGGTTTCGTACAAACATGGTCCGCATGGATTGTGCTGTTACGATGTAGTCTACCGACAACCTTGTTGTTGTAACAACACAATGTCATAACGGTAAAACCATGGACGTATACGTCGATGGTCACAACAAAGACGATTGGTGTCGCCCGTCTCCTTTATGCAGGATTGGGACTGGCACTGTCAGAGTGCGAACAGTAGCGGTGCTATCTACCAAAAACGATCAAAATCAATCAGTAAAAAATCAAAATGCATTTCATTGTTCACAAATCTTCAAACATGAAACAATAATTATTTAACTCAGGTTGCAGGTTCGAATTCACCTCAAGTCGCCGCGTAGGGACCTTGGGCAAGTCCTTCACTCGCATCTGCTCTACGTTGCCTCTGTGTGATGGGTTACACCTCCTCTGGTGATCGAAGCAGACAGGAAAATTAAATAAAGTGGGTAGTTGCAGTTTTGCGACACTGTGTGATACCAGGGACCATAATCGTTATTAAATAAAGTGGCGATCATTTGCTCTTAAGAAACTGAGATGAATACTTGTTAACGGTGTTTAAGATGAACCATAACTATCCGTTGTTAGCGACTTAGCTAATCCAGTATACAATTTTCGATAGGTTAAATTTATACCCGATAGTTAACGTTGCCTCTGTGTGTCCAGGTGTTTAATTGCGGATGATAATGAGTCCATTGGCTTGAGATGGGATGAGTGAGGATGGGTTCGGTTGTCTTTCTCACAGACAATTATGGATGGACAACTTGTCCAAGGTCGATACATAGTGTATTGAGGTGGATTAGAACCCGCAACTCTTCGTTACAAAGCACAGAACATAACCACTGCACCACCACGTTCCATGGTGCTTAATTAGTGACTTCTTTATGCTGAATTGACGTCACCCTCCTCCTTTCTTTCGGCTTGGGACTTACACTGAGCGACATAATTGACCCGATACGCGAAGTGGATGGGTTCCACGAACGAGGAACCGCTGGTCTGTGAATGCTGCCCTAGCTCCCTAGCGTCGTTTGGTCCAGACGCATTGAGCATGATGCCATGTGTTCTACGCAGGCCAGCCGACAGAAATTCCGGGCCCCTGGGCTGAGCAGTCACGGGCCCCAAACTATCTTTAGGTTTTTTGAGCAAATTTACACAAAAACAAAAAAATAACAATAGTGCGGTTATGAATGTGCGCCAATGCTCACATTTATGAATTTAATCAGTTCTTAATGTTAAGAATTTAATTTTCAAATAATATGTCAATCAACAAGCAACCTTACTGGATTTAACTGCCACAATATCTCTTATGATATCCTGGTAGTTCTCCATCTTGTCTGCGAACCTAGAAATGCACTTCGGAAATGCTTTTACTTCATCGCCTGGAAAAATTGTCCTAATGTCTTAAATTAAAGGACCATTATTTTCTTAAAAGCTTTAGAGCAGCCTATATCGTCTCAATCGTTTGTATAACCTATAGACCTAAACGCGAGTCCTGGTGGCAGAGTGCTAACATCAAAACAAAACCTTTTTATAGTTTCTATAATTTCAGCATTTTCATAATTCTTATTTATAATGTCTTCTTCCGGAATTAAGATACTAACACCACAAACTTTATTTTCATCCATTCCGTTATATAGGCTACGATCATCATGCATGCACGTTTAATTCACTGGAATCAACCGATCGTAATCGTAATCGTAATCTCCTAATTTCTAAAGCGCCACTGGAAAGCCAAGCGCGGGGCACCGGCTTATTCACGAGCGCTGCGTTGAGTCAGAAGGGTTGTCCGTGAGAGTAGTCCGTGGTGGTCCGGGTCGAGTTTCCATAAAATCGGAATCAAATGCGTTGAGTCAAAAGGGTTGTCCGTAAGAGTAGTCCATGGTGGTCCGGGTCGAGGCACCGTAGGATCAGAGGGGTGGAACAGCTACTAAGGTGGGTGTCGTCTGAGCCGGGAATTTGAGGATGGGGGATCAGATGAAACCGGATAAGAGTTCTTGAAAAGGAGTGTCTTTAGTTTCGAGTGAAAGGCCCGAGGTGTGATGGATAGAGGAGGCTGAGGAAGGTGATGGTGCGTGATTAGTAATGACGGAGGAGGAATTGAAAAGGATCGGAACTCAGCAGGCCGATGTAGGAATAGGCCTAATTACAGGCTCTGTCCGCTCTGATTATACCCCGCAGTCGATCGAGTCGTGGGCTACGATCGACTTGGCTCGTGCGACGATCGACTCGATCGACTTCGTCGACTCGCCGACCTTTCTACGACTCGATCGACTTGGCTCGTGCGACGATCGACTCGATCGACTTCGTCGACTCGCCGACCTTTCTACGACTCGATCGACTTGGCTCGGCCGACGATCGACTCGATCGACTTCGCGTCGACTTGACCTAGTTTTGTCTCTTGCTCACCATCTGCAGTTACATGATCTTAAAATGAAATTATACGATAGTAGATCTGTGTCATAAATCTGTGTGACGTAACAATATGCCTAATTTCGTATTCTCAGTGAAGTTATAGATTTGCACTGTAATCGTAGTGACGTCACAATAGGCCTCGTTTTAGGTTATGTAAATGGAACTCAATAATTATCACGGTGGATCTGGGCAATAATTGAAGTTAGTCACAACAGGCCTAGTTTTTACTCTCAAAATATACTTCTATATTAACAGTTCATTATCCTAATCTAGGTTAGTCACAATAGGACTATTTCATTCTCAAAAAGAACTTTAATAGTAGGTCTGTATCATGATCTAGGTGACGTCACAATAGGCCTAGTTTTATATTCTCAAACTGAATGTATAATAGTATATTTGTATAATAATCGGAGCGATGTTGCATTTAAACAGCCCCAGTTTTGTATTATGAAAATAAAATAATATGACAGCAGATCTGTATCATAATCGAAATGACGCCACAATTATAGAGTTAATTTCGTTTTTTCCACTGAACTTATTTAACAGTAGAATTGTATTATAATAGAAGTGACGTGACTGACGTCATAAAAGACCCCGTTTTATATTCGCAAAACGAACATAATATACTGGTAGATCTGTATAATAATCAAAGTGACGTCACAATAGACCTTGTTTATATTCTCAATATATGCACTTTTATAATAGTACATTTGTCTCATAATCGACGTGACGTCACACCAGACCTTGTTTATATTCTCAAAATGCACTTCCATAATAGGTCTGGTACATTTGTATCATAATCAATGTGACGTCACAATTGGCGCTGTTTTTTTAATTCTTGATGTGAACTTAATTATAATATAATAGAAAAATTGCATCATACTCAGAGTGACGTTACAATAGGCATAGACCTAGTTCTGTATTCTCAACATTAATGAAATAATATGACTACAGATCTGTGTCCTGATCGAAGTGACGTCACAATAGGCCTAATTTCATTTTCTCAGTGAACTTATTTAATTGTAGAATTGTATCATAATCGAAGTGACGTCATAAAGGTCTCCTTATATATTCTCAAAATTAACATCTACATGACTTGCATATACAGGCATATAATAGTAGATCTGTATCATGCTCATTCAGGAGCGGATCCAAGGAAGGGGCCAATCCGGCCATGCCCCACCCCATTCAGAGATTCGCATATGACGTGGTCCCTCCCTCCATCAGGTTTCAAGAATTAAGCTGTAAATCAGCGCAACGGGAACAGGAAGGTGAGAGAGAAAGTAGGCCTAGCACATGACTAAAAAGTCATCAGATTTAAAAAAACCGGAGTCGCCACGCGTTTTTAGAAGTTTTTTGAGCGACTAAAAAAAGATTCTTTCGGCGGAAGACCAAGGAAAAAAATTTCGGTTCAAGACCACAAATTTTGTCCACCCCTTCCAAATTTTTTTTTTCGCCCCTGTATTCGTTCAACCCAAATCGAAAACGCACGTCTATTATAATAGTCAACTTTCACAGTTCCACTAACACGAAATCGACAGCTGCCAAAAGGTTCGTTAGCTGAACTTGTGTGCAAAAACTGTAGGCTATAGGTCACTTTGAGACTTCAAGAAATAGTAGGCTAAGTAAACTATTTCTAAGTCGGGTCGAGTAGATGAAACAACGACCGACTCGACTTGCAAGTCGACGATTTTTCGATCGACTCGACTTGGCAAGACTCACGATCGACTCGACTTGCAAGTCGATCGAGTCGACGATTTTTCGATCGACTCGACTTGGCAAGATTCACGATCGACTCGACTTGCAAGTCGATCGAGTCGACGATTTTTCGATCGACTCGACTTGGCCGAGTTATGATCGACTCGATCGATCAACTCGATCGACTGCGGGGTATAGCTCTGATTACCTTCTTTTGAGATTCTGAATTGAGATAATGTGCGACTGTATAAGCTTAGCAACTTTTGCTTTTTCAAACTTATTAGCATTTTCATTTTGTTTTTGTACTTCAGATGTGTGTTTATGAAATATTCCATCGTTGCAAGAGAAATTAGGTTGGGCCCGCCGCCCGTAATCCTATGAAACATATTATAATCACTATAACCCAGGCCCCCTCCGGGCCCCTAAAAGGCGCCGGGCCCCTGGGCATTTGCCCCCTGCACCCCCATCTCGGCGGGCCTGGTTCTACGTATACGTGTGGGCGTCAACATACTATTGGCGACTAGTCTAGTTACTCCGTGTTTTGACTTACGTACTGGTGATAATTATTTGTATCCTTTTTGACTTTCAAGGCACTAAAGTAAGGCGCTAAATAAATCGAAATAAAAACAAAATATATTCAGCGATTAGGCACATGTAGGGTCTTGTAGGCTATAATTATGATTGATGTCAAGGTTGATCAGGAAGTCGCTAGATGAAGTTTAACGCAGGAAATGTTATGTTCTGCTTGGACACCTTTAAAATGATCACTATGTAATTAAATAAACACTCGACCACGCTCTGAGAACAGGTTCAGTAGTACAGTACAGTACTGTACATTCTTATGGTGCCTGGCTCAATAATTTAGTGCAAAACGGTACGTTTGATTCCAAAACCAAACCTTGTCGGACATCTGGGGATGTCTTCTGAGATTTCGAGCAAATGACTAAAAAGTCATAAGAAATTTGGATCGATGAAAATGGATAACGTCGTCCGCGACTCAACCGTCCACCCAAAAGTGTCGCGCCCCGGCGATCGTCCTTCGGCCGCTCATTGGCCCCCTCCCCCAATCTCTAGACCAAGTCTCCGCCTATGGATTTAAGTACATTATAGATTTAAAATAAATAGACTTTATATGACGTCATAGTGCTGTTCTGCATTATAATGTCTGCCCCGAGGTTCGCTTTGCTGATCTGTTCAGGCTGAACTTCTTGTCCCTCGCTCGCGGACCTTCGCAAGGCAATGCCGAGCTTTCTCGGTCTCTGGCCCAGCCTCTTGGAATGGGCTTCCTGTGGCACTTAGCCAGAGATCACTTCACCAAGTTTTTCTCTGTCCTTAAGACTATACCAATTAGTCGAGGTTGGGTCGGGAGGGCGCTATTTACTGTATATGCCCCTAATAAATAAATATGTACAGAAATAATTAGGTTACGATATCTTCACATAGAAGCATATCTTCGTAATGATCTTCAATAGCTCATCTAGATTGAATTCCAGTTGCTGCTGGATAAAATACTTGAGAGTTAGAAGCAATTAAGCAATGGCGTAATGAGCACCATTCGAATGAAGTATAGGGAAACAATTAATGGAACAATGAGAAAGATTGTAATACCTTGATATAGGATTGAACCCATTGCAATCAGTTTAAATTCAAATTAACGACCGTATAAAAACATTTCTTCTTTCTTTCTTTCTTTCTTCTTCTTCCTTTCTTTCTTCCTTCTTATTCTTCTTCTTCTTCTTCTTCTTTTTCATCTTTTTTTTCTTCTTCTTCTTCTTCTTCTTCTTCTTCCTCTTCCTCTTCCACTTCCTCTTCCTCTTCCTCTTCCTCTTCCTCTTCCTCTTCCTCTTCCTCTTCCTCTTCCTCTTCCTCTTCCTCTTCCTCTTCCTCTTCCTCTTCCTCTTCCTCTTCCTCTTCTGCTTCCTGTTCCTGTTCCTCTTCCTCTTCCTCTTCCTCTTCCTTCTTCTTCTTCTTCTTCTTCTTCTTCTTCTTCTTCTTCTTCTTCTTCTTCTTCTTCTTCTTCTTCTTCTTCTTCTTCTTCTTCTTCTTCTTCTTCTTCTTCTTCTTCTTCTTCTTCTTCTTCTTCTTCTTCTTCTTCTTCTTCTTCTTCTTCTTCTTCTTCTTCTTCTTCTTCTTCTTCTTCTTCTTCTTCTTCTTCTTCTTCTTCTTCTTCTTCTTCTTCTTCTTCTTCTTCTTCTTCTTCTTCTTCTTCTTCTTCTTCTTCTTCTTCTTCTTCTTCTTCTTCTTCTTCTTCTTCTTCTTCTTCTTCTTCTTCTTCTTCTTCTTCTTCTTCTTCTTCTTCTTCTTCTTCTTCTTCTTCTTCTTCTTCTTCTTCTTCTTCTTCTTCTTCTTCTTCTTCTTCTTCTTCTTCTTCTTCTTCTTCTTCTTCTTCTTCTTCTTCTTCTTCTTCATGATCAATGGGCTGAAAGCCTGTAGGTGTCCACTGCGCATTTTACTGCTTTCTTCCATAATAAAGTCGAAGTGTTAACCAATACCATAATTCCGCCACACCCAAAAATCAGTTGCCTGATCATTTACAAAACTCAACCAAATCTTTTGCCGATCGATCGAATCAACTGACAAGTCCTTCATTGAGTAAAAAAAAAAAACGAGCAGTAGCTTAGCGGCTAGCCAATCCAGCAAAGGAATCGCGAACATACGTGTATTTTGCGATTGGTTAAATTTATACCCGATAGTTAACGTAGTGTCCAGGTGTTTAAATGACGATGATAATGAGTCCATTGTCTGGAGATGAGATGAGTGAGGATGGGTCAGGTTGTCTTTCTCACAGACAATTATGGATGGACAACTTGTCCAAGGTCGCTACACAGTGTATTGAGGTGGATTAGAACCCGCAACTCTTCGTTACAAAGCACAGAACATAACCACAGCACCACCACGCTCCATGGTGCTTAATTAGTGACTTCTTTACGCTGAATTGACGTCACCCTCCTCCTTTCTTTCGGCTTGGGACTTACACTGAGCGACATAATTGACCCGATACGGGAAGTGGATGGGTTCCACCAACGAGGAATCGCTGGTTTGTGAATGCTGCTATAGCTCCCTAGCGTCCTTTGGTCCAGGCGCACTGAGCATGATGTTATGTGTTCTACGCATACGTGTGGGCGTGAACTTACTATCTAATCTAATCTAATCTAATCTAATCTAATAAAGCATTTGTAAAGCGCTTCTCACAGCAGAGCTATTCAGAAGCGCTCTCAGCGTGACAGGCCCACTTACAACTATGGTACATGCCTTTATCTCCTCACGAATTGACTACTGTAACTCCCTACTAATTGGGCTTCCTAAAGTTCGCTTGTCATCTGTACAATCTGTCTTAAATTCTGCTGCTAGACTTATTGCACGACTTCCTCGATACTCGCACATCTCTACATTCATGACTCATGACCTTCACTGGCTTCCGATCTTTGCCCGAATCAGATACAAAGTCTTGCTTCTAGTTACTAAGTCCCTGCAGGGCTTAGCGCCTAAATACCTGTGTGACTTAATGTGTAAGCCTCTTTCTGCAAGATCTTCACGCCCTCTTCGTTCTGCTGACCGCTTTGATCTATTTGTACCCAGATCACGAACATCATTAACCCAACACCGAGCTTTTGCTATTGTTGGTCCTTTAATTTGGAATAACCTTCCTTCTGAAATTCGTGGCAGGATTCTTGTAGGAAATTCACCTGCATCTTTTCGCTGCTTGAAGACTTTTCTTTTTTCATGGGCGACTATAGTCTGTAGTTAGGCCTACTCTGTGTTTTGACTTGCGTACTGGTGATATTTGTATATTTTTTACTATCAAGGAGCTAAGGTTAGGCGCTAAATAAATCAATTAAAAACAAAATGTATTCAACGAAAAACAGTAGGTACACGTAGGGCCTTGTAGGCTATATGATAGATGCCAAGGTTGATCAGAAAGTCACTAAATGAAGTTTAACGCAGGAAATGTTATATTCTGCTTGGACACCTTTAACACGATTACTGTGTAATTAAATAAACGCTCGGATACGCTCTGATACAAGTCTGTAAAACGATAAGTCTGATTCCAAAGTCAAACCTTGCCCATCGTATCACGAAAGTTGGCGCACCGAATAATCTACATGTACACATTCAAAAATGTACTTTGACCTTTGCATGGATAGCAAATCATGTGGACATTACTAGGAATGAGATAGCCGACTCATTTTTCTGTCACCATTGAAGTGAGCAAATAGCTTAAGGATGCTTATAAAGACGTCGATAAGTAGGTCTACATCATGATGACCCTATGGCAGAATGATAATATTATCCATCCCTTATTCAGGAATTCCTGGGAAAGTGGGTCTACATCCGAATCTCCGCCTTTAAAGTTTTCTTGTCCTCACTCAATCTGTCGCTCTATCTCTCTGTGTCTCTCTGCCCATCTGCCCGTCTGCCCATCTGCCCGCCTCTCTGTCCGTCTGTCCGCCTCTCTCTCTCTCTCTCTCTCTCTCTCTCTCTCTCTCTCTCTCTCTCTCTCTCTCTCTCTCTCTCTCGCACTCAATTAAAAAAAGCGTGTTAAAACGTAGAGCTTCCGATTGAGAATGCTGAAAGTAGGCTACATATAAAGTGAGGAGACAAGGAAAGCATTTTGAAATCTATAAATTTTATGGAGATATCCGCAGATAACATGTAACAATAACACCGACTTGAAGCATCGTTGATCTTTGTTTTTGTGTCCATCAAATAATTTCGCTGCATCTAGGTGAGTAGTTAAATAAAAGTATAGATGCTGTTAGAAGTGAATTAAATTTAAGCCGCAGAACTGTGAATAGCAAGAAAGCAGAAATCATTTTGTCAGCTGATTGCTTCGAGTCTGATGAAGAAGAAGAAAGTAATTTCCGATTCAAAATAACAGACGGAAGTGACTGTTGGTCGTCCTTCAGTTTGCATGTCTACTTTGAACCTGCATCAAACAGAAAGCATCCATGTGAAAAATAGTAGGCTAGTAGTTGAGAAGGTAAAGACACGAGAAAATGCGTTGTACATGAAGACTAAACGAAGCATTTAAAGATACAGAACAGCTCATAATTGTTAATAAGCGCATTGAAGAATTTATTCATTTAATGATGAGTCTGAAGTGTTCATGAAAGAATAGACATAATGAGTGATGCAATATGACTCAACTTTTAACTAAACGTAATCGTGGATTTTTCAAAGCTTTTGATACAACCTCAAACATGTCAAAGCTTAAGCGCTTGACTGAAAATGGGAACACCACTTTGACTACTTTACCTTGAAGGAACAAGCGATTGAAATTTCATTTCGTCAAGATAATGCTAATTGCAAATGTGACCACTTTAGATTTTAAAAGTGTATACGGGATTTGAGAACAATAAGACAAAGAGAAGATTGAATGGATGGGATTTTTTGCTCATTGGGGGATGGCTGGGGGTGTGGGGGAGGGGCTCAGATGGCAGAGGCAAATCAAAATGCTACAGACACTTCCAGCTAGAGTGCTAGACGCTGGAAGAATTGATTGATTACTTAGTATGAATGCGTTATCTTGTTTCTTGAAAGTGAATTGACTCGAAATAAGGTCTTTTGTAGAACGTAGAGATACTCGATTTTAGATTTTAAAATAGCTAACAGGCACCAAAGGTAAGACTAATGGGAAAACAAAACTCGCTAATTAAGAAGTAGGCTACGTAAGTAAGAATATTCTTTATATAGGCTACTGACAGCAAACGTACACAGAAGAAAAGATTATTAATAGAAATGTCACAGAAGAAATAAATGAATAATAGAAACGGATATCCAAAGTCTTGCAACATTCTCTTTACAAAACTTCCTTTGGCAAGGCAAAGGAATTAACTAGGACGGTCATAGAATTATTTCAACAGAATGCAAGACGCTATAGACCTAAATGAATGGGCATTTGATCAGTTTTCCTTAACTTTGAAGGAGCAGTTTTATAGGAAGGTTTCGCCGCTTCGGACAAAGTAAAAATGACAAAGAAGCAATATAATGAGATATTATGTAGCTCAAGTATTTGATGTGAATAATCAATAGAGAATTTGCATTGAAATAAAAAAAATTATCATTTCATTTTCTCGGTTGAGTTACAGATATCCAAAAAGTGGCACAATTACCGTAGCCGCATGGACCACCGCTCTGTACATCAATGTTGGAGTTGGTCATGCATGCATACATCCGCAGATGGCATTCGTCAATGTAAGTCTTTCCATCGGTGCCACAGACGGGGAAGGTGAAGCGGAACGAGGAACAATCCGTGTCACAGACACAGGTCGGCTGTTTTTTTTTATCCAGAGCGCAAACACGATACCATGGACAATAGATGCCAGAGCAGGTCAGACCTAAGAAAACAAACATGAAAAAATATTGTGTGTGTTACACTTTTATGAACCATTTCAAAGGCGAGATTTAAAATTTTAATTAATTCTTATTATGAGAGAATAAAAGAGCTACCGTAAGGAAAAGGCAATCAGCTGCTTGGCCAATAAATCTTCGCTCCTCTACTTTGTCCATTACTTCCATAGATTAGACTCAATAAGCCGCTGCTCAAAAAGGGCTTCATTTCTCATGGAGATGCAACGTGCATCTGCATGTACATTCATCAAACGTCCATCGCGGGTTCTGCAGGAGTATCTAAGCATGGTGACAGCTGTCATTAATTTTGCGCGCACAAGAATCCATTTGAGCGGGGGCTATGTGTGCGCGCGGGCGCGCCATTGACGGATCTTCTAGTTCTCCGTGCAATGTTTTGACTGCTTATGATATCTCTGCTTATAGTGGCTTTAACATCATATAGATTCAAACGTGAACTTTAGTTAGGAGCTCACAGTAAATTTACGGAGATAGTAAATATAACTCGCTCAGTAACTTGGTATTCTGTGTAGCCATGAATTCCGTTACCAACTTACCATACTTGTCCAAGGACCGATTATACACAGGAAAAGCATTCAACTAATTACATGTGTGACGCGACACACCGAAACCAGTAGCACATGTGATTTTGCAACACGTTGAGTTTGATACATCATTTCAAAGGTCTTGTCTTAGGATATAAATTAAACACAAAAATTATTGCTCTAGCATTATTCTATCCCACTATATAAAGCTAAAAGTGATCCAATCAATTAATTAATTAAACTAATTAACTTAGTTAAAATTAAATATTATTAATATCAATAATATTAAATAGCTTTAAAACTTGTTTTTAGCAAAATAAAAGAAATTAATTTTTAAACATATTTTAGATTAAATTCTGTACAAAAAAACCCGACAAATATGCTGTTTCCCTAAAATTATATCTCTGATGTGTAACTTTCGACTTAATACCGATTTCGGTGTGGACCGCCACATTTAATGTGGCGGTCCACGCCGAAATCGGTATAAATTTTTTATTTTATCATAAATTTTATGAAGGCAGATTGACAAATAATTGTGCTTGCAGAGTAAAAATACCTGTTGCAGAATCGAAATATAATCATTAGCACTAGAAACGGAATTTGAAATGGGGCGACATCTATTTTTGAAACTGAAATGGACGTATGCTACAAAAAATTTCACAAGTAGCCAGTCCTGTAACAGAGAATTCTGGCTGCGTGTCTACCAATCGGCCAACAAACGTCGTGCCTTACTCCTGCATGCATGTACCTTGATCTTTCCCATAGACAAGAGTGACATTCCTATCCGTCGTACAGGCGTCCATGCGCAGCTGATATTCGTTGCTGTAACTGCGACCATCGGTTCCACAGATCGGATATTTAACGTCGGAGCATTTATCGATGCAGACACAGTGTGGCTGTTTCTGGTCATCGACGGCACATCTTTTGTCTGGTGAACAAGACACTCCGTCGCAAACAGAGGCTGCAAAAGAAGACAATAATTATTGCCTGAGAGCTTAATTTGTTCAATGATCACTCCACCACTGCTATCATTTTAGCAGTGCTTGTCCTAAGCCTGGAGAAGGCAGGAGAGCGACATTAATTAATTACCTTTGATATGGTATACAGAATCGTTAAATGGCAACAGGCAGAAATTGATTGAACTCAGAAGAGCTACAACGAAGAATGCCCATTGCTGCAAGTCAGCAGACTCCTATGATAAATACTGACAACATACTGTAATGTGGAATGATGCAATTCCTTGTGATATGGCCTTAACATTATGATGCAATATTGGATCTTTAGATGCAACTTAACGTTATGGAGAATATTATTATAATGCAAGGAAATGTGCTGTGTTCAATGCAAATTTTCTTCTGATAATTAGAGAGCATGCCACCTGTTTCTGACACTTTATCGAAGTCTTGTATTGTATGTCACGTCAAAGTCTTGTATTGTCTGATTATATCAAAGTCTTGTATTGTCTGATAATATCGAAGTCTTGTATTGTCTGTCATATAGGTTAGAAGTCTACCATTGTCTGTCATATTGCAGTCTAGCATTGTCTGCCATATTGCAGACTAGCATTGTCTGCCATATTGCAGTCTAGCATTGTCTGTCATATTGCAGTCTAGCATTGTCTGCCATATTGCAATCTAGCATTGTCTGTCATATTGCAGTCTAGCATTGTCTGCCATATTGCAGTCTTGCATTGTCGGCCATATTGCAGTCTAGCATTGTCTGCCATATAGGCCAGAAGTCGTGCATTGTCTGTCAGTCTTCACCTTCTTACTTACCTTCGACGCATCTTCCGTAGTGGACCCAGAGTAGGTTGGGGTCGCTGAAGCAGTTCTGCCTCTGAAGTTCGCAGAGGTTGACGTACGTTTTGTTGTCGCTGCCACAGACGATTGAACCGAGTCCATTGCAATCTTCGATGCAAACGCAGATCGGTTGTCCTTTCTTATCGAGGTCACAGCGTTGATTCGATGAACAGACGACACCTTCGCACGGATTCACTGCAAAGGAAACAGACCTTGGCAAGTCATCGCATAGGCTACTTCCTGTGATCTAGGGACAAGGGTTTTTGTAACGTGCAATTATTCTACACAAAATGTGCAGTTGCAAATGAATTTTTGCTGTTATAAAAGCAGTTCTGTGCGATGACAATCATTAGAAAAGGTAATTGCAGCCGGTTCACGACGGAAGAAGGAAGCGAAAAACAAGCATCATGAAGACGAAATAAAACATTATTGTTAAGAGTAGAGGACTAAAAAAGGTCGTCAGTTTTTTTGCGCTAACTCGGCATTTCCGTCCGGGAAATTTGGGACAAATTTGTGACAAAGGACTAATTTCTCGAAATTATCCCCAAACAAAGCCGCACTAGAAAAACTACCTGGTTGTGCAGTTCTAAAAATTTCTTGAAAAAAGCCCTGCTAGGGACTCAGTATACATGCTACCACATACTTCCGGAGACTAGTCTAGGCATGGTGTAATCACTTCCGGAAGCCAGTCTACTGGCTACTAGAGCAGGGAACCAACGCAGATCACATGACTGGTATAGAACTATCACCCCTACCAACTACCAAAGTCTTCTGAAAACGAATAAATATACCTGCAGAAGGGTTTCGAGGTTCTGTTAATTCTGTTTTGAATTTTTTATATCAATTTAGGCTACATTTCTAATTCGATTGCATTTGCGGGCTTATAAAGCGCTTCACACAGTGCAACCTATTTACTGGCGCTCCCAGTGTGAAGAAGCTCTCGAAAGAGAAAAGTTGGATACTGAACCGGTATATTGTCTCCATTATCCATATATAAGAGTTAGGCACGAATAGTGGCATGAAGGTCATTTCACATCAAAGGGACAATAGTGGCAGAGGCACGATGCTGTGCAATGACAGACCGAGACCGAGATAGGCAAACAGAATCACATACTTACGGGCATATTACCTGTAGTTTTACCACATAGACGGTTTCACTGCAGAGCTTTCTCTCCAAAACACTCTTCGACTCTCTCTCTCTTTCTCTTTCTCTTTCTCTTTCTCTTTCTCTTTCTCTTTCTCTCTCTCTCTCTCTCTCTCTCTCTCTCTCTCTCTCTCTCTCTCTCTCTCTCTCTCTCTCTCTCTCTCTCTATCTCTCTCTCTCTCTCTCTCTCTATATCTCTCTCTCTCTCTCTCTCACGGTGCCTGATCACCTTCGGACACTTGTCAGTATCTGAAGACTAAAAGATGGTGCTTAATTCTTCTATTTTACTAGCTTTTTAAAAGTTGAAACTCAAGTTAAGAAGTTCGTCTACAACTGAACTGTCAAAATAATATGACTGTCGTTTGATCAACAATCATCCGCATAGTTATATCGATCGGGCGCTATAAAAATTAATACTCCGAATGACTGACCTTCTTGGCACTTTCCGTAGCTCTGTACTGAGATGGTTTTGTTGGTCAAGCAGGCTGCGACGCCGAGGAAACAATCGTTGGTGTATGTCTTGTTATCCGTACCACACACCTCATAAGTATTTGAGTAGCAGGATTGAGAGCAGACGCACCTTGGTCGGTTCCGCTTATCCACTACGCAAATCCGATCATAAGGACAACTCGTTAAGTCGCATCCAGGACCTGGAAGTAATGGAAAGACCACATTTTACATCGGAAACTCACGTGAAAACCATAGTCACCTATAATAGTCCGTACACTTGTTTCATTTTGCGTCTCCCCGTAAATTCGGTTTTAATGTCAACGATAATAATTATATCAGCTTAGTACCTGCTCTATTCAAATGAGAAAGCCTGTGTGTAGGCTATCTACCGTATCTTTGTCGTAAACTGTATTGATACAATTATTGCTCTAACATCATTACAGAAAAGTCTATTTCACATTCGTCACAACTTTCCACTTGCGCTGAAAGTGACAAGAGTTGCCTTCATCGCACTTCTCTACTTACAGTAGAGTGTGTTGAATCGTCCTTTACAGTAAAAGGAGTTACCTTCTTTGCATGTTCTTTGGAACTGAACTGTGATGGATGTGTTGGTTAGACAGGCTTCCCGTTGGAGTTCGCAATTGTTGCCGTATGTCTTGTTATCGCTGCCACAGAGAGGAGAGTAGGTGTCTGGACAGACAGTGTCACAGACGCACGTGGGTTCTGGCTGATGTACGGAGTCACAATGCGTGCCAGTGGAACAATGGATTTCTTCGCAATTGGATCCTATAGTAACAGCAGAAGATTTATTATAACTGGACATGAGACTTGGTGTTTAGCAACTGTGGCCAGTACCATCGACTAGTATTTGCCAGGTGTCATCTTAATATTCGCATGCATACATACATACATAATTTATATGCATACATGCAAATATACATACATGCATACACACATACATATAGGCCTACATTCATACACATATGCCTACATACATGTATTGTACATACGTACCCATACTTACAACACAGGAACATACGTGCATACGTTCGTACATATAATGCATACATTCAAACATGCTGGCGTACATTCATGCATAAATACATACAGATACATATTAAATAACAATGCATGCATACATTAATGCACACATACCTACAAACATTCATTCATACATACATTAACACATGCATAGCCTACACAGTTTTACATAAATACATGCACAGTTTTACATAGACCTACATACATAGTACATAGCCTACATGTGTAAACACTTACAAGCGTGCACACATACAACGTGGAGACGTGAACGTGCACATGTGAAACCAATCCAGACTGAATTATTTCAACATCGATCGCATGCCATCGCGATCTATGACATAAATTGCATCATCATTGTCTTGTACTCTGCTCAGCCTAACAGTTCGGCTTCTTCTTTAGCGAATGCAGTTCGCACCAAGCCATGCCGTATAGCGGCGGGTCCTCGGCAAGGTGTAGTGCCGGGAGACCGCCCGGAAATCGAAGAAGGCAGACAGTTCTGTTGAGAGCCAAGAAAAGTCGCTACATAAGTGACACAGGCGTTCGCTTCAAGAATCAACAGCAACAATGGAATACGTCAACGACCAACGCTGCCATACGACGTCCCTAAACAGACTTGACCTCTTGATTCCTCGCATTATAACTGATTATGACTCATGCATGAGTCTCCAGCATTTGCCTCAATTGGTTCTTTTCGGTGGAATGCGCATTCTCCTTCAGTTAGATCTACAATCTGTTTTCCTCTTCATTCTCTCTTCCAAAAACCTGCACCTTTTCGCGGAGTCGCGCACTGAATGGTTCACCCTACTAGAGGCCAGAGGTGCTTCATAAAATTATCAAATGCAATACAATACAATGCTCATTATCATTGCATTGCTAATTCAGTCTGACCTTCTGAGCAGACTCCGTCGTATTGTCCGGTGATGGTGGTGTTAGTCTTGCAGGCATCGGTGTTCATCTGACAGTAGTTGATGTGGGTTTTGTTGTCGGATCCACAGACGGGAAAATAGTAGTCATTACATTGTGTGTTACAAGCACAAGATGTCTGGTTGTTGGCGTCGACCTGGCACGTCATCAACTCAGGACAAGCGACATCGTTACAATACTCCGCTGCAAACAGATAACGCCACTCACCATAATAATAATATTATTATAAGGACGGTGATAATATTATGTCATGGCTCTATCAATTTCAATATAGCCATTCATCGTAAGTCACTTCCTGTCATGGGCGGAGTTTATCAGGGGCTAGGGGGCTAAGCCCCTCCAAGAAGACCCAGATTCATTTTTTACCATGTAAATGGTATCTTTTTCCGGGCTTAGCCCCCCCCAAGCTCCAAGAACGGAAACCGAACTCCGCCCATGCTTCTTGTGGGCTAGGGACTAGTTATCCTCTTTCTGTGCATTGTGCAAACGAACAAGTAAAATATACTTTTATACAGCTGTCATAATTATTATTCACGAGAGTGCCAGCAATCAGTAATGTAATTTAGTGTAATTAGATTTCTATAGCGCCACTCACAGCCATGTTCATTCAGTAGCGCTCCCTGTGCAAGAACCTCGAAAGAAGAATAGGTTGCATGTTGCTGTTTAACGACACAGCCATAACAAAGGTGATCGGTGTCGCCCTCCTCCTTTATCCAGGCTCGAGACTTGCATTGTCAGAGAGCGAACAGTGGTATAGGTGTTGAGAAGAGTGATATGTAGATTACGACTCAGAGAGGAGAAATTCCTACGCAGAGTGGAGTCATTAAGGAGGTCCCAACGATCACAGAATCAACTAGGAAACTCCACCACTCTGACAGCAAATAGGCGCTTCTAACCAGACGGAGAAGAAAACAAGGGCGGCCAAGGAAAAGGTGGATGGATGAGGTTCACGAAACAACAGGAATGAACTTGGAAGAACTAAGGCAGGCGACATCAGAAAGAAAGATATGGAGAAAATGGATCATGTCGATCGCTAGAGCTCAGAGAGCTGAAAGCGCAAGGTGACAAGGTGAACCAGATTATTTAGTATATAAACTGTGGATAAAAACTTTGAGGCGTAGTGACGTCCTATGGATACTTACGGTAGGAGCATTGACCTGTGCGTATGACTGTGACATTGACGTGCGCCATACAAGTCAGTCTATTGAAATCACATAGGTTCTGGTATGTTATTCCATCGCTACCACAAACAGGGTTGTACGTGTAATCACAGTTCTGAATACAGCTGCAGAACGGTCGATTATCCTCATCAACGCTACACAGTCTGTCTGCTGGACACGTGTGACCCTTGCAAACAGATCCTACAATAAAGACATAAAATAAAATCAGGTGTCTATCGGACCATTAAATGGAGCCTATAATATAATATGGATAATATAATATAACATACAAGGCAATTTGTTGTGTGCGGCGCTCAAATCTCAAGTATTCGAATGCTTGTCTGAATTTAGTTGGATGAGTGGAGTGACGTGATCTTTCGTCGTATGCATTTTGTGCTCTTTTAGCTTCAGCGTTGTTAAAGGCGAGATGGACAGTCAGTGACAGTAGGACTATTATTCTGTCAATGAAAATAAGGTTAAAAAACACTTCAATGATGTGTGAAATCGTCTTCACTGCACCACAGATGCAGAAAAGCTTGCAATGACTTCTCCATATTAAATATGGATAAGTCATTACTATGTTATGATTCACAAATCAGTGTTCTCCGCATGATGTCTTCCTCGGTGCTACGCAAAATTAATGATGATGAATAGCCCTTCTGGCTCACATGATACTCATGAGACCGGAGACGTCACACATGCCTTCCTTAAATTTTAAGAAATTGGCGCTATGTGTGCAACAACTCTTTTCAGAGTTGAACAGAGTAGTCGAAACAAGAAGAGGCTGTAATTTGCAAGTGATTTTAGAATGATCAATATTTAAGAAACTGCTATTGGATTCAAGTCGAGTTGATAATTGATGTGCAAAGTCTTAGAATAGATCTCGCTGTTCCCTCATGACTCTATGATTGTGGAATTCCTCTTCTTCTACTGCGTCCGGACGCAGTAGAAGAAGAGGAATTCCACAATCATAGAGTCATGAGGGAACAGCGAGATCTATTCTAAGACTTTGCACATCAATTATCCGAACCTACTCACGTGAGTCAATGCAATCACTACTGCAGTCAAAAATGCATTCACAATTATTCTGAAATACTACGTTTTCAAAGTTCTAAACCTGCATTAAGGACCCTTTGGGTACAGCTGCTAAAGCCAACTTACCTTTTAGGCAGAAGCCTTTGTAGGCCACTCGGATGCGTGTGGCCGAAGTGCATGCGTCCTTGTAGAGTTGGCATTCATTGCCATAGGTTCGGTCATTAGTACCGCAGACAATGTCCGTTGTGTCTGGACATTCAGAAAGACAGATGCAGACTGGACGACGACGTTTATTGACAGCACAACGGGTGCCGTTAGGACACGAGAATCCATCGCAGACAGTTGCTACAGGACACAAAAAAGAAAATTATTGCAAAGGCAACTCATAAAACTCTTTTAAATTCCTTTATTAAGTTAGCCTATAAATATTTCGAGGTTAAACTTAAATCAGGTTTGTGATCTTCATGGTAAATTTAAAAATTACACTGAAGTCAATGATTAGTAAATGATTATATTTTGGTCAATAGAGAATTAGGGTAAGCTGAAATCTTTCAGCAATTTTTTTACCGTTTTTATTCTGTTGGTTTCAAACAACGTTTCATCGCGAAGTCGAAACTGTCTTAGATTAGGCCTAGGCCAGCAGCCTAACTCAAACTAATTATTGAAAATCATCTTAACTCCCCTACTTCACCGATTCACTCATTTTTATCTTTTACTCGTTTTGTTGTGTTGTTAGAAATCCTGCTTCTGTAGGCCCCTGACCTCCTATGCCGTAGGCTGTGTGTGTATGTGTGCATGTCATAGACCTCAACATAAAATGATAACAGAAATAAGTTCATAATTTTGCGAATCAGATATTTAATAACCTCGAATGCATTCGCCTGTGTAGGCGACCGTGATGTCTTCATTCGTCAGACATGCCTTTCTTTGTAGATCGCATTCTGTCATATATGTCTGGCTGTCGCTGCCACAGACTGGATCAGGAAAGTTGGGGCACGACTGAATGCAGACGCAGATGGCTTGATCGCCAACGACGGCACATTCTCTGTTCACGAGGCACGTGGTTGCGGCACATATGGCACCTAAACAGGTGGTAGCCAGATGATAAACAGCGTTATGTTGGATTACTCCAAGAAATATATCGAACTATTGGCTTGACAAACAAAAGCTTCCTCTTCGATTGAGTACAAAATAAATGCCAGCATCTCATGGGAAGCTACTATAAGCGAGGTAAAAGGATTTGCATGTATACAATAATGCGTATAATCTTCGTAGACCTACATTATGGGTCTATACCGTAGGTGTGTATTGGTCCTGCACTTTAGAATCAGCTCTTTCCATTGACACGTCGTTCATTATTAGCTAGTAAAGAATCACATCCTTTCGCTGTCTCAAAACGACTTTCTTTTCTCTGGGTCATTCGCAGTGGGAGCGCCTCTGATTGATGTGCACTTGTGAGAGGTTCTTTCGAAATCATAGATACAATACAATACGTATGATAGCATATAGCCCATAATGAATAAAATGTGCTATATCCGCATCTTAGATTCTCAAATATTCCGAAGAGATTATTAATTACAGAGATCAGCCGTATAGCTTGTATACATGCCATAGTCATTTTCTTAACCAATAAGACACCTGTGTCGAAGACCATTTGCTCAGTGACTAAGCCGTGATCAGCAGTGATACTCACCTACATCCTGGCATTGACCCTCAGAGACGACCCTGATGCTGGAGCTGGCGCTGCAGGTATCGATAGGAAGCGTACAGTATCCAGAGATCGTTTTGTTGTAGATGCCACAGATCTGTATCAAAGGATCGCCATCACAAACGCATGACGCTTTGTTGTTCTCGTTCACAGCACAGTGGCTGCCCAACGCACACTTTACGCCATAGCAGGGTGTACCTACACGCACAACAAAATTGATGGCAATGACATCCAACTCTTTTATGTCTGTCTGTACGTATTGGGGCATGCAGGCATGCAATTGTATCTCACCCTATCTGCAGTAGCCCATACCTGGTTATCGCTAGCGCCGTTGACATTATATCTCAAGAATGCTTATCATGTACAGACGGTCTGAAATATCTGCGGATTTACAGGAAAATAATTTTATATATCTCTGAATGGATCATAGTTTCAACGATTTTTCAGATGATTAGTGAACAGCGATAGACTATTAAAATTTTATGTTACGTTAATCACAATCTTCGTTTTCAATGTCCAACTGACACGTGGCAGGATGATTACAATCCACAGTATGAAAGGATGATCACAAGCTACTGCATCAGTCGAAATTAACTGTTTGGCAGCATGCAAGGCTCCCATTAAGTATTTCGTATTATTAGACCGTCTGCACACGATAAGCATTCTTGAGATATTAATATTGCTTGTCCTAATGCGGTCAAATTTAATTAACTTGCAAATTTGAATCTGCTCTATGGTTTAAAAGAATAATGGGCACATTTCGATTTTTTTTATCTTCTTGGTACGGACAATTTTCTTGTAAACAACAACTAATTTTCTTACTTTTTATTGAACTCAAATGAGTATAGATAATAGCGTATCATGATAACAGCGACATTTCCGAAACCAATAATAGAGCTTTATCGTAATAATTAACTTTGTGGATGACTACTACTCGACGTTTCTATACGTAAATTTTATTAATGCGGATGGCGCCGCAAAAATTGAAGATGAGGAAAAGATGGGGCAAGAGGAGGAGAGGAGGAAGAAGAAGAAAAAGAAGAAGAGGAAGAAGAAGAAGAAGAAGAAAAAGAAGAAGAGGAAGAAGAAAAAGAAGAAAAAGAGGAAGAAGAAGAAGAGGAAGAAGAAAAAGAGGAAGAAGAAGAAGAAAAAGAAGAAGAGGACGAAGAAGAAGAAGAAGAAAAAGAGGAAGAAGAACAGGAAGAACAAGAAGAACAAGAAGAAGAGGAAGAAGAAGAAGAAGAAGAAGAAGAAAAAGAGGAGGAAGAAGAAGAAGAAGAAGAAGAAGAAGAAGAAGAAGAAGAAAACGAATGAGAAGAAGAGGAAGAAACCGAAGGAGAACACGAATAAGACGAGGTTGATGCCGACTATTGTGTGGGTGAGGTGTAGTGTATGAAAGCGTATAAGAAACGCACCTTTGGGATATAAGGCAGGTGTTGGAGGGACGGTTATCTTCTGCAGTTTCGGATTGATCGCCGCCTCTCCTACAAAGAAAGCACAAATCCACGGGACATGGGACCAGTCGAAAAGTTCTATGTTGGTCCAAATAATATTACATAATTGGCGCTATATAAACGAACTGTGAAGTGACCTCAGGACACTGCAAACATGGTGCCACTGATTTTCTTGCCCAGCCTTGCCATACTTTAATTTACCTTGCCAGTAATTGTTTTACCTTGCTCCAACGTCACTGGTCTTTCTCTTTCTTAGGCTACCATACTTTTCGCCTCAGCCTCACAATCGACTAAATCTTTCCAATGTTCATGGTTCATTTAGAAAAAAATTCATGACCCGTTTTGGCTCAAACTTTTTATGGGTTTCCAGTGACGCCACGCCGCCATCCTATTTGACTCTTGACCTGCCTTAAGACCTGCAGAAAATTCTTTGGAATTTTTAATATCTTCTCTAACTTCTTCGACCTGTAGAATAGGATTAGTCACATGACCTTGAAGTGACCTGCTGAAATACTATAGTTGGCCCCAACACTACCGGTTTCATTCGAAGGCGCTCCAATGAAGTCATCGATTAATATAGAAAAATCGAAGCAGAGAAATCGCTAACGTTGTTACAGAAGCAGAAATAATTGAGATATCACAAGGAATTTCATCATCTCTTGATTTTTCATAGCAGTGACACACAAAATGTGCAGCTATAATTTGTCAAGTGTTGTTTGTGTAGTGATCATCATGACATTAATAAATTGTCATTTAACGAAATTCAAAATTTCTTATCAATCGCATAATAATTATTATTATTTAGCGCTCTACATGTGCAGTGATAAATTGTCGTAAAAGCATGCTCTACCTTCAATTATTGTTATCTAAATTAAACGCCGTGTTAACTCTTTAAGTTTTACCTGTCCAGAATGTAGCGCTTGACAGAAGTGCTAGGCCTATGTAGCAAACGACTTGCAAAACGTTCTGCTTCATTTCGACTGTCGGCTAATTGTTTAGGAAACACTCAATTTTTAAACGACTTTGTCAAGTGCTATGATTATAGACGAACTCGTTTGTTATAATGAACGAATGAATTCGCGTCTTCAGTTCTCTATTAAACGTCCTCCTGGCAATTCAGGCTGAGCAAGTACGTCGTCATGTTATTATCTAGGTCACAATATGTTTTGCTTGGAAAAACAAAGAGACGTAGGCCTACATTGATTGAAGCCTAGGTCTACCGCATGTGCAGCAGAGACGACAGCTGGATTTTATGTTCGATATTTTAATAGGAAATCTTTCGCTGAGAAAAAATAGGGTTTTAACGACGTCTTCAATCTTTTCAACATAAACTCATGGGATGCGTGTGTATCGAACACGTCGATACTTTCGCCCAATGATCAACTGCGCAGATCTTCATCCAAATCTAGACTGATTAGGGACTCCCTAATACATACATGCATACATACATACGTACGTACATACATACATACATACACACATACGTACGTGCGTGCGTGCGTGCGTGCGTGCGTACGTAAGTACGTACGTACATACATACATACATACATACATATTATGTACATACATACATAAAATGTCATACGTACATACATACATACATACATACATACATACATACATACATACATACATACATACATACATACATACATACATGCATGCATACATACATACATACATACATACATACATACATACATACATACATACATACATAAATGCATGCATGCATGCATGCATACATACATACATACATACATACATACATACATACATACATACATACATACATACATACATACAATGTCATACGTACATACATACATACATACATACATACATACATACATACATACATACATACATACATACATACATACATACATACATACATACATACATACATACATACATACATACATACATACATACATACATACATACATACATACATACATACATACATACATACATACATACATACATACATACATACATACATACACACATACAATGTCATACGTATACATACATACATACATACATACATACATACATACATACATACATACATACATACATACATACATACATACACACATACAATGTCATACGTATACATACATACATACATACATACATACATACATACATACATACATACATACATACATACATACATACATACATACATACACACATACAATGTCATACGTATACATACATACATACATACATACATACATACATACATACATACATACATACATACATACATACATACATACATACACACATACAATGTCATACGTATACATACATACATACATACATACATACATACATACATACATACATACATACATACATACATACATACATACATACATACATACATACATACATACATACATACATACATACATACATACAATGTCATACGTACATACATACATACATACAATGTCATACGTATACATACATACATACATACATACATACATACATACATACATACATACATACATACATACATACATACATACATACATACATACATACATACATACATACATACATACATACATACATACATACATACATACATACATACATACATACATACATACATACATACATACATACATACATACATACATACATACATACATACATACATAGTTACAATGTCATACACAATTATTGTTGCAGGTTATGTGGGTTAATGAATTCCTGCACTGGCTGTATAATGTAGATTATAAAAATTAGTTCTTTAAGTTCAATGTAGTCGTGACTTGACTCACGCTTAGCTTAGTGATAAATGGTCGAATGCGTTAAGCAGCGACGACATTCACTGAGAATAATAAAACACAAAGAGAACAACATGAAACGACATCTGGTGGCGAACGCTGATTCTAAATCACTAATTTTTATTCATTCATTTCCAGAAAACAACAGTCAAGATGCTGAACGTGTGACCTACATTTACAAAATTCACGCTATGGTCACTTAGTATTTTCAGGTGAGTTCGTTTGTAAGGGCCGGGGCCTACAATTTTGCAACTCACATAGGCCGACCGCAAACCAGGTTTACCAAACATTATATAATATACTAGCTGGGGTACCCGGCGTTGCCCGGGAAATTTAGGATACGACCCGCTTCCGGCCACAACCACACCACACTCCACCGCATCACACCCCCACCCCGCAACACCCCCCCACACTCCGACCTCCACCGGTACGCCACAAGTGAAATTTGTTTTTTTGTAAAAATTCCCCCCACCCCACTTTCAATCCCCCATACCCCACACCCCCCCCCCCCAATAGCAATATCGTTCTCCGCCAATTATCATGGACAAAATAAAATTCACAGCTCATCGCTTGTTGATAGTTTCTCGGCCAATGTTTATGATCATGTTGTTTTGTGAGTAGCCTATCGGCGTCCGTGTTGTTTTGCTAGTCCTATAGATCTTCTCATTGTGCGTCGTGCTTTTGAATTTTACGGCCTGTAGCCTAATTTTTTTTAAATTTGGCATACGCTTGAAATGGGTTCGGGATATCCGGCGCTAGGATAGTGGTGTGAAACGAAACGCGTGATTTGACACGGCTATCGAAACCAACTCAGAAGGAAGCACAAAGAGCGACAATGAGTTCATTCGAGTGTTTATATAGCGCCTCTTGAAGTGAACTATTCAGAGATGCTTCAGACACCAGCACAGCCAAAAATAACAGTTTTCAAGTGTTCATAGAACGTGTCAGAGAGTGGCAGGGAACAGGAGAGAAGCCATTCCACTTCGCCGGGGCCAACCACAGACAAGCACTGATATGCATGCTGGAGTCATAATTATGCAAACGGGACTGAGAGAACACCCTTTCCAACTGAGAGCAAGAATGATTTGGAGGCGTTATTTGTGGTCTTAAAGGAAATGATGATGTTCTTAGATAGATTGCTTTAGACATTGAAGCAAAAATGCTTTAGGAACAGGGGAACCGGAGAGTATATTTGTTGCATGTTTGAACGAAACACCGCTGCCAGAAGTTATCGCCATTCATCCGTGGGGGCCACATTTCGCCTCCGATCATCTAAGAGAACCGATTTGCGTGTGCGGAGAGTGCTTTCTCGGACGCTGGTTCTCGAACAGACATCCCCTCCTGCTGGGCGGTTCGATTGGCAGATTCAGTGAATTTCTTTAAGTCTATGTTAAAATTTCTTTAAATCTATGTTAAAAGCGCGCTTGTTCCCTAAGGCTTATCCACCTGGTATTTCTTAGCTGTTTTGTAACGGCAAGATCTCTTATGGCGCAACATAAGTTGTCGAACGTAACTAATATTCTTTTAAGTACTATTATTATTATCATTATTATTAATGCTATTATCTCATTGCATTAATGGAGGCAGACATTTTCAGAGTGAAAAACTTAACATAATCATGCGCACGATAAAATCCACAAAAACAAAATCATTTTGTTGAAAAGCCTAGCTGTTGCAAGGTCAATTCAGTTCAATTAAATTTAAAGCCAACGCTGTAGATACAAAGTCATCGTGTCTAATGACAGCAGAGATCATTCACTGACACAGTCAGAGCCCCGTCAATAGAAGACTTGGTGGTGACTCTACCGCTAATTCTTTAGCACAGTTATCCGCCTTTCCATACAGGTCATTCTCTATCACGGTCTGACCACCGTCGTCTTGCAACGCAGCTGGTTTTGAGACGGCCCCTGCCGCTAACTGAGAAGCAGATGAGTCGACTGCCGTCTCCTTAGCATAGATGCTGTCCATATCATTTGACGCCAAAGAGTAAACCTGGTCTGGAGAACTGTCACCCTTATCAGCAACACCCTTCACTCCAACCTGATCGGCTTCTAAAGTGGAATCTGTGGATGCGGTCGTTGACGGCTTGTCAACTGTAGTATAGGCACTGAGTCCCATCGTTTGTGTCTCAACGACTGCTTTGGCTTCATCCTTTGCAACGTCATCACTTTTGTCATCCTTCGAAGTTGCTTCTGTCTGTTTCACTTCGCTGTCGACTGCTGTAGTCTCCTCAATCACGCTGTACAGAGCCATAGGATGGTCTCCGTATTGGTGGCTGGTTCCCTGAGTTGTAGCGTGTGCATCAGTTTCATTTGCCCGATTGCCAACTTCTGCCTTTGCGACTGGACCAAATGTTTTCGCTTGTTGGGTTTTTCTTCTGAAACACAAGAAATATTTCTTAGCGGTTGTCGTGGTAGTTGGAATGTGGTAGTGGTGTTGGTGTCTGGTGTCGTGCTGAACGGTGATGGTATGGTGATGTGGTATAATTATGTGGTGATGGCAACCGCGATGTTGATGTTTGCTTGTTTGTATGTGCACTTGTTATAGCGCCCCTTCAAGCTCTCTACTCAGAGGCGCTCCCAATGCAGAGCGGACACTGCGTTGGAGTTTCACGCCGAAGCGCTGAGCAATTGTGAGTGAAGGACTTGCCCAAGGTCCTTACGCGGCCAGGTGGATTCGAACCTCGAACCTTCCGGCTTCAAGGCAATGACGCCACCACTATACCGCGCCCCACGATGTATGGTGATGTATGAGTTTTATGTTGGCGGTGCATGTGGTGTACGTAGTGTGTTGAAGATGCTCATTGTATGTTGCTTATTACATCATACACTTTCATAATTATATGCATATTATTTTTCTGTACTTAAGTTTTCCCATCTGATATCCTCCCTTTATTCTTATCATCTTAAATTTCACTCTTACTGCTGTGCTTACAAAGGATCATCATCATCATCATCATCATCATCATCATCATCATCATCATCATCATCATCATCATCATCGTCGTCGTCGTCATCATCATCATCATCATCATCATCATCATCATCACCACCATAGTCATCGTCATCATCATCATCATCATCATCATCGACATCGTCGTCGTCATCGTCATCGTCATCATCATCATCATCATCAGGGTTCTACGGCCAATGCTCCCGGTCTTGGACTCCAAACGTGCGCCTAAATTGTTATAATTTTTATTTGGTTCCTCCAGATGCCGCAACATGTATTCACAATGTCATATAAATACTAAAGGAATGTCGTTGCGCTGATATTTTCTGCTACAGTCCCGAATAAAAGCCAGTAACTGCGAAGTACGAGAACCCATCGCAAAAACCCTGGTTAAATCAACTGATAACGGAGTCTGTATCCAATTCGACGTTGTGTTATTCTTACCGTTGATACAATGCGACAACTAGAATGGATATGACGAGCAGAATGATGAGGCAGCAGATCACGATACCTGCGACAGGTGTCTCTGTAGGACACAGGACATAATGTTCATAATTATTTAAAATAATTTGTTATAAAGCTATCACTTGAAAACACTGGTTTTATCCTCAAAACATATGGTACGGTATATAATGTATAGCAGACTGTTGATCATGAAATGACCATGAAATTTCCTATCGCGTGAGGGTCTACTGTCTTCAGCTGAATCACCTATTTTCTTACACATTTTTATCCTACTTATATGATGCGACGGTCTTTACAAAGTAAGTTGTTTTGTGCATTCCAGTCATGCCTGTGGTCCTGCACGCACTTAGTGCAGGCTGCAAGAGGTGAATGCAAAAGAAGAAGCTTGGGAACGCCTGGCCATGCTTAATCGCGTTGAATTTGTGCAGGACAGGCGATAAAGGAAACTTGAATAATTAAGCAGCGCGTTGAAATCAGTTTGTGCGTATATTGATGTTCAATGAGTATAAACGGTGCCCCGATGAAAGTAGACATCAACAAAAAGTGTCATTATTCGGTCTGAACTTTTAGTATTTGCCTGAATTTTAAAAACAACAGCCATATACGACCAACTAGTCCTAACGCCGTTTAGAAATATTTGTGAGTTTGTCAAATTTATGAGCGTTTTAAGTGCGGGTCAAAAAGGGAAATTTGCAGCATACAAAAGCTGAATGGAAGTGAAGTTCAGCGACATCTGGTGTTAAAAACGTCTTCCTTGTTCACGAACACACAACTGTAGACGTACATGTAGCAGTGTAGCAGCTGTCCCGGGAGACACCCAGATTCATAATTTCATAACCCGAAGCTGTGGCCGCCTAACAGTCCAGACCTCAATCCGGAGTTTTACTGTATAGGAGCGCGTTTTACGTTCCCGTATTCATGACATCGATAACCTTAGGTCTGTTTGAAGAGTGGCAGCTGTTTGACCACGTGATCATCGACCGGACCATCAAGCAGTGGCGTCTACATCTAGGGTCGTGTGTCCGTGAACAAGGAGGACATTTTGAAACCAGATGCACCTGAACTTTTTCGGTGTTGCATCTCAAACGCTCATAAACTTGACAAACTCACGAATAATTCTATTCCGCGATAGAATTAGATGGTTATATGGCTAATGTTGTTGTAGTAAAAATTTCAGTCAAAATACTTAACGATTTGATCGAGTTATGACACTTTTTGCAGGAGTATACTTTTCATCGGGACACCGTGTTGAATTGGTATGGCGTATAATTAGCAATAGCATTCACCATGTCTGCCTAAGAATGTTATAATGCTGACGTCCTAACATTGCAGTGTTGGGAGCCTCAATTGAAAACTTAGCCGGAGCCAAATCACTTAGGGGCCGTCCATAAAGTACGTCACGCTATTTTTGACCTCCCTCCCCCTGTCACAAACTGTCACAAATCTCGGACCCCCCTAAAGTACGTCACACTTTCGAACAAAAAATTTAAAAACATAGCCATTTACCTAACCCTCTAAACCCTAGGATACTATCCCTAATCCCTCTGATAGTGACGTGTGTCCCTAAACGCTTTGATAGTGACGGGAAATCAACTTTTATCCCGCCAGGCCGGGTTTTAGACACGCCTGGCCGGGCCGGGTCGGATTTTAGGTACTAAGAAAAAAATATAAAAGAATTTGAAAAATAAATGTGTGACGTCACACATGGCCTGACCCCCCTGTCACAAACTGTCACACTTTCTTACACCCCTCCCCCCCTGGAGCGTGACGTACTTTATGGACGGCCCCTTACTCAGGTACATACATTTACCAAACAGTCAGGTGCGGAATTGCAGGGGTCTCGGTTTCTGGGCTATATAATATGCTGGACCATGGAGTAAGAGTTTCTACATCTCGTAATTTCATACATTTGCTCTATAATAAAACGATACTTCATGATGTCTGATAATAATTATTTTGTGCGCTATGCGATCGTCAAGTATGAATGGCCACCATTCATTTAATCGAATCATTCATTAAGTCTCATCCAGAAAAATGCTGGCGTATCTCTCTCCAATTAACCCTACCGACCTTTCACCTTAACGACGTCATCGGAATCAGTATGACTCGCGAGCTATCAGCACATGGGCGCCCGCACATAGGGGCAAGAGGGGCAGTTGCTCCCCCTGGAAAATTGAAACCTATTTATCTTAATACTACTTTTGGGTCTCAAAACAAATTTCTTCAAGTTAGAGAATTAAAAAACCGACTTTTAACTAATACTTGTCGATTTTTTAAACAAATTTCTTCGCAGAAAGAAACAATTCATATTACATATTTTAAACAAGTGAAACTGAGAAATTTACATCAAGAAACCTCTAAGAAAAATACCCATGCATGTTCTTAACTCCCTACTTTGCATTTCTTTGCCTCTTGCTACAAATGTTTTTAACCTTGACCATCGTGTTTTGCCCCTCCTGCGAAAATTTCTGCGGGCGCCCATGTATCAGCACAGTGATTCCTTATTCCGAAGCAGTATGTTCTTTGATTAGTTAGAATGCGTAAACATATTCTTCACTGGGAGCGAGCACGGCCACCCTCACTTCGTTTCTGAGTACTCGGACTCGACTAGTCTTTACAAATGGCATCAATGGATCAAAATCAACTACGCCACGTTATTGCTGTTGTTTCACATAATAATCTTTGTTTATTAACATTCAATCTGACAGACTGCAGAATGATTAAAGATACAAGTTATACGAAATACGGCCAGCTTCGCACGGCGCGCAGGTCGGCTAAAACAGGCTCGGTAGCTTAATACTTAGTAATGGCCTAAGTGCTGGAACGCTCCTGGTACGGCCAAGCCTATTCACTTTCCACTGCGGAATTTCCTTGTTCGATGTAGGCCTATGGTAAAACCCCGAACAGAGACTCAAGGCTTCCTGGTACACTTCCGCAAGTTTAAATTTTGCGATGAGACCTACATGTGCGTTGCGGTTTTGTGGTTAGTGCCGGAAGTTGAGATCTGCGGGCATTCGACGGGTTAATTATTGTAGCCTGTCTGTTTACATAGTTTGGCAACAAAACTGAACTATGCGGGTAGACAAGTATTTAATTATAGATGTCGGCGTTTCATAACATCCTTGTCAATGTCAACTTTTGTTTGAAGTCTTTAATTGGCTCGTAAACACAGACGAGCAGCCTTGGAATAAACCCCAAGTTACTACAACATGTGCTGCTTGATGTGCATTGCTGAAGAGATATTTTTATCACCACCATTATCATCATCATCGCAACTATCACAGCTGCTACCAACATCATCAATGTTTCATGATTAACGAATAATACAACTTCTATACGACCAGTCTTTATCTGCTTTCTCTGAATCAGCTCTAATTAGTTTACATGAAGATGCGCTCTATTGATATATCGATGCACACTTAAGATTTTCTTCATACTTCTGTTATATTCTTCCTTCACGCGCAATGTCTGGAAGTTATTAGAATAAAGAAAATATGGTTAGTGTTCCTATTGACACTGGGAGCTGTGTTGGCAAAGGCACCATAATTATTAGGTGTCTTGCAGTATAGTCATATGTTGCGTGTAGGCTATATACACATGCATGAAAATGTATCACGTAAGAACTTATGCATAAATACATAAGTGAGAAATTCCAAATAACGTTTTCGTCTCTGGTAATAAAGAGCACAGCGACTATTCCTACCAGACAACGCGTGTCTGTGCTCTGGTGCCATTAGTGTCTGAATTTCAGACATTACTTTTAAAAGTGAATGCAAACATATCGAACTTACCTTCCTCACTCATGGCCTTCGTGGTGTGTCCCACATCGGAGCTTGATTCTACTTCAGTGCTGGGGCCAAGGACGTCACTTCGTCTTGGCTGCTTGTCTGCATTTCCTATGAACGAATGCAATCTTCGGTTATTATGAGAGTCGCATGAATAACGTATGCAAGGACAGTTATAAATAAAATAGCCTACACAGTCAAATAACGTTTTCTTCTCTGGTAATAAAGCGTGCAGCGACTACATGTGTTCTTTATTACTAGACAGCAATTTACTGATGCCTGTTTTAATCGCCATTTGTGTCTGCATTTGTGACATTTCTTTAAGGAGTATAAATTATGCATAAATATAATATGAGCACATGACTGTGAATAATCATTTACCTCATAAGGCAAGAAGACAGACTTCTTTACTCTGACCCCTTATTTGGTTCCATATAACTTTGGATCATCGGGCTAATTATAGAGATTACGGTAAAAACTGTGGCTACGGTTTTGATCATGTTACTTAAAATACCCTTGAATGTGGTCTGTCCCTCAACGGGGTTTGATTCTGATCCAGGGTTGGAGTTGTTAGGGTCGTACCCCTCTGGATTTTTGCTTTGAGTCGAATGCATCGCATCTCCTACGAACAAATGCAATCTTCAGTTAGTATCAGAATCGCAAATGATGCCAGTCATTGGTTAAACTAAATTAAGATGCTAGGCAACTCATGAGAAAGAACATCGATACGTTAGAACTATGCTATTTTTTATTCACATTGGCAGAGTAGTGTCACCTAACGGTCGGCCATCTTTGGGATCACACTGCGGCCACCATGCTGACAGCACTTGAGTTCCGACATGGGCCCAACACGTGTACAAAAGTTGTGTATGTTAAAATTAGTTCTTTTCGAATAATTTTACAATCTGTTCTGAGGTTTATTTTTATTCTATTTTACTACTAGAATTAACAATAGTGAAAAAATTCCTATTTCACGTGCAAGGGCCCATAAAGTGTGTTGCCCCTGTTCGGCCGAACATGTTAAACATGCCTTTATCCCGGCCCTGGTGCCAATGGAGAAACTTTTCCAACATTTCTACACACCTGGGATTTCTTTATTTCTTACTAAATGAGCCCTTCCAAGACCTATCAGAACTTGGAACGTCTCACGAATCGTGAGTCAAGATCATCAACCGATTTGGTTCCAGCATGGTCAGATCAACAAAATCCGCCCCAATGAGACGGTGTTTGGAGCGACTGTCACTCTGTATTGCATTGATTAGACTTAAACAATGTCCAAATAACGTTTGGTCCTCTGGCAATAAAATGCACAGAGACTGATCTTTTCTTATACCAGGCAATAGATGCCTCTGTCCAGGTGTCATTCACGGCCGGATTAACAAATGTGGTGTCCCTGTTCAGTAAAACTGTAAGGCCCTAGCCCCACAGAATCACCAAAAAGAAAATATAAAACGTGAATTTACTTAGTGCCATGGTCATTCTATTGCGACGACATCTCCTTGTTCTAAGATCGTTATTTTGTCTATGTACAAAATTGAACATGATGATGCTGGGTCATCAAGTTGTGCTCTAGACTTCTATGGACATCGTATTGTGACGTCTTCTCTTTGTTATGAAATTTTGCAGCGTCATTATATCTCTAGTTTTATGGAAAAGTTGCTGCTAGGACAATAGCTCTGTACTATAATTGTGACAGCATATATTTGGTTTGCAACACCATTGTTACGCCATTAGCTATGTAGGCCTATAATAGCGTTACGTTGTTATGATAATGGAAATTGGACAATTCCGTTTGATTTTGTTTTCAAGAACACCATTGTTACGTCATTAGTTCTGACCATAAACATGATGCTGACTTGCTGTTAGGATGATAGATTTGTCACACAGACTTCTTTTTTTAAATTAATTATGAGGATATTTTAGTGCTGCATAAAAATCATATAAAAACGAATAAGAGACTCGCGAACCATATTTTTCCAACCTTTGTTGTACAGTGCACACACAATAGCATTACGTCATTGTATGACGCGTCACGTAGAACTTAAGTTCTGGTCAGTAGGATTATGTGTTTAAATAGCAAGAATAAAAATAAATAAAAATATTAGGACTCACTAGCATTTCTGTATGATTTTGAGATGGATCTGACTGGTAATGGAGAACTCACACGTGAGCGAAAGTTGTGTCTACTGATATCAGAGGTATCAAATAGTTTGGTCCGAGTTTTTGCCCAATTTTAAGATTTGATTTAACCAAATAGCAATAATTATGAAGTGTTAATATTCGTTTCGTTATGCATGTATGGCGGCCCATAGAGTGTGGGACCATGTTCGGCCGAACATGTTGAACTTGCCTAAATCCGCCACTATCATTCGTGTACACTCTATTATTACAGACATACTTTTATAATTATGTAAGCATAAATAAATAACCTTGGATCGAGGTCTTATTCTCAGAAGGCGTTGTTTCAAATAATTCATGGCTGGGGCTTTCATCGTATCCTGATCCTTCGTCAGTTGCACTCATCGTACCATCTACATAATATTGTACAGACAAATGAAATCTTCAGTAATTGTGGTCGCAAGCGATACACGCCATTGGTGAAACTCAATTACGATACCAGGCAGATCACAAGGAAAAGTGTAGAGATGTCACAGCGATGTTGGTTAGAGTTTAGACGTTGGCAATAATATTATTGCTGAGAGATCCACGTCTATTTAAACCACGCTGGTGTCTGCGTTCGGCCGTCGTTCGTGTCTGCTAACGTTTATTGCTGAAAGATCCATGTTTGTTGGCACAACAGTGGATGCGCATTGAGAGACTAGTTTCATCTTATGGAGAGATTTTGCCCACATTGTGACATCTAATGGCGAGTGCTAAAAGATTATGAAGTAAGTATGCGTTATGAACCCTTAAATTGTACCAGAACTGTATTATAAGAAGCCATGCTCGGGTCTTGGAATTTGAATCAACTCTCAATTTGGGCGTAATTGCAGAACACGGGACGCTAGTTTTTTCAGTTTTTTTTAGCGATTTCAAAACAAAAACTATATTGTAGGCGTGGCTTATAATTATGATTGATGTAATCACAGAGACAAAGAACATATATACCAAGAGTTAACAAGTCATAGGCCTATGCCATTGAAAGTCATTTAAATTGACTGTTGTATTAATTAACTAAAAATGGACTTGTTAGTAGTTATTTACATGGAAATTAATTTATATTTGCGAAATCGAATGAAATGTCGTATTTTAAGGATTTGAGACAAACTTATGTCTCTGAAAAACTGCTGAAAGTCTACCGCTGTGTGCGTTGCAATGTCTAAATGTTGCATTGTTATAATTATGAAGAGGACTGCGTCGCCCAATAATAAACGACTTAAATGAATTTCGGAGGACTTATCTTCGATCGGGAAAGAAAACTATCCTTCAAAACGGACTCTTTCCGCTTGCAACTTTTAGGCCTAGCCTACAACGCCATACGAAGCCTGACAGTTTAGAATTTTCCTTTATTAAACCACATTCTTCTCGACACTTTTGACAGTAAACGTGACTATGAATTATCCTTTGCGCCTGTAAATACTCCAAAGAGACTATTTTGTCTCTACAAACTTCGTTAATATGAAAAATATTCATTTTCACTTCTGTCTTTTCAAAACATAAATAAAAGGCTTACCCAGTTATACATCAATAACGGGTATCCAAATATCCATCATCCATGTATATTTTTATTCAACCAATCACAGCGCGACAGACAAATCGTCACTAAGGATAACGCTGAAATCGGGGGAAAAAGAAAAACTGAAAAAACTAGCGTCCCGTGTTCTGCAATTACGCCTCAATTTGCACTATTAACACATGATATGAACTTAAGATATGCCACTTTAGAGAAGCCCTTTTCGTTTTATTTGACTCGACGAGAGCCACGTGTACCCAATGTAACTATTATTGACATCAAAATATTATCTGCTGAATCAAACCCCGATAAATACTATGCTGTGGAGTCGTAATTATGCACGTAGCAGTGACCCAGACAAGGCGAAACTCAGTTTTAAAAGCTTACGTAGACACACTTACGTGTAGTGTCTGATGCTCTTCCTCTGCAGCACAGGATGATGGCAATAACCTGTAGGATGGACCAGTATCGACATCCATCTGTCAATCCCATATTGCTTACCTAAGATGATAACACAATAAACACTGCTATTCAAATCATCAGAAATTCATAAATGCCTTGTTCATTCACACATTAATTAGGTTATTCAAGCATTAATTATTACATCCGACCTTTCATACCCGTTCCGACATAAGTTCATTTATGTTTTTCGTTCATCTATTTACTGTTTTACAGAATTTTGCTCCTTCATATGTATTCGATATGTGCATAAATATAACATTCGTTGCTAGACCTTTACCTTCAGTACTGTTTAATCCACTTTTCGATCAGAGATAGGAGCGAACAAGAAGCTTTCCTACAACATCCAGAGCAGTTGGCAACAATTTCAAAAAGTTAAAAGTTTCAGAGCAACTTTACTTATCAAACTGTTGGTGTCAGTAGACACATTCCCCTGGATGCGGCTGACGTAAAATCAGCAATATTCAATAACAATAAGGCCTAACGTTTCTGCTGTCAATTTGTATGACCAGAAACAATTACTGTTCAGTTAACGAATGGGGTTCGGTTCAACTCAATATTCGATTCGCGGATGCCATCAGCAATTTACATAATTATAAGATTTATGCATACATACATATCTGCTTTCTCGCTCTCTCTCTCCCGCTGTCTATTTCTCTGTCTGTCTCGTCGTCTCTCTGCCTCTTTATCCATATGTCTCTTTCTGTCTCTGTCTCTGCGTGTATCTCTTTCTATCATATACTCACTAAAAATCTCGAATTGGGGCACCAATGGACTCCATTATAAAACAGTTTTTAAAAAATAGGTCAATCTCGTTTTGAGCCACCCTGTGGCATAGCCTACGCTTATCCTAGTCTGGCAGCCTATCACATGAAGACGAAAGTTTCTCTTCCATTCGCCGATGTAAAGAAATCCTTGCGCATCTCAACTGAGCCTAAATTGCAATATAGAATAATATATATGAACCATTTGGTTGAACAAGGAAGTACATGTACAGAAATAAATCTAATTACTTTAAATTACAGTCGTTGTGTCATCTTCGTCATTATTATGATTATTATCAAAATTGTGACAATTATAATAGGCAATTATCATCGATAACGACGGCAATGGACATCATTGTCGTCGTCGTCGTCGTCGTCGTCATCATCATCATCATCCTCATCATCATCATCATGTTCATCATCATCAGGTTCATCATGTTCATCGTCATCGTCGTCGTCGTCGTCGTCGTCATCATCATCATCATCATCATCATCATCATCATCATCATCATCATCAGTATCAAAATCATCATCATCACCATCACCATCACCATCACCATCATCATCATCATCATCATCATCGTCATCATCAACAACACCATCCTCAACCTCATAATCACCATCGTTATAATCGTCATAATCATTATCTTCGTGATCAAAATCATCATCATCAGCAGCAGCAGCAGCTGCACCGGTATCATCATCATCATCATCATCATCATCATCATCATCTCCGCCATAAATACATTTGCAGTGACCGTGATCAGGTTCGCAATCACCACTGCTGTGCCCACAACGACCTAATTTTTCGCAAAGACAACGGTGACGATGAGTATAGTGAGCAAGAATACATCAATGAGATGTTATTATGAATAATTATAATTAATGTCTTAGGCTGAGACATACTTCCATGTACTCTATTGTTTTTGCATTGTATTGTATCTATGAATTTATATGGCGCCAATCACATGCACATCTCTCAGAGGCATTCCCGGTGTGATGGATCAAGAGAAAAGAAAGTAGATATAAGACGGCGAAATGAAAATTCGGGTATCAATCAACGGCAAAGAAAGTGTCGACTCCAAGGGTTCATTCCAAGGCGTGGGACCAATGATGGCGAAGCTCGAGTTTCGATTAAAGCAGTTCTTGCTCGCGGACAAAGAGATGATGTCTGTCACACGAACCTAGTGGACGAAGAGAGGATGCTGAAGTCGATAGGCAGAGGAGATCACGTACATCAGTGGCTGCCAAAAAAATCAAAAAGTAGTAGTAGTTAAAATCTAGGTACTGCAGGGTCAGAGGCGCTATATAACTCCATAGAATGAATGGATGAATAAATTTTTGTAAAAATAGGCATCAATTTTCCAGGGTCAATTCTTATCTTTATGTGCTGGTGCTTATGCCTTTTGATTGACAATAATCACACTATCAGTGTCTGCAGTTCTATATTGTAATCGTAATTTCTTAACTTCTAGAACGTCACTTGAAAGACAATCGGATGGCACTAACCTATTCACGAGCGCTGCATCGAGTCAGATGGCTGTGTAATGAGTAGTCGGAAGGAAGTCCGAGCCCGGTTGCCAGAATGGCGGAGGGTGGGGGCAGAATAGCTGCTAAGGCGAGTTGTTGATTAGGATTGGAAGGCAGAGATCCAGACGAGAGTGGGGGTATGAATTCTTGTGAACAGGCGATCTGAGATGTCAGTTCTGTGAGGAGATCCTGAGCCGTAATAAATAATAGGGACACGATCCGTTTAAAAGTGTCTGCAGCTTGACCTGCCTAGATTCTTTACTGGCAGCAAAATGAGCAAAAAGCTATTGCGTACTTGATTTTATATATAACGCCGAGGAATAAACATGCAGGTCCCCCCCCCAGCGCAATAGAAAATGTGCACATTAGTATAATTTATTGATGATTAATTTGTGCAGCTGTGAAAGCTTGCATTACATGTACAACCAGGGCGAGATTAGGATCACTAGGCGATAGGCCTAAATTCGCCGAATCAATTCTACTTGTATGGGCGTCCTCAGGAGAGGTAGGCCTACGGTATCACTATGGTCACGGTTGCGGCATTAACTATTAAGACCTGACAAGAACTGCGTGGAACACAATGCATACCGTCAGCTTTTTATCCAAAACATTAACTAAAATGTCATCAAAAAGCATGCAACACAATCATTTCAAAAAGTTATATATAAAAATCTAACAACATCGGAATTTGGGTGGTGGATCTCCCGTTTCAAGTGGCAGGTCTCCACAATTATATGGACCTAACGAATTTCATTTTATGGTTTCAGATTTCGAATTATAGCAGTCGTTTCTCAAGTCATGGAATCCGGCTAATTTAGTCACGGGTCATACCCAAAGCATTGAAGGTCTGTACATGGATTTTTAGTATATATACAGTCTTAAACACCAAGAAAATGTTACTGCGCTAGGTGACGTCTCTGGACGCGGTGATGTTCCAGGACTTCACTTTCATTTATATGGAGTGCAATGCCAAATGTGGACATTTGCGGACAAGAAGATGAAAGAAAGAGAGTCCAAGTGAGGTCATTTAATTTGACCCACTCCAAGAGATACATCAAGCTTACAAAATCTGAAAATTAATTAGAAATGACAGTTTATGGTTTCTAAATTTACTGCATCATCAGCAATCGTTGGTTCGTAATTTCTTCCATGGTCCAATTGCTCGTATTCGTTGTCACCTTGAATTCTCCCTCTAGTCACTCCCACTAGATCGCAATAGTCGCTGGTCGTGGTTTCCAAGTTCTTTGCCCCATTACTCAGAGGCTTCTTGACTTCTTCAGAATCGTCTTGGATGTTGATAGGAAGCGTTGAACCAGCGTTCGTGTTTACTCTGGTTCCCTGATTTTTGTTCATGTGAATTGCTTCCTTTCCGTTTGTTTCAAGATCAGACGCTTTAGCATTGACTGCGTTTGGCGGATTTTCTCGTTTTCTTTTTCTGATTGAAAAGCAAGATTTGCGTTGTACAATTATAGTTGTCAATCATAATATGATAAGCAACAATTCATGAATTTTTGTTGTAAATAATATTATTATTTACAAAAAATTCATGAATTGTTGCTTATTTAGTATCGGGAGTTTAAGGTCGCATAGGCAGAAAATGCTGAAGGACAAAGTTGGACTAAAGAAACGAACAAGAGAATTCAACTATGAAATCATCTAAAATTTAATTCTGCAAATCTAATAAATAATTTCTCCATATATTGTAATCACCACTGTCATTTATAAGGTCATTGCAGCATTACTGTTGTAGCATAATTTCTATTGATTTATGTCCAAATCGTTCGTTTTCCACAGTATTTATTTAAATTAGTAAGTAAATATATTCTTTGTTTATCTAACAGCATAATCGCACTTCTGTATACATGTACAGGAAATTAAACATCATAAAACATTCTTGTCAAAACGTTTTCCTCATTATGCTGTTCGCCCGTGGGACAATAAATATCCGGCCATGCGGTCTGTGACGCATTGAATAGGGGAGTTTCCTTAAAAGAGGGAGGAACGCGTTCAGTAGCCTATAATTATGGTCCAGGTCCGCCAAAGCAAAAGTGAAAACGTTCCTATCTGCCTTTCTGCACAGCTGTTCTAACGTTGAGTTATTGTCCGAAAGGTAGTGAAGTCAAATTAGACAGTCGATTGTGAGGGAGAACTGCTTTTAATCTCGATATGGCGTTGATGACCTCGACAACGCTGACATTAATTTTTTGCAAGCGATTGCTCATTATTATTGATCCGTAATGTTTAGTTACGTGGTTTCGATCACGCAAAAAAGCCACCATCCAGTTGTAGGCGCAGTTCATCTCTTCGTCAATTTTATCTGTTCATCCACTTGTCTATTCTAATATTTAGCTACTTGTGAATTTATTTATACGTTTATCTATCTTTTCAACCAATCTATTCGTGCATTTCTAGATTATTTTCAACCACTAATCTATTCGTGCATTTCTAGATTATTTTCAACCACTAATCTATTCGTGGATTTCTAGATTATTTTCAACCACCAATCTATTCGTGCTTTTACAGATTATTTTCAACCACTAATCTATTCGTGCTTTTCCAGATTAATTTCAACCACTAATCTATTCGGGCTTTTCCAGATTATTTTCAACCACTAATCTATTCGTGCATTTCTAGATCTATTAAGTAATTGCTTTATTTTTTATAATTCCACATGGGCATAAAATATTAAAAATGTCTTACCTTTGAAAAACGATGAATGAAACTATGGTAACGATTGCAAATAAGACAATCAGCACGACAACACAAACGATGGCGACTATTATCCGCGATGTGATAATTTCTGAAAAGAATTTGTTTAAAAACAAGCAATGACATTAATTTCATTCGAATATTCATAATTTCATTCGAATATTCATAACCCAATAATTATCACCATACTCAGTAGGGTGGTTCTAAAAAATGAAAGTGGTTTAAATTTTTTCTCCAACCCACCATTTGGTGACGCCAGGTGTTAGTATATCACAGTTAAAAAATTATAAGAAAATATTAATATTTAGGACTGGCGCGGAGCTGACGAAATTTTCATAATTTCCTAATGGTTTTCATCAAATTTATCAAGACATCGGCACACGGCAATGTTAGTAATAAATGCATACTAGTCAACCACAAATTCTGAGGTATGCTATTGAATTAATTTTCTAAATAATATTACTACAGTCATGTCGGAGTGAGTAAATTTTTTAGTTTTAAGACATTGACTGCAAAAATTAGAAGACAACAATGTCATGAAAATATAGCCGAGAATATCAACATTTTCCGATGAATTTGTCAGTCATTCGATTTTCACCAACTAGGTGGCTGCTGTCTTTGTTGGCTCATAACATTGCCTCTTGTGTTTCCCTACGACCTGTAGCCAGAACACTGCCTTTGTTCTGCACTTTGTGCTGGCGAAGAGTTACATTTTTGAACTGAAGTGTCTACTCAACTTCAGCGATACAGTTAACCACTTTAACGGATTTAAGAATCACATGGCTCTTTTATTACATTCGAGCTCCAATAATTATGGACTTGGATATACTGTAAAAAGTCATCAGACAGTTCCAAAGAGTTGAAGAATGTCATGAGTGATTTAACGACGGAAATATAATATTGTGGAGTCCTGCTTTGCTGCAGGTTCAGGGAATGGTGGGATTCGTTCAAATGATCTCACAGAACCTAAATTTTCGTTTAGGGCCATTGCCATGAGTCTCATCTCATCCCCTTAAAAACGATCGTCAAAAAACGCAAGCCCAACCAGCAACTCAGGCAAGTCCTAGAAGTGAAAACTAAACGTGTTTGTGGCAACCTCCCTGTTCTTGTCGGTGGGCAGCATGGATAGCAAACTCGTGTCATTTTTTGGGAGAAACTGTTGACGCTGCGCTCTGGAAACAGTAGACCTACTTGGTATTATAATATTATGTGAGTCACAAAGAGTGGCACTTCCTTCAGATACTTCCAGACATGTTCGCCATACGAAATACACGAGACTTCCGTGATTTCGCTGATACTGGCAACAGACCGTGTCAAGGTTCATATTGTGAGAGGAACATCCACATTTTAAATGTGTAAATGGCTCTGACCATCATAAAGCCCGACGAACAGCTGCTGGATAGCGGAAACATATTCGATGTGGTGGAATGTCACCGAGAAAAATGGCAGATTGCTCAAGAAGTTCATCAGTGATCATCACCGCAAACTCAATAACCTCGTCCTTCCATTGGACCTGGTCGTCATCTGTGGGTGTGGAAAAGGTGGCCTGATATACACATTGTAATGGGCCGAAAATCTTTAAAGCGACTTGATTGCTCCACATTGGAAAAACGTGGATGTATCATAAGGACCTAAGACCATCTCTAACATGATTTCGGAATTGTTGTGGTGGCATGCTAAAATATAGGACCTCTCAACCTAATTCTCTTTCCGACAATGAGCCCACGCCATTTTCGAAAGTCTTAAAAATTTAGCGGCACTACCAACTAAACAACTTGGAGTAGCAGCTTGACTTGGTACTTTACTGTTTAACCTTTCCTTTCCCGCAGCACATTTAATTCAGGACTGCATCTTTTGCGTGGCGATGCTTATCAGGCAGCAGACCGATATCACCGTCTTATCCGCGTGTTCTCTGTCTCTCGCTTTTCACTTGCATAGGCCTCAGCGCACTGCACTCTGCTGTTAGTGGTGACACAATGGTTGCTTTCACTCTTACTTTGACAATGCAGAGCCATTCCTTCTCTGTGGTTGGTCCAAAAGCCTGGAGCTTGATTATTCGACACCTTTAAAACTGTTTTCAGTGTTAAAAAGGTCGACGACTGTTTTTCGCTTGATCTTGGCCGGGAGCGCCTCTGAGTAGCCATCCTGAAGGGGCGATATATAAATTCAGATTGATTGAATGATTGATTGGCTGATTGATTTACTGACCAAGACAAATTTTATACTAAAAAGTAATTAGCAATGAAATAAAAATAATTCATTATTCATTTGTAAGAAATTACCGGAATATGCGCAATCATCTAAACTTCAACTGGTTCGCGCCAGTCGTAAATACCTTTGGAATCAGAAAATATTTTGGATACAGAGTCTCTATAAGTCGTATCACCAAATGGTGGGTTGGAGAATAAGGAAGAAACAACTTCAAAAGTTGCCATTGTCGATGGAACCACGCTAATACTCAGGTTTATTTTAGGATTAAAATTGAATAACGTAAGACCAGTGAAACATATCCTGACCTATAAGATTTATAATTATAGCGCCGTTTTTGACAATTACAACATTATAGTAAATAGTTTCTGCGTAAGAGTCTGGTGGATAAATTGAGAGTTATCGGTAGTGTGCGGGAAATTTTAGTCTAGCATCCTTGGAACAGAGGTTAAACCATTGATTGCGCTTCCCTCTTCCAAGAAACACAACCGCTGATATGTGACAGTTGGCCCTAATCATATTTAAAGCGAAAAGACTTGCGTTCATTGTCCTCAGCTGTCTCTGGTTCCGAATGACTCTGGTCGTTTGTGTTCACATTGGTGTAAAGTTTCGTGAGTGCTCCATCGGTGAATGCGAAGTAGTCTGAAAATATAGATAATCGTCACTTCACTAGATCGCAGAGTATAATAATCATATCGACGTTTGAAGTTTTTTTATTAATTTATTTTAAAACCAGATAAAGATGAAGGCAAAGTCCTCATTTATTGCAGCATCTGTTGTGTATTGAGCATAGCGGTCCATGATTACGTGCATTGTAAGGCATCTATTTTGCCGTAGCTACTATATTCTTTTTATGAGAATCATATTTGCCAGCTAAAATTTGTTAACTACTGATGTTCACTGTTTAGATACGAACAGAATATAATAGGAATGTTATAAAATGCATGTAACGTATAATAATAATAATAATAATAATAATAATAATAATAATAATAATAATAATAATAATAATAATAATAATAATAATAATAATAATAATAATAATAATAATAATAATAATAATTATTATTATTGTTATTATTATTATTATTATTATTATTATTATTATTCTTATTATTATTATTATTATTATTATTATTATTATTATTATTATTATTATTAGGCTACATAAATTTATTACGCGCGCAAGGTCACACCCAAGTGTGAATCTGAGGCGCGGATAGTCAGCCGCCAGAGGAAGATGCAGTTAAAGGTCCATGTGCTTGAAAGCCAAAGAGAAATAGTGAGTTTTGAGCCGTTTTTTGAAGATAGGGAGTGAATTTGAGCAACGAAGAGAGAGTGGAAGTAGATTCCATTCTTTGGGAGCAGAGGCGTGGAATGCGTGCGAGCCCATAACAGTTCTGCATCGAGGCTCAGCTAAAAGACCCATGCTTGATGATCGCAGGCAACGAGGAGGAATGTAAGGAGTAAGCAGTGACTGAAGGCAGGGAGGTATTCCGGTAGAAAGGATTTGTAGGTTAAACAGGCCAATTTAAATTTAATCCTGAACTCGACAGGAAGATTGTTGAGACTAAGACTAAGACTATTAAGACTAAGACTGTTGGTGTGCTATTACGCTCATCTAATCTGATTCCTCTCTCTATCCGGTCTATGCTATACTATTCTCTTATTTATCCTTATTTAACCTACTGTAATTTAATTTGGACGTCTACTTACCGATCTAATTTTGTCAAACTGGTCACCCTTCAAAAATATGCAATCCGTTTCATAGCTAATGTTACTCGCCGAACCCACATCGCTCTGTACTTCCAGGAATTTTGATTATTAAATTATAATAATTATATGATCAATATTGTTGATATGTGTGGTGATAACGCTATATATAGCCTACACTTTATTGTATTCTTCCTACCAAAGATGACATCCTAATATTGGGACCTTAGTCACCTTACATTTTGTATTTATGCATGTAGGCCTATCCTACATCCTAATCTACAAATGCCTAAGACGAGTACTACGTGTAGCATGGACGGAGAAAAGAACAAACGAATGGGTACTTGAAAAAGCTGGAGTTGACAGAATGTTACTATCAAATATAAAAGAGAGGAAGATGGGATATTATGGTCATATAATTAGGAAAAAAGGAATCTGTATGGAAAAAGATCTGATGCAGGGCACGGCACCGGGTTGGCGAGGAAGAGGAAGACCTAATATGACATGGATGGATAACATTCGAGTCTGGACTGGAATGACGGTGGAGCAGATCACGAGGAGCACGGAGGGTCGACAAGAATGGAGAAGGATAATTCATGATACGGCCAACCCTCGCAGCGAGGACGGTTGAAGACAAGACAAGGCCTATCCATCGTATCAGACAATAAATGCCTGTGTTTGGTACCAATTCGTGTCTCCTAAACCCTAAAGGGGACATAACTTTTCGGAGTATTTGCATACCTGAATAATATTCGATCTTCTCGGTCTGTTCTTCACCGCTGATGTCAGCTGAGTCAGTATCGGGGTTCTCCGTTGACATTTTTGTCAGTTGAATTCATCGAATTATCTACAAACAAATGCAATCTTCAGTTATCAGAGTCGCAAACGATACTCTAATATATTATAGTCGTGGATCAGCCTCGATTGCGATGAGATGTCAGGTAGCAAACGATACTCTATTAGTTGTGGATCAGCCTCGATTGCGATGAGATGTCAGGCAGCAAACGATACTCTATTAGTTGTGGATCAGCCTCGATTGCGATGAGATGTCAGGCAGCAAACGATACTCTATTAGTTGTGGATCAGCCTCGATTGAGATGAGATGTCAGGCAGCAAACGATACTCTATTAGTTGTGGATCAGCCTCGATTGCGATGAGATGTCAGGCAGCAAACGATACTCTATTAGTTGTGGATCAGCCTCGATTGAGATGAGATGTCAGGCAGCAAACGATACTCTATTAGTTGTGGATCAGCCTCGATTGAGATGAGATGTCAGGCAGGTCATGAGAAAAGCGTTGAGCCGCCGTAGCGATGCTATATTCGACGTCCTCACTAATTGCATGAGTCAAGCTGAGAGTTGAGAGTTTTGCGTGGATGAAAGGAGATCGCGTCGATGTCAATGATCTGGTTTCATTGAGAAAGCCAATAATGTTCCTTTTAATGATTCAATCTGACACATCACAGAACGATTACAGGTACAGGTTATACGAAATACGGCCCACTATAGCACGACACGCAGGTCGGCTTTACAGCAGTGGGTTCGGTAACTTAACTAATGGCCTAAGTACTGGATCACTTCTGGTCGGCCAAGCCAGGAGTGGGAGGGGCTATCTTTATTTTTAGCAGAACCCGAGTCAAGCAACACAACAGCAAAGCGCCAATGGCAGCTAACAGAAACTTTAATAAATAATTAATGCCCTGTGTGAGGCTTGAACCCGGGTCGCGCGGATGACTCTCAGTTTAACGGCCAGCGCTCTCTCCACTGAGCTACGGGACCCCATGGTATCAAATCTCCGGTTTTGAACTCGATGGTCTAAGCAGATTAAGCTTTAATCGACTTTTGATCAACTCTTTAAAAACTCTAAAAGAATTTTATAGGAAGCTTTCTAATCTATATGACTTTTCAATTTATGTCATTTAGTCAAATGTGTTCATAAAATATGATATGATATGATATATGCACGGCTAAGAAATGAGTGTCAATCTTCACTTCGTGTCTTAATCGTTTCAATGCAGGCTTCAATACGATGAACGCCTCAGCCTCTCGTGGTGCACTTTCGTTTTCTGATGTAAGAAAGCAACCAATCCAGGAAGTAAGTAAATGAGTCCTTAAAACCACATCTGTTCCAGTTACATACGCAACAAGAATTAAAAAACACAAACCTTTTTGTACGAGAATTTGCAAGAAATCTCTAGTCTTCTTACAATTAAAGAATGGTTAAGATTACTCTCTATTCAATGAATTGAGCTTAAATGCAATCTTCTGTTCAAATGCCATGAAAGTGCATTAACTGAGTAATATATCACACATGTATTTCGAGGCGTGATACAACATATTCGTTTATGATATGATATATGCAAGAAAAACTCGAAAAATTTCTGCAGCGATCACAAAATAATTCGAAGTCGCGGAAATTTACCAGCTTATCACATGCACTGAATCAAGGCAACTTCGATAGATCTGTAGAGTATATAATAGGCCTAATGCTGCAGGCATGCCGTCAAATGGCTAGATTGGTTGTTGCTTAGAGCTGAAACAGCGAGGCAGGTCTGGCCTCAGGGAAAGGCGAAAGAGGCAGCCGGTTTGGACCCCGCGCGTTCAGAGGACTCAGCGCTGCTTGCAGTAATGTTTATACATTGATAAGATTGATCATAGCGCTTAGGTCGCTTAGCAACAATACTGGTAGTCAAATTGTAGCTTGAATGTGATTGGGTGATTTGGATAATGTGGGAAACATCGAGTCAGCCAGTAGTCACAGATACTGTTGTAGGCTACATTTATTGCTAATCTGTTCAGGAAAAAACCCGTTTTAAATCAATGTTTGCTAATAAAGCTCATTAGTGTCTAAATATTGATTTATTGAAATCCTATTTATGCTTGGGCAATATTGAAAGGGGAATTTCCATTTTACAATGAGAATTTCTCCTGTTGTAAATTGTGCAACATAGGCCCAGTATAATTAATTTGATGAGCAAAATATCGGCCTACTGATTTTCACAAATCACAGTGCAGCACACCAGTGTAACATTGAGTCGATCTGTAGAGGCCTGCCTGTCACAGATTATTACTTCCTATATTTGACGTTGCATCAGGCAATTGTGACAATTATAAATTGCGGTTCAATACCAGCAGCAGATACTTCCCCCGTACTCTTGGGTTCCATCAAGGCTCGCAAACTCTCTTATTTCGGACATATCATTAGGCTCCCTCAGGATTCCTTGGAAAATGCCATCATGCTGGGTCACGTCGAGGGTTATCGACACCGTGGAAGACCGTGTATTAACTGGATAGACAACATTCTTTCCTGGTCCCACCTTTCTGGATCCTATCTTCTCGCTGCCGCACGCAATAGGCGTCAATGGAGAGCCCTAGTCCATACATGTGACCAACCGTCGCGCGGCGACGTCGGTGTTTGACATGACATGACATGACCAGCAGCATGTTCATGGTAGCATGCAGGGTGTTAATCTCCATAGGCTATCTGAAATTGATCATATTCTGATGCCAAACAATACATAGATGCTTATGTATATGATCAATGGAAGTTAAAGTGGAGTATCATGGATCGTAATAAACTCCATACTATTAATCCCAATATAGAAAGATGGCACCATGCCTCCCAAGACAACCGTAGAGATGAAGTAGTCTTAGCACGGCTAAGAATAGGCCATACTTATCTTACGCATGTTCATTTGCTTAAGAAAGAAGATGCGCCGCAGTGTGTGGGGTGCAGTTGCCCTCTCACAGTGGAACACATACTGGTGTCATGTGTTGATTTTACAACGACAAGACAAAAATATTATATGGAACAATCCCTTTCTGATATTTTTGAACATGTTCCTCCAAAGAATATTTTGCTGTATTTGAAAGAAATACAACTGTACAACAAAGTGTAATGTTGGAAGATTTTAAATAGATATGATTTATAGTTTATGAAATATTTAATGTTGACCTAAACTTTACCGTGTTTTAACCTAATTTATTAATTTTACTTGTGTGATGTTCCGATTGCTCTTGCTTTTAAGTTTATCCTATTTATCGACTCCAAACGTTTTTAGTATAAAGTAAACAAAGCAGTTTCAATAATCATGTTAAGGCACGAAATAGCCAATTATGTGCTGAAGTGCCGTTAAACTCAATCAATCAATCAATCAATCAATCTGAAATTGAAAATGGTTACGTTAGGCTACTCCTAATTTTTTCGTTTATAAAGCCATTAGCCTATGTAATTATTATGGTACTTGTTTTGCTAATCAACTTATTGCTAAATCCAGTGCTTTCCAGAATGGATTCGGCGGCAACAACGTTTCGTCTGGTCCCCAATTCCTATTGATCTGCTTCCATGTTCTGAATATACCACAATATAGTAGCCTACATACGACGAAAAGGAGTCTCTTTCCAATGGTAGTTGCAGCCCAGCAGGTTCCAGACGTCCATTATTAATTAGGTCTTTACTGTTGAGCTTGACGTTGTTTATCCGTCTAAAAAAAACACAAACGAGACAACCCTTTCACCTCAAGCACATCGCACCAACGATCAATCAAATGAAGGAATGGTCAAAGGTTTTTTGTTGTAAGACAATGCACCACTTCGCTGGTCCAGGGCTCGTCTTCGGAGCCTTCGCCATTGCTGCCACTATGCCCCCAAGTTCAAGCCAATCGCTAGTCTAGGCACTTTCCCAGTACGTGTAGTTGTAGACCGGGGCGCACTGCATGCCAGTGCAGTTAATGCTTTAGGCGCCTCTCAATCCCTCATTATCTGCAGTGGCGGCCCCAGGATTTCAGTTTTGGGGGCCTGAATTTGCGGTCGAAAATTTTCCGTTTCCGGTGGAAAAAATTTCTGACGACCTTTTTTTAGTCAACAGATCTAAATCTTGGAAAATGGTCCTTTTTCATGTCCGCCAAACTGTCTGGCAAACCTCGTGCGTACCTTTACGATTATTTGGGGGGGGCTTAAGGTGGTTAATCGTGCAAATATTTTACTTTTACGTGGATAAAAATGGATGGCCTTTTATAGGGGAGCTTAGTCCCCTATCTCCCTAAGTCCCTAACGTCACTACTGATTATCTGGCTCCATGCAAATGAATATTAACTAAAAATGACGCCAGTAGCCTACCGGTACCCTTGCGATGCCAACAAATTTCGGATAGCAGTGGATTTCACTAGTTGCCGCTTGACATTGATTTCAACGTAAGTAACGGAGAATGACCTCCATGAACGAAGTCTTTACAAATTCACCTTGACGTCGTTTATCCTCCCAACATTGTCACAAAAAACTAAACAACTGATGCAAAAATTCTACAAACGATACGACTGATCAACCAATCAAATCATCTGAGCGTTCAGAGTCGAGGCGAAGGGTGAAAGAAAGAGTATGGGCCTTGGATGTTTTACATGATGTCCCATTTTTTATTTGGAAGCAGAGGTTGTGTGTTTTCCTGGAACCTCACCTACGATTCTACAGTCTTATCGACTCTCAGACAAATTGTCAAATTGTCAAAAACTCATGTTTTTGTTAATGATACTATCTCGCGTGACTACCTAATACAACGACAGTCACTCATACAATTGATTCATGTTTAAATATACCCTAAAACAAGCAATTACCGCTAACTTGTAATAATTACCTTAAACTAAATACTGTGAATTATCATTGTCACCGAAACATAAAACCATAATTATGATAGCCATAGTCTACTCCATTTCCATCAGCTTCATCTGTCGCTGCTTAAGGTGGTGAGAAACACTCAGCGACGTACGAAAGCCACGTAAGGAGACCATATTCCACAACGGCGCTATATCATAGTTATCAAGTCCTCAAGATCCGGATTGTATGTGCATTGTGCAATGTCAAAGCCAGGTCAGAATCGTAGGGCCAAGCCGCGGAGACGGCAGGATATTACGGTAGAAACCGTATTTGATGGAGTCATGGGGTATTGCAGCAGCCGAACCATGGAGGATAACTATTTTAAAAATGCCAGTTTGCGAACTTGTAGTGTCTCTGGGTAAAAAGTTAAATTCAAACGTTCTGAGTAAGTTTAGTAGCCCATAGTTATTATCAGACCATATACAATTAATGGTTGAATGAGATGCTACAAGATCAACGCTGTAGATCAGAGGTCGTCGTCACGTCTAGTGACAGTAGAGGTCATTCTCTGTCACAATATGATCCCCGTCATCCAGTGGTGAATAGATTGTTGAGACGGTCCTTGCCAACTGCATGGAAGACTCTTCTGTTGTTTCGTTAGCGTATATATCCGCCATATCATGTGTCGCCAAAGAGTAAATCTGGTTGGGAATACAATCGTCCTTGTTAACAAGGTCTTTTCTTCCAACGTGATTCGTTTTTAAGGCGGAAGGTGTTGCTGGAGTTTTTAATGGCTTGTTAACGGCAGCGCGGACATCGGGTCGTGCAGTGTGAACATCAATAGCTGCTTTGGCTTTTCCCGTTGTTATTCGACTGCTTTGGCTTTCCTTCCTACCTGGTTTTCCCTTCACGACTTGACTATAGACGGCTGGATCTTCGTCTGATAAGTCGGGTTCATCAAGCAGACTGTACAAAAACATAGGATCATTTAGACTGGTTCCCTTTATCTCGTTTTCATGGACACCGGTTCTATTTTGGCGAATGTCATTCTGTGTCGTTTGCATTGCAACTGGATGCAGCCTCACTTGGGCACGTTTCTTCCTGAAAAAAGTAGATTTGGTTGTTGGGCATATGTGATGGCAATGTTGATGGTAGCGGTTCTTGGTGACGGTGATTGATTAAGTGGTGCGTTGATGACGCCGAATACATTAATGTTCAATGTAGGCCTATCACATTCATTTACAATAATTCTACATAATTTTCACAGCATTAAACTTATTTAATCTGTTCTCCTCTCATATCATTATTAGCTCTTACTTTTTACCATTAATTGTAGTTATAATATTAAAGCATTATTATACATACATGTATAGTCAGTGTTCATATATACGGTAGATCGATATTAACTGCAAGCAAGAGATGGACAGGCCAGTCATGCATCATCCATCAATCCATATCTCCCTTCCTCCCTCCCTTCTTTCCATCACAGAGAAGAGCAAGCAAGGTGCACAGGCGAGCTAAGAGTGGTCACTTGTACAATTATGGACAAGCTTCCTAACGAAGATTTCACTGTTCATTGCGTGACTCCGATCCATCAGCCAATCATCATCGTCTGTATCATTGCAATAATCATAACCATCGTCAATGACGTCATCACCGTCACCATCATAATTGCCATCGTAATCGCCATCATTATCAGGTCTCTGCCAATTGTCCCGATCTTTAGATCCTTTTCTAGCTGCGTTTAGCCAAACGTTCAGTTAATAAAGGCACCGCATTCTTCAAGTGTACACTGTCGGCTATTACATTGTTTTCGTCAACTTCTTGAGGGGGACACTAGAATCAAAACTAGTAGTGCCCTGCGCGGTTTCCTGCTACGGTGCAAAAGGCTTTAGTCAGTGACCAATTATAGGTCACCTAACAATGTCATTTAGAGCTCTGTGCTAAAAAGTTTAAACGGAAATTTGTTCTTACCTCCGATACAAGACAACGACTAGTATGACTGTTGCAAGCAGAATGATGAAGCCGATGATCACAACGGGTTGCCACTCTGAAAGCCACATAACATGACTAATTATTATTATTGTTTCTTATGGTTCAAATTTATTATTATTATTCATTAAACTTACGATTAGTAACGTTAATAATAATTAATTGCTCAGGTTGCTAGAGCACAGTCGCCAACAAATGTTGCTGTGGGATTCATTTTGTAGCAAAGGCAGCGGTAATGGAAATTCATTGGCGTTGAGATTCGTGAGTGCTTAATCATGGGATGTCAAGTACGTCTTATGCAGAGATCGTGACTTCAAGAGATCGCAGACAATAATTATTGTCTTAAATTCGTTTGAAACCCAGGAAAAAATGAAGGCGATCTTTCGCTATTTGCAGCCACTGTTGCTTGGTGTGTACTGCGTATTGCTGGATGGCCTATTATACTATTCGCTGCCGTGATTGCCGATATCGTTATCATGAAATAACTATCAATGCCGCCGCCACCATGAGTCTCATGATTAGCAAATAAGACAAGTTTCAGATGACCAGTCATTTTACCTGCATTAACGGATGCGCCTCAAATAAGTTTTGTCGAAGATGGGTTATAAATGAGTAGGCCTAGGCCCTACTTAAAATTAAAATCGTCTTTTCCTCCTCCTAGTTTCAATCCATTGCAGTGTAATGCAGGGGTTATTTTAAGGAATTTTCTCAACTGCACATAAATGACGTATTTTGAGACTGGACATAAGAAAGTCCTTGAACAGTGATTTGTCCCCCAAAGCTGAAGCAGCTTTTGGTGAGCGCTCGTTAATAAGCTGGTGCTTTGCGCTTGGCCTTCGACTGGAGCCTTAGATGTTTGAATATTAAGATTTTCCGACCTTATAAAAATTCATATTAGAGATCAAAATCAATTGTTATGACAATGTTTGACTCACATTTCATCATGGCAAAATCTCCAAATGAATTAACGAATGAAATCAGCTAGACGTTCTTAGACTTTTAGACTTTTCAATATCTCTAATCGACTAGAGATCCCTTAAAGATCCCTTACAGATCCTCTGCTGTTGCTTGAATTGGAAATAGCTCAGAAAGATTGTTAAGTGTAATAAAGTCAAATGGTCCTATGTTCCTGGACACTTCCAAAGTTTCGCTAGTAGGCTTATGTAAGGGTACGTCTAAATGTTGCTTTTCTGCTCTGAAACCCTGGTCATTAAGATCAACATGATATTGTTTTGCTAAAGCTAAAGCTAGCAGACAAGATGAGATATTTCCCCAAGAAATGAAATCTTTGAGCTAATTTCAAATTTTGTATAAAATATAACCCACTAATTGCAAAATGCGATGTAACACCGATAAATATCATGAGCAAACTTCCCAAATGGTCATTAGGGCCTATTGGTCAATAGGCCAATACTGACACCCACATCAACACGAATATGTACTGTTTAGGCCAATAGCAGTTTTAACCAGGAACCGCGTCGCCGATCTACATGTAAATGATATTTTACCACACCATGACTTGACTTAGGGTACGACTGCTGGAAATTTTATATGCTACAAGCTCTGGAGTCATTCATTCATGAGAACCAGAATGTGTGTGTGTGTGAACATATCCGCAGACTTGGTCCTGGGTTTGTGGAAACGAGCGAGCGACCGAAGGAAAATAATTTCCAATGCACGAGCACCTAGCTGGGTAGGGGTTTTGGAAGGTAATGTACCAATCCCATTTCGAATTTTTTAAATTTCCACACTGCACTGGTGGTATTCTAACTTGTAATTTAGCGGGGTTGCTCATCATTTCAGTGCTGATAGTCATGGTTTAGGACTTTAATAAGTGTCCCGTCCCATTGTTTGAATATTTTTTACAACATTATAATGGCAACTTTTAGACTGTGAACTTTAAAATATTACTCACAAATTTCACGCCAAAAAGCATGGTTTGAGACTTCAATAAATGCCCCTCTCCATTGTTTACATTCTGAATTTCCACACTGTAGCCTAACTGTCATCTGAACAAAATTGCTCATGGTTTTTAGAGCTTAGAGAGTCTCCTCCTTATTGTTTAATTTTTTCATTTGCACGCTGCTAATCTGGTATTTAAAGCTGTCATTAATTTTGAAAAAAATACTCATAATTTTCTTTTTCGTCCATTGTTTGAAAAAACCGTCATTTGCCCACTGTTGTAATAGCATTTTAGGCTGCTACCTTGACAAATTCAATCATAATTTGGTACTCAGAGACGTGGTTTAAGACTTGAATAATTCCCCCTAGCTGTATCTTATTTTTTAAAATTTACACAACGTAATGGTGGCAGTTTAGGCTGTCATCTGTATCAAAATTGATAATTATGGACAAGCAGTGGATAGCACCGTAGAAATTTATAATAATGGTTGTGATAATAATTATTTCTGAAATATTTGGGATATATCAGATATAAGCATCTCCGTCACCTTCACAAGTTCCGGGTTCCTCGATCCTTTCCCATCTAAGTCTACACCCCTGTGCGAGATGCAAGTTCAATAACAAAGGCCTACGTGTATCTTTGAGGTTCTGAGGATGGTGATTTTTGGATGGGATCACATAAACTCAAATAGGGTGCGTGTAATATGGGGATATGTGGAGAATTTGGAAGAAAATTTGAGTATGCATTGACCTACAATCCTACATCATGTATGTATGTACTGGATAGCCTGTGGGGCTGAAAGGCTAGCTCAGTCTGGATGTCTGCATGATTAGGCCTAATTCTTTTCTTTTCATCGCCTGTCTCCAGTTAGATACTTGGGTTGTTACAATAGTCGACTATTTTGCTTTATGCGTCTGACTGTCTACGTCCCTTCCTGCTTCAGCTTGTCAGAGTAAGCGGCAAAAGCAGGCGAAATTAGGCTACTGTGGCCAAGAAGTTGGTATTGTGGTCTGAAGAATAACCCTAGGCCTTTGCAACTTCAGCAGGATATCAACCTAAGGCAGACTTCGAATCTGCATTCACCCGTACACATTTACCGCAAATTCTTTTGTCTGCAGCCAAGTGTGACTTTTAGCCGAACCTTGTCTTCGATTACATCACCCATTTCCCCCCGCTCTTACTTCATGCACACAGGTGACCTTCGCCGTAGGTTCTAGGACGATTGATCACCGGACGATTGATCACCGGACGATTGATCACCGGACGATTGATCACCGGTCTAGTGGTCACTACAATTAATGTCGTAATTACCGCTAGTAAAGATAAACATCGTCGGTTTCTGTTAATTCTTAAATATACACACAGCAAATAGCACATCAGAATAAGCATGCATCTGTTTTTTTTCTCTGATTAGTTACCAGTTTAATAATGCTTGCCGTTTCAGTATATTTTCACATTCCACTTCTTATAATTTCATTACAAATTAAATACATTGGTAGATTGAGTCTGTCATATCGTTTCATACAAATGTTCATCTTTACTAGTGGTAATTACGACATTTATCTTTCGTCCTCAGTTAATAGATTCCAATGACCACTAGACCGGTGATCAATCATCCGGTGATCAATCATCCGGTGATCAATCGGTCGATGATCAAACGTCCGCAGTGATCAATCGTCCGGTGATCAACCGTCCGGTGATCAACCGTCCGGTGATCAATCGTCCGCGCACCTCGCCGTATCGGTCTTATGCTTGACTTGAAACTGCATGTAGGCCTAATCACCATATCTATTATAGTTCACGCCAAATTTCAACAGGCCTGCTCTTTTCCTGAACATAAATATCACCCAAATAACCCGCAACAAAGATGCTCACTTTGGACTGCTCATGCTTGTGTCCAACTTTTTACCACTAACTTCTCGTCGGTTCACGCAACTAGGCAAAAAGTAACTGCACAAGATCTGATTTTCAACTGCACAAACCGCTTTCCCAACTACACATTTTGTGTCCAGCTGCACGTTAAAATAACCCCTGGTGTAATGTCTTAGAGAAAATGTGACCTATATTGGAGATTTTCTTGATGGGAGCGATGATGTAGGTGCGCTATCTAATTGATATGACATTATAATAAGTATTTTATCGTATCGCATCCAACACTCATTTATTTATTCATTCAACACTGGGATTTATATAGTGCCCCTTCAGGTTAGTATTCAGTAGCAATCTGGATCTATCCCCGCCTAAAAAGGACGGTTTGAGGCTGCGACAAAACGCATCTGAGTAAACCCTAGGCATAAAACGTAGGATAAAGGTAGTGGGAGCTTATTCAATACTAGCAGAAAAGCATGGAGCTGTATGTGAGCAATTCATGCCCGGGGAACGAGGAGTTCACCATGTGGTATGTGCGGAGGAGCGGAGAGCACAACGTCCCTGAGCACACCGAGTAGAGTGACACAGACAGAGCTCTTTCAAATATGCAGCAGCGGCGCATAGAAGGTTCTGCTATCAGAGTATTTCATGTGCATTGCATACCTGCAGTACTTTCATACATGATTGGTTCCTCGTCGTTTTTCACAGTGGTGTGGTTATGGCCGTCCCCTGTTGACTGCTCGTCAGCAGATGAATTCGTGGTGTCGTCTGTGAATAAATAAATTAAACCTTCGGTTATCAGAGTTGTAAACGTTACTCGCTCTGTACCATCCTCAACTACATTGGTCCCTCCCTATGGAATGGGCTTCCCCCATCAGTTCGCTCTGCCATCCTCTCTGGTAGTGCATCCTCGTCTTTCTCTCGTCTAAAAACTTGCCTGCATTGGTCCCTCCCTATGGAATGGGCTTCCCCCATCAGTTCGCTCTGCCATCCTCTCTGGTAGTGCATCCTCGTCTTTCTCTCGTCTAAAAACTTGCCTTTTTTCTCGGAGTTAAACTCACTGGGAGCGCTTCTGAAAGGCTGTTGCTGCGAGAAGCGCTTTATAAATGGTCAGATAAGATAAGACATCTGAGAAGAAAAACCCTCGAGAAATCAGAACTATGTTGCTTTAGAAGTTAGCACTTGTGTTGCCGATGAAGCCCCGTTTATTGGACCCCACTGCAAGACAAGTGACAACCGAGAGACCGCTGTGTGACCCCTGTGACCCAACATGACTGATTGTTGTCCGCTGATTAAGCTGATGACGTTGACGCCATAGAGGTATTCCCAATACCACCCACGGAAAATACGGCAACTCTATGCATGAAAATTCACAATTAGACCTATTATGTAGGCTAATATATAATCTACACTTATTCCTAATTCAGCGACTTCATCATGGCCTCGCATTATTACGTCTTCCACGTGATGCAACTCGGTTTAGGGAGATTCACAGTCACAGAATTTTGTGTAAAACCGTCGGAAAAAATTCAATTTTTTAATCAACGAAGTATACAGGCAGCTATTCAGAATAAAATTTCATCCGTAATTCGTCACTCATTTTCTTCATAAGGTTAGTTAGAGCTGCTCAGTTCTGTGTTTATACGGTTTTTGGATCAATTTCTTCTTCAACCAGAGTTGTATTTAATGTAGGCCAATTTCAAAGTTGACCCAGTTCCTGCTAGATTTCAATCCTCTATGATCTGAGCTAAGAAAATCTTAGACACAAAGTTTACTTTTAGACACTTATTAGATTTGGAAAATTAACATTCCTCCATAAAAAATCTCCGCCGATTCTACTGCTTTGTCTACAGCATAGGTCTACTAAGAGTTACATCTATTAAATTACATGAGCTTACACAACCTGGTTTTCCTTTCCTCAGCCTGTCCACTGAGCTGGACTGTATCCTGATAATTGAATCTTAGGTCTTATACATTGGATGATATGGAAGTTTGAATAAAATTAGTTTTTAAATTTAAAAAATAAGGTCTAACTATGAGTCCAACAGAGAACATGATATCATCAGAAACTTACTTCGTCGTATTTCATTTATGCAGTTGAATGTAATGCGTTCAAAGTCATTGTTTCCCGACCAGCCCCACCACCAACAAGGGATCCTTTCACGGAGAACTCCAACTGTACAACTCTGTCTATTGTTACATCTACGATGGACATCAGTTCTGTGGTTTGCATTCGCATCGCGGGTACAATCGCTATCTTTGATGCAGCACGAGGAACCTGAGCAACTAGAATCACCGAGCACCACGCCTGTAATCTGGATGACCTTCATCTCTGGGCATCTTAAGATGAGATTAGACCAAACACAGCCCTGCGCTCGATCTGTTGCAAAGAGCATAACATAAAAATACGTGACGAGTTATGATGGAGCTGAAATGGGTGAACATACTGTTATGGTGATACCGAGTATTATCGCAATCGCCAACTAACAGAATAAATACGTTATGAAAGAAAACAAAGGTGATGAGGATGAGCAAATAATTATGAAGGAAAAGAGTAGAATTTGTCATCAATTATGGTGAAGAGATTGAGCAGGCATACCTGTTTTGTTATCTTGGAAGTTTGATAATAGAGGACTGCAGGCGAACAGCTGAGATAAAGAGAAGAATAGCAATGGGAAAAGACCCAGTAGGGGACCCGGTAACGCATTGGATAGCACACTGGGGTGGAGATCTAGAGGAACCGAGATCGCGCACCGTAAGGCGGACGTGCTTTGTAGGCTGCTATTGTTGCTGTGCATTGCAGGCTGTCTGTTCTGTTATTAATTAAGATTTGTATCTTCTGTCATTTACTTTCTTGTGAACTGTTTCAATTGCGTAACAGTACAGTGTAACCGGCTGCGATTTGTTTCAATAAATAATTTTTGCCATACCTCTAAATAGCTCATAGACCCACTGTAAGGGGCGCTTAAAAAATTTCAATGCAATAAAAAAATTATAGTGATGCTGTGCAGGTTACAGGCCTAAATAAATTCGGTTCGCGTACTGTAGTGTAGCGATCTGTATTCGAGTTCATACAGTTAAAAAATGTAATGACGAGAGAAGAACATGAGTAGGCTACCTAAGGTGGCATTTACCCATTCACAAAACCGCCAGGACTCAGGCCCAGGAGTAGTGAATTTGTCATCCGATACTCGTCAAGAGTTGAAGAATATCGAGACCTGATCGCTATAGAATTTTTTTTTAATAACATAGGCCTACCGGCCGATTTTAGGAGATTAGGCTAGTTGTTTAGCAGGCATACGTACCACTAAATACTATCCCTGGGTAGCAGGTGATAATTATAGCCACCAGTAGTAAGCTTATTGCCCAGTAGCGACATCTCAGTGATAGCGTCATTATCATCTCTGAAACAGATAGCAACTCTCTATACAAATAAAATGTAAAATGAATAGGCCTGGAACAATTATACACACTTGTTCCTCATTCAGCGACTTCACCTGCCTTCATATTACGTCTTCTAGGCAAATGCTTGTGAAATGACCAGTTATTAATTTTCAGTTAATGCCCCTTCAATGTTTTCTTTTGCAAATTAGTGAACCGACCACGCAGTCATTCGGAGTAAAATCTCATTTAAGTAATTTTGTCAATTACCCAATTTCAAACAGTGTCTTTGTCACGTTAGTTTTATCGATTCAGTCGTCAATCCCTGCAGCCAATTTAAAGTTGATTCCAAAATTATGCTAGATTTAAACCCACATTTTTGTGTTACTAATCATCTTAATTGGCGCAATGCTTTTTACATTCAGAAACAATCAATCTTCCATAAAATCATCGGCTCACTTTGAAAAAACTTGAGTAAAGTCGGCTTACTCAACTTTGGACTTAGATCACAGAGTAGCCTAAGTTTTCGATCGACTTCTCAGTCAAATCCATCAAATTCTGTGAAAGACTTCTACAGCATGCATTCCGAACAATAATGATATTCAATCTAGGTTATTGTATAAATGTTTTTAATAGTATTATCTGCTATAATACGTGATTCAGAAACGAAGTCATTCTTCACGTCGTGTTTTCCTCATTTTGCGTAGGCCCCCTATTCGATAAATACTCCAGCCTAACAATATGTTCTGCAGTTCAGTGTTTCGCTGTTATGCAGCATCTAGGAAGTAAGCAAAACTTACCTTAGACGCGACGCAGTAAGAATTTTGCAAAAATCGAATATCTGTACGCTCTATATGAAATTTGCTATCGTGTATTGCGACAACTAAGCTTATTCGAAGAACGTATAAGATAACAATGTATATAATAAATTAAGTTTGAAGTTAATAACTGTATTACTCCATGATAAAATGCTAACACATTTAAGCCATAATGCCTAATTATAGGTCTCATAAACATTTGGCGGATTGTGTAATATATATGTGTATATTATGTAGACTAGTTTGTATAATTAACAGGATTCTGCAATATATTTATATATATACATAATATGTATACATTTAAATATATTGCAGAATCCAATGCAGAAATTACTAATGCTGTCATATAGTATAACATATTATGACAGCATTAGTAATTTATGCAAAGGCCTACTTTACGCGTACTGCATATCCAATGCACATAATAGGAAGCAAAATTCGGTAGCCTACTATCTATCCCGTCTATCTGCATAATTATGAAATATTAATCATGCTGCAAAGGACTTCTGTCTAAAAGTTAAAACACACAAAATCACTTATGGGGATCTGTTTCATTCGTGACTATAGGCCTAATCTAATTATTTCTATTGCGCCGTTTTTGTGCATGCGCTACAACAACATCACATCAATCCGTCGTTCAGCCATTTAGCCATCCCGCGGTACAGTCTTGTGAAAGAATCCAACGCAGTACTTTTGCGTGCATAATGACTATATCTTCATTGTAATCGAGGATTTGTTTAGCAGCATAATTTTACCCAAGACTAGAGGCACTCACCACATGAGCCAGCTGCAGTGGTGTTCTTACAGGTAGATGGAGAACTGATCAAAGGAAAGAGAAAAGGGGTCAATCCTGTTAAGACTGAGGCAACCGGTTCCAGCTAAAGGGGCCCACAAATGGGCCACAATAGTGAAACTCATAGACTGGGCCGTGGAACTACCCACCCGTGGGACAACCAAGTGACCGCGAGTCGAGGACTGAATGGCGTAGCGACTGGACAGAGAAGATATACTGCGACACAATTATAATCCAAAGGACAGTGCAGAGCTCGGTTCTAGGACGTTTCATCCCACGAACGTTTCATCTCCGGACGATTCATCCAGTGAACTGTTAATGCCCGGAGTTTCATCCCGGACGGTTCATCCCCGGACGGTTCATCCCCAGACGGTTCATCCACTGACGGTTCATTGAGCATATTAATATGATTTGTTCATTAGTCGGCAGGGTAGGCTAATACAACGTTCCGGTGAAGAGTCAACTGTTCTGTTATTCTATCATCACCTATTAAAGTATCGACGGCCACGTGTTGTACGCTCAATTGGCCATTGTTTAAAATTCTGTACACCACAGTAGTGACAGTACGAATGCCAATGAACTCAGACAAAAGCGTTTTACAAATCGAGATTAGCCTACATACGTTTCTTGAATTTAAAAAAAATTAATAACCGATGGCGAAAATGTTTGGATTGTCCAAGCGTGGACAGCGGACACTAATAGGCAGGCCTACATGGGAAATACAAATATTGGAAAAAAGAGTAAACTCAGAAGGAATAACAGTATGAACTGGATGAACAGTATGGCGTTGTTGCAAGCACCAGACTTCCCACTGTAAGCGTAAGCACAACTGTTCACAGATGGTGTTTTTATTAATTCTATTTAATTGGAACGAATAATTATAAGCGGCTGTGTTCTTTTCAGTAAATATATTTTAATTACGAATTTCATAGGCTTAAGTGTTCTTTTAAGAGACATAGAATATCCTGTACCTTTAATTTCTGTCCGGAGATGAAACGTCCGGGAATAAGCAATCCACTGGATGAATCGTCCTGGGATTAAACGTCCGGGGATGAAACGTCCGGGGATGAAACGTCCGCATACCGTGGAGCTCAGGCGGCAATACAGTTTCGCATGAAGGAGCAGACTTTGAATTGAGCCCCCTAGTTCAAAAGCGGTTCATCGACAATTTTGCTGTTTCGAGAAAATCGACTTTGAAGTTTTGGCCTACTCTAGTTGGCCTAGTTCAAATCGAAATGAAAACGTTTAGGAACGAAAGATTGATATTATAAACTGTTATAATGCATATAATCGGCATGGAGAATGCCGTCAGTAAATATTAGTGAACTTTGGAGAAAATAGCATTTTTATAGCGTGGGCCAGTAATGAATTGACAAGAATATTCGTAATTTTTACGTCAAAGTGAATCAACTTGACTTGATCCGTTTATGAACTGAATGTTTTACAACTTACGATATTGTACATGTGAATCAATCCGACATGATCCACTTAGGCTAATCTCTGAATAAATGTTGAAAAATACGTGCAAACAATTATTTTAGGCCTATCTTATAATTATTAATATTGGAAAGCATAAAATGCACAAATATAATTCTAGGTTTATGGAACAAAACTTTCAACGTGACACTTTTTTTATTATGTAACCAACATTTTGCAAGCACACGTAGGTTTGACTGTCTCCTCCACAGTTTGTACTCGACGCTGCTGCAAGACATTCCAACTCTGCCACACAAGTACATCTCTGCCATACAAAGTACAGCTCTGCCACGCAGGAACAGCTCTGCCACACAAGTACAGCTCTGCCACACAAGAATAGCTCTGCCAAACAAGTGAAGCTCTGCCATACAAGTACAGCTCTGCCAAACAGTAAACCTCTGCCACACAAGAACAGCTCTGCCACGCAAGTACAGCTCTGTCACGAAATAATGGCTCTGCCACAAAAGCACAGCTCTGTCGCAAAAGCACTGCTCTGTCCCCTAAGTAAATCACTGCCACAAAAGTACATCTCTGCCACACAGTACAGCTCTGCCACACGTAAAACTCTGACACCCAAGTACATCTCTGCCACAGAAGTACAGCTCTGCCACACAAGCACAGTTCTGCCACACAGTACACCTTTGCCACGCAAGTACAGCTCTTCAACGAAATTACGGCTCTGCCACACAGTACAGATCTGCCACACAAGAACAGCTCTGCCACATAAGTACAGCTCTGATACACAAGAATAGTTTGGCCAGACAGTATACAACTCTGCCACACAAGCACAGCTCTGAAACACAGTAACAGCTCTGCCACATGTAAAGCTCTGCCATGCAAGTACATCTCTGCCACACAGTGCAGCTCTGCCATGCAAGTACGGCTCTACCACACAGTACTGCTCTGCCACACAAGTACAGCTCTACCAGACAGTACAACTCTGCCACACAAGCACAGCTCTGCCACACAAGCACAGCTCTGAAAGACAGTAACAGCTCTGCCACACAGTACAGTTCTGTCACATAAGTACAGCTCTGCCACACAGGTACAGTTTTGCCACTCAAGTACAGCTCTGCCAGACAAGTACAGCTCTGCCGCACAGGTACAGTTCTGCCACAGAAGTACAGCTCTGCCACACAAGTACTGCTCTGCCACACAAGTAAAATATGTTAACGTGTATATATGCCCATTTGTATCTTATGCATACAAATTATGCATCTAAGCCATAATAAGAAAAAACTGTTAAGGTGTAGGTCATATTATTTGCATGTTGGACGTTTAGATAATGCATCCAAAAGCAGCTACACTGCTTTACAGGCCACAATAGCTATAAATTATTTTAATTTTTACATGCTGACAGTAACAATTCTTTACAATGACGCGCTTATTGCCTTACAAGTCGTCATTTTCTCCATATTAATTAAATTATTAGCGACTTGGCGAGGTTCCTATCAAAGTTTGCGAAAATTTAGAGAATATCATATTACACTGAAAATTAATTTTCTAAAGAAGGTTTTTTTACAGTGCTAATTCAATAGGAAGACCGTGACTGAAACATCCAAAACCTTTGGTGGAAGAGTGAATCAAGTGTGATTGATCCACTATGCCTTGTCATAAAGTGTCAATGAGTTAATAAACTTAAGCGCAATAGTGAATCAAGTCAACTTGAACCACTCTTGCACCAGCTTGCAATCAAAGTGGTGAACATTAAGAATGAATTAAACAGACGTGATTCGCTAATGAAATTTCGTATGCGTTGATTATTGTCAGTTCTATAACCAATATATCGCAAATACGCCATGATAGAGTCCTTTAGCGGCTTAGCTGAATTCACCATCGGAAAGAGCGCACTCGATTTAGTGGAAAAGTGGCTTAAAGTGAAAATCGCAAAAAATGGACTTGAACCACTTTAGAACTAGAGGGTCCAATTAGATAGGCTGGCGGATGGGAAGTCAGTAAAATAAACCTCAGTTAAAAGAAGAGATAATTTTGATCGAAGTATACGCATTATTTATTTATTCATTATACATTGCGAGGATTTATATAGCGCTCCTTAAAGCCTTTTAAGGCTACTACACTGCTAGGAGCTCTACCGACCTAACAACAGAAAATGGGGTGAGCTTTAAGATTCCGATAGAAAGTGTATGAAGGGACTCTTGGTAGCAGATGCAGGTATCGAGGAAGCCTATTCCAGACCACAGGGCAGCAGCAGGGAAAGCGCATCGCTGCCTGATAGAAGTACACGCGCATTGAGGAGCGGGCCTGAATATCCTGTGTGGAGTGGCAATAACCCTCTGAGATAGGCAGAGGCCAAACCAGGGAGGCAATGCCACACCAGTCCCGAAACTTTATAAGCAATTCGCTGCGGAGAGGTAGCCAGTGCAGAATATTATGCATGTGTTCAAAGACATAATCGTCGTACCTAGAAATACCCCAACGATACGCGTCGCCGTCAGCGAAAGACGTTCCAGGTATCCCAGCCTGGTAGACCAACATAAAGTGAGCTGTTGTAGTAAATTAGGGCGCTAACAAAGGAATTGACAAGTGGGCATCCATTTGGCGTGATCAGTCAGAGAGAAGACATGATCGAGAATGAGTCCAAGATGGCGGACAGAGGCAGAAAAGAGCTCATTTGGTAACCTAAGACGAATGGATTCAGCATCGATCAATCATGGTAAGCTGGACACGATTACTTAGCCGGATTTCTTGGGCCCTATCTTTGTTCACACGAAGACGATAAGACCATAGGAGATCTTGTCCACGAATGTCGGTTTCACGTCCATAGAGTCAAATGAAGAAATCCTTGACTTTCCCCACTTAGCATAACAGCTCTCTGGCTGCAGATCCGTTACAAATTGAACCGATTGCAACTTATAAATGGCATTTATATTTAGAACGCAAATCGAAAGTTGTAGTTTGAGACTTTAGAGATGGAGTCAAGTTAATGCATTGGGAGCAGCTGCAGTCATTGTGATCCAATCATTTTCCTGGACAAAGCCAGACTTTTTCATAGGATCCCGCCAGCCTGGATTGCGATAGTTTCTGCGTTCAACTTCAGCACAACATTGTCTCCCAGTTCGACCTTTAGATTTAGACTTGCCATCGAAACACAACTCAACAGCCTTGATAATACAGGATTTGAATTGATATTGATTTTGCTCCAGTTTTTTTTATATCTGGTCTTCATGACATTAGGAGCTTTACATGTATGCTTAAGCTACATGTTGCATATATTACGTTAGTACATGGGAGAGGGCATTATTAGCTAAACAAATAGTAAACTTCAACGGTCAACATCCTGGTCTGAAAATAAGGATGTGGAGGAAGGGAGGAAGGGAGAAAGGGAGAAAAGGAGGAAGGGAGGACGGGAGGAAGGGAGGACGGGAGGAAGGGCGGAAGGGAGGGAGGGTGAGATGGAGGGATGGACGGAGGGATTGGCGGGGAACGGCCCGAATCCTAAAATTTCCGGGCAACGCCGGGTACCCCAGCAAGTATTAATATATGAAAACAAAAACGATAAGAAAAATGTCTTGGAAAAACAATTCATAAACTTTGGCTAGAACTGATGAATGAGAACCTATATTTACAAAAGTATTACCCAGAAAACCCATGATAACATATAAGAATGGCAAAAGTATTAAGAAAATACTGATACTGACTAGTTCCAAATTTCCGGCACCTTGGCACGATGACCCAAAGGAAAAACATAAAAACGACTCTGTAGACAACGAAAATATACATGGTCTAGTAGCCTTGCTACTAGAACATCTATAATTATAGTTTCTGACGATTGCTTGAAAGAGTTGATCGTCTGATTTCGTGGATAATTGAGTGGCTTCAGCAGTAGCAGAAATAAATCCACAACGGACAATTCTCCTGAACAGATGATCTATCCCATCTCTGTCCTTTTTGCTGGTGCACACCACCACGTTAATTAAAGTCCTTGCACCGGGGTGATGCATCTATGGCGAAAATTCAAGGAGCGACATGTGCGAGCGAACAATCCGGGGCGAATCTTAGGAGGACAATTTTTTCGTATCTAGTTTTGCTATTCATTACACACGTGCACGCAGGCAATACATAATAATTAGACTGTCAGTTTCTGCAATTGCCTCCTGGAAGGTCAGCAAGTGTGTTAAACCTGTCAGCCAATGCGTCACGTTCCACACAAAATGAAAGACGGACATTGGCTTTGTAACTGTTCGGATAACGGAAGACTTGCAAGGATGACATTAGGTATCGCTAGCGTGTTGAGTTGTAGCACCATTTTGACTCCTCCATGGACAGTGGACACACTTTTGGTCATGTCACATCCATGAACACCAATCACTTAGCGATTTCCGAATGGGGAGGAAGTCAATGGCAATGTTGCAATGTTACGAAGCGATTCAGTTAGCACTGGTCATTTCCGAGGAATAGTCTAACCACATTATTTTATTATAATAATAGCCAATATCTTAAGCGTATCAAGCCAACTCCAGCGAAGAAAAGTTTATAGAATTTACCAAATTTCATGACTTAGCATCTAGTTTATAGAGTTTGTCTATTAAGAACTTCCACACAGAATTTATTTCGCACAGTTGATTTCCGAAGTCGATGACAAGATAGACCTACATGAAAAAGAGTTCGTACACGGCTATATACATGTAGGCCTATAATGCATTAATACCGTGTGGCAGTGGCGTAGACAAGGTGGCTTCGGGGGTTGAAACCCCACCATCGGCCTAGGAAAAAGTTTTTAAAGGTTATTTATCCACTTACACAAATAGGAAAAACAAAACAGTTGCTTGCAGTAACAATTCTTTTCTGACTTTATTCCCTTTTGTTACTTTATTCCCTTTTTTATTTGCAGTAACACTGTTGGGTTGGTGTCAGAAAAGGCATCCGGCCAGGCCATAAAATCCCCCAAATTCCCCATCATAAATTCCTGGCTACCCCACTGCCGTGTGGTAGGTTATTTGATACGGTCTATTATAATTGTAGTCTACGGATTCCTCATCTTAGCATGGGTCCGATGTGGGAATACTGACAGAGCAGACTACTCTTTTAACGAATGTTCTGGATAGAGATCAGATTCTGGATTAAAACACGAGTGCTAACTATCCGAAAGCAACTGTTTTCTATCAAACCAACCAGTCAATCGACCAATTGCATTAATAAGAAGCGCTTATCGGCAGTTCGTTAAGTATGTAGTCAACATACGAAGGTATAGCTCACCTAAATATGGACAATTGGTGGGCAATTATTCCCGGAAATTTAGAGCAAACCGTTATTTAAGAAAAGACTGGAGCATTACACCACTAAATTATCAGACCACATATAATCTAAATAACAATGGACGGAACTAATAGGAGAGGCAGACCGCATCGGGAATGGAAGGAGGACAGAGAGGACTGGTGTGATGACTCACTACAAAAGCTGCTCCACCTGGCCCAGGACTGAGGCGGCTGGAAGAAGAGGACGAAGTTTGCATGATGATGATGACGACGACGACGACGACGACGACGATGGTGGTGATACAATCTGGATCTAGATTAAGTGTCTTTGCTGGGCGCGGATGTTTCAAAGCATCCTACCCAGTCCCTAGCACATGTAGCATTGAAGAATCAGCAAAATGACCTGACACAGTTTCGGATCAACTCCTCCTCAGGATATCTCGGGATAACTCGAGCCTATTCGAGGTCAGTTTAAAGAAAGAGAGTTACGTGTTGGGCTTGCAACCAGCCTGGGTTAAAAAAGACTACGCAAAGAAACAACGCGACAAATAACTAGCCATGGACACATTGGACAGGTCGGAGTGGAGGCAGAGCGTTGCCCAATGTCCAGACCTGAACGGGAGGGACAAAACATGTGTCAGATCGTAACAGGAGGTGAGCGAGAGGGTAATGCCAAATGTGGACAAGAGGAGAATGAATGGCGCAACGGTAATCATGTTTCCAGGCGAACTTCTGCATTTTAACTATGTGTTGGAATTGAGTAGGACTACACTAACGTCGTTAAAGGGTCAATGAAGAAATCAAGCATATGAAATCTTAAACTTAAAAGATGGATCAACTGATTAAATTTGCGGCAGTTCCTCATAGACAATCAATGGTTCGCAATTTCTTCCCTGGTCCAGTCTCTCGTATTCGCTATCTCCCTGCTCTCTTCCAGTGGCCACTTCCTCCACTTCGCAGTAATCGCTGGCTTGTGTCTCCAAATTCTTAGCCCCACAATCCAAAGATTTTTCCACCTCTTTAGAATATTCGTTCCTCCATATGGATGTCGATGAGCCAACGTTTTTGGTTGAACTGGGTCCCAGAGGGTCGTTCATGCAAATCGATTCCTTTCCGTCAGTTTCGATATCTGACATTTTGACCCCAACCAATGACTTCTCTCGTCGCTTCTTCTTTCTTAAACATAAACACAACTCTTATTTTCCAATTTTGTTTATTTATTTATGCTAGAATTTGTCAGATGCTGCTTTTAAAATCTAATGAATTCATATATTCAACTAATTAGAATGAGATATAAAAGTGTAAGAAGAGAGGAGGAAGTAGAAAAAGCAGAGGAGCAGGATTTGTTTAAACCAGGAGGAACAACACCAAGCAAATGCGAAAAAAAGCAAGGAAGAAGATGAAAGGATTAATTAATTAATTAACAGCTAAATTGATTATTTGATTAATTAATTATTAAGTTAATTAACTTGCCAGCTAATACAATTGGTTAATTAATCAATTGGCATAGGTAGTGAATATTTCTTAGAAATAAAAATGGCGCCTGGCAAAAATCATCAATAGCGTCATCAGTCTCTGCGATTCCTCGGCTATCTACACCGCCTTTGGCGACAGAAGCTTAGATGATTGCCCCATCCTGACTATCCTGGCAGGATATCGAAGCCCTGACGGTCTTTGCCCACATCAAATTCGAGAATCAGCCAATTGTGTTGAATCGGACACCCAACTGTTTCGCGCGCTGGTCAACCTGCTTCCAGCCGGAACCTCTCCTCATCAGGCTCGTGCCAGATTTATCGACTGCCGATTATAATTATAATAATTGCTTAAATGCATCATATACATTTATAATGCAAATATCTTTACTGTGCAAATTAATTTTTATCTTGCATCCTCTCATTATTATAATCCTTAATTAAACTCTTTCTGTTGGAAGGAGGGTTGACCCTTGCATCTTCCATCTCTTTTTGTTTCCTCCATGCGCGGTACTGTCTGCAACGGTCCTTGCGTATAAGCTAGTTAAGTAAAATACCAATGTAATTTAAAAACTCAATGTTACCAATTTATAATGGAACGTCAAAGTCGACATGGATTTCTTCTTACCTCCGATATATAATGAAAATTAATACGACTATTTCTAGGAGAATGACGAGGCAGACAATCACCACAACAGCGATTAGCGCCTCTGTAAGACACAGTACATAACAAAACCTATTATTAGTATTATAACAATGATTATAAATGTCTGCAGCCCCGTTGTCTAATGAACAAGACATCAACCGATGATGCAACAAAGACAGACATCAGTGAGCTTAATACCCATGAAAGTTATTTCGCCGGAACGTGCAATGCAATACAACTAAAATTTGAATCGAAAAAGTAACTTGGGCAAGGAAAGACCTATGGCGCACAGCAAAAACGCAGATATGCTACTTTGGGAGAAAACAGCCATGGCCCAGCGAAAAAAACTGTATGAAAAACGCTTCTTCTGTGAAGGATAGTTAATTTACACCATTGTTGACATAGCCTACCTACGGGAAGGAGGGAAACTGTCAAAAACAGATAAAGGTATTCAGGTGTTTCACCATATACACCGAGTGGGCTTGATAGTCATCACGTCTTTTACTTTTTGAGATCACAGACTTCCTACCTGAATTAGGCGCTGGTGTTGATGGTCCTGCATCACGTTGGTCGTCTGTTTCCGTGTTGTAGGAATAATTAGTCATGACGCTTCCGTAGGTTGACGTAAACTTATCTGAAGATTAAATATTAGTTGGACAAATTCCTAAGTTTGGTCATGTCTCCAGCTATTTAAACACTATAATAATTATTGGTCCTAAATGACGCCACCAGATTAATTATTGCACGCCTATCACACTGTTCTCGTGATTTTGTCTTCTTATTTGACCAACTTTATTGGTATTCTTATCAGCTCAGCTCACAAATTGTCATCCTCTGGAGGATTTCCGTGAATTCCTTAACCTTGCGGCGTTGATGACTGGATGGATGGATGCACCAAACACCACTGGTATTTGCAAGCCTGATACTTTTCATAGAGTGCATGGATGGCCAAGGCTATTATTTTACCCAATGAAAATGGAGTTGCTTTTCTAAGAGTCTGCCATCATTCTGTTTCAGCTCGCGAATCACATGGATTAAAACAGTTCAGCAGATTTATCTACGTCTATCAGTGTGTAGGCTACATTCAATACACATGTTATGTTACACAATGACCAAAGTGATGCCGGTGTAAGGGTTTCAAATTACCCCCTCCTAAACATTACCCCCTGCAAACTGTAATTTGCATCAATCATCGCATTTATTGCACTAAAAATATCAGAAAAATCATCCCGCTTCTTGTTTTTTTCTGACGATTTTCATCCGTCAGCCCACTTCGTGGTTTGTTATCAATATTTTCATCTGTAACTAAAATACTAATCGCCGTTGAAGTTACAATGGAGAAATGGCTTCGAGGCTATTATTTTTTTTCGATCAAAAAATTGCTAACATACCACAAAGTGGGATGAGGGATGAAGATCTAGACCAAAACAAGAATCGGGATGATTTTCCTGATTTTTTAGTGCAATAAATGCTATGATTGATGCAAATCTAGTTTCAAGGGGTAATCAAAAACCGGTTTCAAGTTACCGGGGGGGAGTAATGTTTAGAAGGGGTAATTTGAAACCTTTACACCGGCTTACTGCCCGATATGCAGCCGATGTTCAATTTTGAAACATCCTGTTAATTGGGAGATTTGAAGCATAATTATGATGATCCTAGTTTCAGTATTAGGCTACTGGACTTAATGCAATGCAGCGTATAATATTCGTGGTTCTTGAGTCCAGTGTTTGCGACACTTGTATAGTTTTCCGATCTCTTACCCAGAGCGTTTTAGCGTGCAGTTGCATACAAAATGTGTGGAAGTTTCTAAAGAGACTTGTGCAGTTGCAGAAGCATTATGTGGAACCAAAGAAATAGTTTATCTTAAAGGTCATTGTCCTCCGATTGGGAGCAGTTTACCATTGAGTATGGGATGGGAAAGATTGAATTTGAGTTCTGAAAGAGCCCTGCTCTTAACGCCTGACGAGAAAGCAAACCTAGTACTCCACTTAACCTCATGGGACACCCGCTGTAGGGGTTGGCGAATCTCTACCACCAAAACCATAATTTTCGCTGTTTCACCGCGATGCATTTCCACAGTTCTTCACCTTTTCACTCCAAACCTTCACTACTCTGTCGGGGTGGGGTGGGATGGGATGGGAAGGGACCCATGCCCACCCCGACAGAGTAGTGAAGGTATGGAGTGAAAAGAAAAAAACTGTGGAAATGCATCCCGGTGAAACAGGGGATATTAGGGTATTCGCCTACCACCCTGTCCCCCATGGTGGTAGAGAATGACCAACCCCGTCCTAGAGGTGTCTCATGCCGAGACCTACACAGCAGTGAAGGTTTGGAGTGAAAAGCTCACAATCTGGGGAAAATGCAGTTTAGGTTTGACATTTATAGAAAAATTAGGGTAAAATTAGGGCTTTCGCCCCCTACCCTGGCCCCCATGGTGGGAGAGACCACTGGGTGGTCCTAATTACCATCTGTGCAGGTACAAAGTTTCAGATCAATAGCTGCGCTTTACGGAATTTTTTGTCTCCCTCCCCAATAATTCCATGGCCCCACCCGGCCCCTGAGGGGGCGAGGTGTGTGTTGGGTGAGGGCGAAGTGAGCTGGTAGCATTCGGTGTGGCTGGAACGTTTCAGGTGAATAGCTGTGAAACTATGGCGGCAGAATGGATATTGCAAAAGTTTTGGTTTTCGCCCCCACTCTGGCTCCCATGGTGGGGGGATTTGCCAACACCTCCACCGGGTGATTATGCTGGCCCTCTGTCTAGGTAGAAAGTTTCAGATTAATAACTGCGCTTTAGCGAAAAACAATTTGGGGTTTCGTCCCATCCATGGTGGTAGACCAGGTAGAGAATCGCCAATCCCTCCCTGGGGTGTCTCATGCCGAGACCTATACACAGTAGCGAAAGTTTGGAGTGAGAAGCTCAAAAACTGTGGAAATGCATCCGTTCAAACAGACAGACAGACACACGGACAGAAACTTTTCTTTATTTATATACAGGTATATACAGGGTGCGCCAAAAAAGAACCCTAGGTTTTTGCCAATATTTTGACCAAACGTAAGAATTTTTTCAGTACTCAATCGACTCTAATTTAGCTCTTTTAATTCTCTGAAATGATACGAATTCTGCGACTTGCATTCAAACCTATTGCGACTTTTACATTTGCTCTATACGTGCTTACATAAAATTACTGGATGCATATTGCGTCGTTTTAATTTCGAAATTGAATCCTATGTGCTATGAATATTATTATACCCAATATCCACGAGGCGCTCTATGTATCCGTGTTCTGCTGTAACAAACTCGGGAGCAGGAAGTAGGTAAACCTGATTCTAAAAAACAAATTCTCAGTGAGAATTAAAAAACGAATATTTACATGCATACGTTTGCAAAGAGGACTGTTATTTTCAAATTGAAGAATAAGCTTACTCAAGAAGATTGTCTATTTGCGGTAACGTAGCTAGGGGGTGTTTTGGGTGCTTGAACAACCCCCGATATGAAATAATGCTACCATGAAGTATTGCATTTACTAACATGATGATTCATTCATTCATTATTAGCATTTATATAGCTCCCCTTCAAGAAGCTACTCAGAGGCGCTCTCAGCCCAGCCTCGACAAAAGAAAAAAGATTTAAGGGACTTAAGGAATAAGGATTGACTGGTCAAGAGAAAGAGATGGAGGTTATGGGGGAGGTCATTCCAGATTGACGGCGCAACAACCGAGAAGGCTCGGCGCTGGCTGGTAGCTATAATCATGATTTAAGGACTAAGGGGATTTATTTTGAAGCTCTTATTCATATGTGACATTTTCCAACAGATGCAATCATCATCCAAAACCGTCGGTCCGTTTATTCGGTTGCTTGTCGGCTTGCTCAAGGTCGAGTTAACATACCCCGAAATAAAATCCTGGCTACGGCCTTGTGCATAATGCAGGTCACTTTCAAAAGTTGATTCCAAAATTACATTAGTCAAATAATGCACAATGATATGCGGAAGTGTGTATTGTTGATAATATAGAATTGCTATGACTGCTCTATGGGACTAGAATCAGGGCTGTACTCAAGGGTATACGCGTCTATACGGCGTATATAGCCTACTCACCTCCGGGGAAAAATGATAACGTATGCTCACCTAAAAAACGAGGGTACATGGGGGTATAGGCTACAGCGCGTATACCCACCTCAGTAAAACCAAGTCAAACACGGCCGCAGCGTGTACTCACCTCAAAAGTTCTGACTAGAATTATGTACAGTTATAATCTGTCCCACGCACCTACGTATCTAATGCTTAGACTATCCTGTCTTATATAATTATTGATAATTTTTGATCTGACACAATTCTTCTTCGTCCCTATAAAAGACTTATAAGTCTGTCGATGCTAGCTTCCCGTCTATAGAGTCGATCTGGTGTAGCTACATGCAGGCCGCACATTGCATTAATGGCATAGGCTACATGGAAAAGTAGCCTGAATAAAATATAGCAATATTATATCAGTAACAGTCGTTTGCAAACCTGCATAGGTCAAAATCCCGGTCTGAAGACGCAGTTATTTACTTTACGGTTTCTATAGGCTTATGAGCCGTTATTAGTCAAAACAGACGCTACACCAACGGTTGCTAGAGACTTAATAATAAGGTTATTATGTGCGTGTTGTTTCAATTACCTCTGGGAGTTTCGATTTCAATTTGACGAAAGGCATCAGCTGCAGGACAGAAGCCACACTTTGTCTTTAGGGTATAGATCTACGGATCACAGTGCAAATGAGTAGCAGCCTACAAATCATTCGACGTCAGAGCACCCGTTGTTTACTATCTTCCATTTTGACAGTTTTCATGACGTCAGGCAATTACTGTGACAATAATTATAAACCGTTTTGACATAACCTGCGGTAAGTTGGTGCAACGTGTTAAATTATACTGTATAGGCCTTCTGAAACTGAAACTAGCTTCGTTACAATTAGTTTATAGCTTTATCCAGTCTTTGTTTGAAAGGGAGCTACACTTCAATCATTGACACAAAATAGCTAGCATTTGAGACTTTCACGACGATTCATCAACTTGCAGATCAGTAGGCTAGGCCTACACATTTCAAACAACTGGGTCAACGACATCGACTCAGGGCCGGATTAACAAATGTGGTGGTCCTGTTAAGTATGTAAAGCATAGGGCCCGAGCCAAAGTCCCATGGAATCACAACAAAAGTACACATAAAGCGTGTTGATTCAGCGATTCAATAGTCTGCCTGATAAGGGAAGCTTCAGTGGGGCAGCACAATGTCATGAGAAGTTGTTAAACTGACAGTATGGGTCGGCTCAGTTAAGTATTTATACTATCCAGTTATGAGTTATTAATTAGTTAGCCAATATTGATAATTAGTTAAGGTAATTAGAGCAAAGTTCTGGCCCTCGGCTTAAATCCCTTGCTTCGGGTCAAAGTCCTGGGCTTATTAGCTCCGGAGCATGGTCCACAGGGCCCGCTATGACCCCAGAAGAGTTAAAATAATCAATTAGTTTGATTAATAGGTATTCATTTATTTTCATGTATCATGAATATCGATTTTTTTATTGACAAGCATTAATTTCAATTGTATGAAAATATAGGCCCTATGTTAAATTCTGAGTATTCATTTAATTTTAATATTTCCTATGAGCTATGAATATTATTTTATTAAATTTGAACTCATTGTGAATATCTATTCAACTTTCCACTAGTTGTGAGGATTTACGCAAGCCGACGGAAATGTAGACACGTCCTCTGGAACCACCGAAAGTGCTTACACTGGCTTCCCAGCGCACCGGAAGTAAGAAGGGCCTACACTGGCCTCCAAGCGCTTAATGCCACCCATCTCCAGCGCATAGCATCGTCATCAGCAACATGCGGAGCGGGCAGTCCGTCAGGAAAACCAGTTATTCTGCAGTCATTAACGATGTGAGACATTGTCTGCACCATAGGCGCCGAGTTGACCCGAAAAGTGTGAGTGCCCAAACAAATGTGAAAGAAATCCGCGAAAACATTTTTGACCTTTTTTCTAAGCCTGGAAATGATTATTTTTTATTATCAAAACCCATCTTTAAACTTATAAAACCGGAACTATTCTGCATCGGATCCCGCAATTCTGAGATTCTGATGATAATTATTCGCTTCCAACTTCAGCACAGTATTGTCTCCCGGTCTGACCTCCGTCCTTTAACTTCCGAGCAAAGATGACCGAAACTTTGTTTCTAGAGTCCTTTACAAACATATTATTAAAGCATAGTCTAACTATTGATTCAATTTAATTCCAATAACTGATTACTCCCTATAACATTAATATTTTTATTACAATGTAATTTTTGTCTATCTCAATGTACCAGGTTGCGGTTTGCCAACCTGTTTTTGCTTATTAAACGAATACACACATATCCCGACTTGCCTTCAAAACTCACTTCAACAGCCTTAGAAATTGAACATTTGAATTTTGATATTGCACTCGTTTGCAAGCTGGTTATCCTGACATGGCTTTTATATTAAGGGCTTTTATATACCCAAGCTACGTATCGAACATTGCTCTTGTGGGAGAGACAACTAATAGCAAAGCAAATGATAGCCTGTATTCATTTAGTCGTATTGCAAACTTCAACGGTCAACATCCGGGTTAGCAAAACAAGGATGTCGTGAACCTGCTCAAGGAACGTCATGGCTGGATGACAGAATAATTCAATTATTGGTAAAAAATGTGGAACACTGCTAAGAATCAATTTGGCCAGCACGTTCCGTCTTGTCTCCGTCTGGCCTTCCGATCTACCAACGAAAAGAGCAGCAACTTCCGGGCCGTGAGCAAAGTCGTGGGGTGTTGTCTGCATAGCCTACTGATAGACAGAGGAATAAGAATCCACCCCCAAGCGGTTGTGTATGACGTCAATTACTCAGATTAATTCACGCCTATAAATTTTATCTGCATCCATAAAGACTTTCGTAGCGCCATCTCTGTTGGACTTTTTGGACTTTGCAGGACTTTATTGGGTTTTAACTATTTATCATTTAAGAAATTTAAGTCCATGATTACTACCACTACTCGTCTTATTGGAGGTGTTCCCAGGTTTGGCTATTCACCGTTATTACCATTGTTTTTTTTACTCTACTAAGAAAAATCACGATTTTAGTAGGCCTATTTTTAATTTTCGTCCCGTTTTTTCCGTTTAGTAATGTAGCCTTGTTTATTTATATTATGCTCATAATTATTTTCTTTAATTAGGCATCGTCTTATATCCTGTACTTTCAAGATTTCAATCAATCAATCAATAGGCCTACTGGCTTTTTGATCATAATAAGCTGATATAGACGCAATTTATAAAAGAATAAGAAAAGTTACAGGATAGAAGCATTTTCGAGGTAACATAGTCTATAGGCTATTCTCTTCAACAATGTTAAAGTTCTTATACCGCAAACGGGATATATTATTACGTTTATCTTTCACTGGTAGGACAAAGTTTTGAGCGCTCCACGGAGGTTATGACAGCTATTGCTGGATGGGAAAAACAAGTTTCGTAGTACGTGGTTAGTGTCTCTGACGACTGCTTGGAAAAGTCGATTTCGTGGATAGTTATGTGGTTCCAGTGGCAGGAGGAAGAAATGCTCCACGCGCCATTCTCGTGAACAGATTATCTATCCTACCGGTGTCCTTTTTTGCTAGTGCACACCACGCTAATTGAAGTCTTTGCACCGGGGTGAAGTTTCTGGGGCAAAGTATCAAGGCGCGACATGTGCGAGCGAACAATCCGGAGACGGATTTTATGAGGACAATTTTTCCGTATCTCATTTTGCTATTACATGTGAACGCAGGCAACACATAATAATTACCAATTTCTGCAATTGCCTCCTGAAAGGTCAGTAAGTGTTTTAAAGTTCGTAGAGATTGTTCATTAAGAACGTCCGCAAAGAGTTTATTTCGCACTGTTGAATGTCTGAAACTAGTGGCAACATGCATGGAAGAGAAAAGTAGCCTACCTTGTTGATTATATAATTATTATACCGTGTAGTACTACATAGGGTCTCTATAAATATATACGGATTCCACATCTGAGCATGGATGTCCTATGTGGGAATACTGACAGAGCAGACTACGTTTTGACGAATGTTCCGGATAGAGGTGACTGCAGTTGTTCATATACGACCAATGGTTCGTAATTTCTTCCACTGTTCAATTCTTCGTATTCGCTCTCACTCTGGATTCTTCCAGTAGCCACTCCCTCTAATTCACAGTAATCGCTTGTCTGGGTCTCCAAATTCTTAGCACCACAATTCAAAGCTTTTCCCACCTCCTTAGAATTGTCGTTCCTGCATTTGGAAGACGATGAGCTTATGTTTTTGGTAAAACTGGGTCTCTGAGCGACGTTCATATAATTGGTTTCATTTCCGTCAGTGTCGATATCTGACATCTTGACCACATTCAATGACTTCTCTAGTCTCTTCTTTTTTCTTAAACATAAACACAATTTTCATTTCCCAATTTTAATTTATTAATACTAAAATTTAACAGATGCTGCTTAAAAAATTAGAGTAATTAATCAATTAATCAAATCAATTGATATATTAAACCAATAGATTGGGATTTAATAGTAGAAGAAGAGAAGGATGAAGAAGAAGCAGAAGAGGAAGAAGAAGAAGAAGAAGAAGAAGAAGGAGAAGAACAAGAAGAAGAGGAGGAGGCGCAGGAGGCAAAGGACGAGCTGGAACACTGACAGCAACAACAATGAGAAGAAAATTGCGAAGAACAAAGCGATGAAGAAGAAGAAATATGACGTTGATGATGCCGGGGCGGCGGTAAAGAAAACAAGACTGTAATATAGTCTTGTTTTCTTTACCGCCGCCCTGAAGCAGAAAGCACCGCGCATGGACACTCCTATATTATAGGAGTGTTCATGCGCAGTACTTTCTGCTTCGGTCCTTGTTGATTAACCAGTGAAGGCAAAGTATAATATCGTTTAAATTCCTTATGCTACCAATCTGTAATGGAATCTCGAAGTCAGCGTGGATTTCTTCTTACCTCCGATATATAACGACAATTAGCACAACTATGACGAGGAGAATGATGAGGGAGATGATCACTATGACAACGGTGAGCACCTCTGTAAAACATATAGAATAACTTATTATTCCAATCACTATTATTACAATTGATTAGAAAGGTCTGTAGTTGATGAACAAGACATCAACCAATGATGCTTCAAAGACCAAAAGCAGTGAAGTTAGTACCCATAAAATTGTTCCGCAGGGACAGAAAGACGAGCTACAATGAATAAGAAGAAGAAGGAACGAGGAGCAGTAAAAGAAGAAAGAAGAGGAGAAAGAAGAAAAGGAGGAGAAAGAAGAAGATAAAGAAGAAGAAGATGATGACGAAGAAACTGATCAATAAGGCGGATTGGGAAGGGAGAAGGAGCGTTAAATGAAATAGGAAGGGGGAAAGAATAGGGGAGAAGGAGCAAGAGGGAGAGGGAAAGTATTAATAAAACATTAGAGGGCAGATAACCATCCTCGAAGTTACTACATGTACTTCTCTCTCCATTTACTTCATTACTTTTCTGGCAATATTGCTATTGCAACTAAAGAATTTATGCCTGCAGGACATGGTACAGTTATTGGTTGGAAAAACGCAATTACTCACTCACTCAATTGTGAACATGTTCCCAGTCTAGGCGAATTTTATCTTCAGTTGGAGAAAGGCCATCACCAGTGGAGGTCTTTCTAAAATCCGTTAACCATGCTTTGAGATTCTTTTCGTAGCACAAGAAAAATTCGGAGGTGTCAAGTGAACGTAACGTTAGTATAACTGTTATTATTCAATCTCAGTCTCTTTACGTCGTGAAAAATTTGAAAAAGCAACTTGAGCAGAGGAAATACCCATCGCGCACATCAAAAAACAAGTTGTTTATTTGAGGAGAACAAAGAGGTAAACTGTATGAAAAATGCTTCTTCTGTGAGAGATGGTCTACAGTCTGCACCGTTGATGACGTGTTACACGTGAAGGAGAGAACTATGGAAAACCGATTAAGGTATTCACTTCCACCACCCCACCAAACACAGCCGCTGAGGAGTGATGGTAACCTAATCACATTTTTAAAACAAAAGACTTACGTGAATTGAACTCAGGTGCTGCTGATCCTGCCCCAGTTTGGCTGTCTGTTTCCGGAGTTGATGTAAAGATATCTGAAGATACTATAAAAAGTCATTTATTTCGCCGATATCGCAAACAACATCAGCTCACTGTAAGAAGTCCTAAATTAATTTTATAGTCAAGGCTGTATGTTTCGCACGCCTAAATATTATTCTCGTTGCAATCGTCATTACCATCAGTGCCAACGCCAACCACCGCCATCACAACTGTCGCCACTGCCATAAATATAATTCGCAACAGTATATCACCATCACCACCGCCGAAATCATCGCCAACACCAGTTATGCGCTTCCTTTCTTTATGCTGTTTTCTATTAGAACGGTGATGAAGTGATAAGTTTTTTCGGTTTTTCAGTTTTTGAAAGACGGCATTTTATTACATTTTTATTCAGTTTAATCGTTTGTTAGCGTTGTTGTTGTAACCTGATTCAGAATCGGGATAATTGTCGTCCTCCGTTGAGTTTTCATAACTTGAATTATTCATCGTATCATCTACGAACAAATACAATAATAATCAGAATTACCAAAGACGCTCCATGTTGGGAAAGAGCGGCTCTAGTCCTGGAAACAAAAGGATCGGGACGTTCAGCAGAGACTAATGAGTGAGCTGAAGATGCGGATAGCGACTTTTGCATATAGTTTGAGTACTTCGGGGCATTAACCAGCTGTGCTTTGGAGATCAGACAGAGGATCTTGCAGTGGATGCGCGCATTGATAGGGATCCAGCGCAGCATATCTATATCTATAAGGAAGGATGTGACTATGTTTGTATGTGTGTATGTATGTGACTTTGTCCAGAATGCACGCTCACAGTTTTTGAGCTTTTCACTCCAAACCTTCACTACTGCGTAGGTCTCGGCACGAGACGCAAAGGCGAGGGGTTGGCGATTCTCTACCACCATGGGGGCCAGGGTGGGGGGCGAAACCCCCAAATGTTTTTCAAAAAAACGCAGCTATTTTTTAAAAATTTTTTCCTAGATAGAGGTCCATCAGAACCCCCCGGATCAGTGGTTGGCAAATCTCCACCACCAGGGGGCCAGGGTGCGGGGGGTCAAAAAAACTGATTTTCGCAAAAAATTTTCATTCGCTTGCCACGTATAATTAACCGTTTTAGAGGTGTCTAAAGTGGAGTGGAGGGGTGGGTGGAGGTGAGGGGTGGAGGTGGAGGTGGTGGGGTGGGGTGGCGTAGGGGTCGAGGGGTGGGGTTGGGGATGGGGTGGGGGGGTTGGGGTGGGGTGGAGTGGAGTGAGGGAGTGGGTTGAGGTGGGGTGGAGGGGTGGGGGTTGGGTGGAGGGGATGGAGTGGGAGGTAGGGTGGGTGGAGTGGGGTGGTGGGGGTGGGAGGGGGTTGGGGGTGGAGGGGTGGGGTGGGGTGGAAATTTTCGTCAAACCCAAATTTCTCCGGTGGCGTAATGGTATAGAGGTCGCAGTTTGGTGGGGTGTTGTGTAGTGGGGTTGTGGCCGGAGCGGATCGAATCCTAAATTTCCCGGGCAACGCCGGGTTCCCCAGCTAGTAATTTATATAGATAGTTGCCCTAAGCGGGGGAATGTTAAAAGGGGAAAAGACGCTGTTTCGGAAGGCCATGGGACGTGTGTTGCCTGTTGGCTGCGGTACGGTAACTGACAAGCGCATGAACCATTGTGGTCAAGACAGGAAGAGATGATCATAGGTCAATCATCTGATGGCTTCAGTTGATAAAAACAGAAGCGGGGCCAGGTTAGATATGTGCTACGTGAACGTTAGGAAGTAGTCAAGTGTGATGTCCAGGATATCGACACTAGAAGAATGTGCATAGGCAGTATTTGAAAGCCAAGTTTAGCCTACTGTTGCCTATTAATTATTATAGTGTCAAGTCTTATCAGTTGAGTTTATACCATTTGGGCAAAGAATAAGAGAGTGACTCAGAGTGAATTCTCTCATTCACTCACCCATTAACTAAGCTAAGTGAGTTTGTATGTGCGTGAGTACATGTTGTAAATGTGATCTTGTGTGTGAGTGAGTTATGGTAAGCTGAGTGTGTGTGTGTGTGTGTGTGTGTGTGTGTGTGTGTGTGTGTGTGTGTGTAGATATAAGCGAAATGTGTGAGTTGAGTGTAAGTGAGTGAGTGGGCGTGTGTGTTGGCAATTGAGTGAGTAAGAGCGTGTGTGTGCACGAGAGTGTGAGCGAGTACGTGATGAGTTGAGTGAGTAAGAGCGTGAGTGTGTGCGTGAGAGTGTGAGCGAGTAAGTGGTGAGTTAGTGTGAATTAGTGGAGTGAGCTTGAGTGAGCAATTGAGTGAGTTAATGGCTGAGCATGCGAATCAGTGATTGAGTTCGTGAGCGTGAGTCTGTTTTATGAGTTTGTGAGTGAATTAAAGTATGAGTGAGTGGTTGATCTAGTGTGTTTGCGAGCGAGTTTGTTAACGAGTGTGAGTGAATGTGAGTAAGTAAGTGTTTGAGCAAGTTAGTGAGTGAGTCAGTGAGTAAATAGGTGAAATCCCGACCCGATGTTGAAAAAGTGAAGTGTGGATATTTCAAATATATAGATTATGGAACCATAAATAGCTGAGTCTTGTCGGGTTAAAGCGCAGTCGGTGTGAGGACATCTGTGACTGCAGGTTCTCCGCAGTCCGGATTTATTGTTCCTACCGCTGCATCAGCCTAGAAAGTGGACACAGGCTTGCAGGTGATCAGCATAAGATAGACTATAGACAGCCGTAGCTGCCATCAGCAGGGCCCCAGGTCGGCAGTGTAAATTATAAGAGGAAGGGAGCAAAAACGGAGCCTTGAGGTAAACCAATTAAAGCAGAGGACCAACGTGGACCTAGTAAATCCATTGGCCTAATGAGAGAGAAGTCCTGCAGATCTAAAAGTGCATGAGTTGAGTGAATATTATATTAGTAAGTGAGTGAACCGGTCAGCGTTTGAGTGACTGAGTGAAAAGTGGGTGAATGGTGCGTAAGTGAATAAGTGAATGAGTGAGTGAGCGGGTGAGAAGGTGAGTGAATGGGTGAGTGAGTGTAAGGTAAGCAAATAAGCGTGTATTGAGTGAGTAAATGAGAGTGAGTGTCGGAGTGAATGTGAGTGAGCGAGTAAATGAGTGAATCATTGGGGCAGTCAGTCAGTCATGTAAGAAATATCTTAATCATATTTCGGGATTAACTGAGAATTTCATGGAAGACAAGTAGCGTTCCAAATCTATTATGTGCTAGATGCTCATGCAAGTTTTGTCAATTACGTTGTTTCGTGTAGCAGAGAAGGACTGTTTTAAAATCTGGCAAAACGCTGGGATCAAGTTTGAAATTGGCTTACACTGCTTACAATAATATATGATTGACGACCTAATATAGGCCTAAGTCTAATTATCCTAATCGATAAACAAAAAACTGTGCATAGGCTATATGAGTCATGTTACTATATACACGATTTATCACGTCTAAACACTAAACACTAATAATGGACAGGGACAGGTTAGCAGAGATGCAGTGTTTTATCCAGTTTTTTTGCATTGTGGTGGGGAAAATCAGGTTTCGGGGACGGAAAAAATGACCGTTTTGGGCGGTCAGACACTGACGACACCCTTTGGCCGAAAATTTTCTGACGTCTTTTTTAGTCTTTCGCCTAAATTTATAAATTTCCTCATGCACTTTTCCCCCAAAAATCTGATGACCGTTTTATATGTCTTCAATGCTGCGCAGTAGACTTCATCTTCACATCTTCACATAATACTCATGTACACATGAGCTGTCGATTTTTTGGAGGATCTGTAACAGTATATAAAAATTATTTTTATCGGGGAAAAAAATACGTATTAGAATGTCGTCAATGAGCTGACCTCTCGATTTTCTCGTTTTTTCCGACGAAGGGAATTCTCATTCCTGGGGAACTCCCCCCCCAAGACGTCTAGATTGAACACTGGCAGAGATGTATCAGTTATGTGAATGTTCAGAAAACGACTTATACAATTCGTCAGGCCAAAAAAGTCAGAGCTAACAGCATTCAGTGTTTAACTGCAGCCAAAAATGAATATTTTAAATCAAGTTTCTGTTTCAAACTTAGTCGGATAACGCCACATAATCTTCTGAGCATTGATGTTTAGTTCTAACTCGTAAGGTTATTATGATGTTCGAATTTAAGTAGTTTGATTTGCAAATAAATCAAGCACGTGACATCCAATGGCGGCGCCAGGATTTCAGTTTGGAGGGGGAGGGCTGGTTGAGAAGGACGAATCGCGGGAGCAAATTATTTTCCATTTTCATTCTGACGAACTTTTTTTAGTCATTTGGCCAAAATCTCAAGGAAACATTTTCATTTTCCCGGTCTAAAAACCATGATTGTCATCTGGCTAAAACCTAAAGAAAAACATTACATTTTCCCAGTCCAATAACTGGCGACCTTTTTTTAGTCATTTGGCCAAAATCTCAAGGAAATAAGAAAATATTTCATATTCCTTGTTCCCCAACATCCTGATGACTTTTGGGGGGGAGGGGAACTTAGTCGAAATCTCATGAAAATATTTTATTTCCCTGTGCAAAAAACTTAGCGACCTTTTGGATGGGGGCTTAGCGACCTTTTCACTCCACCTGGCGCCGCTACTGGTGACATCCAAGATCGCCAACTTACTTCGTGTATCGTCGATACAGTTATATGTGATGCGCTCAAAGTCATTGTTTTCCGACGACTTCCTCCACCCACACGTGATCTCTTCCTTGATGTCTCGAACTGTACAACTGTGTTTATAATTACTGAATTAGTAATAATTACAATAATTTGTATGAGAAGAATTCAGCTTACATTTACTTCGATGATCATTTATGCAGTTGTATGTGATGCGTTCAAAGTCATTGCTGTTCCACACTCCCCAGTATCCACAAGGAATCTTTTCCTGCAGAACTCCAATGGTACAATTATGCCTATTGTTACATCTACGGTGGACACCCGTTTTATGGTTTGCATTCGCATCGTGGGTACAATCGCTATCTTTGATGCAGCACCAGGAACCTTGGCAATAAGACTTTCCGAGGACGACGGCTGTTATCTGGATGACCTTCATCTCTGGGCATCTTAAGCTGAGTTGAGTCCAAACACAACCCTGCACTCTTTCTGCTGCAAAGCACAGAGCATAAAGCTGCATCATGTAAGTATTAGTATATTAACTGCTACTCGTGACGATGATAATGATGACGTTGGCAATCATGATTCCACGCAAACTTGCTTATTGTTACATCTACGGTGGACATCGGTTCTATGATTTGCATTCGCAACATGAGTGCAGCACCAGGTCCCTTAGCAATAAAAAATTTCCAAGCACTATGGTTGTTATCTGGACAACCTTAATCTGTGGACATCTTAAATTGATTCGAAAAAGGGCAAAAAAATTTGACTCGCTCACGTGCGGGCTTTTTTTCACAATAGTTTGGGTGCTCACACCCTTCGGGACAACTCGGCGCCTATGTCTATGATGATGAAATGGATGACGATGATGAGATGATAATGATGATGATGATGATGATGACGATGATGACAACGATGATGATAATGAAAACGCTGAGGATGATGTTTATACTGAAACTCATTACTATGATTGAATCGAGCAACCGCGGATTTGGCATTCGCGACAAGTGGCTGAATATGGTTATTTATTACGATGGCATCTTCGTCGTGAAGTAGAACTTGGTCCTCTGTTGTCTTGCAGGAACACTGGACCATCTTGATTGGATAATCTGGAGCTGTTGTCATGTCACAGATTGTAGGCATAGTATGGAATTGTTCTTTACACATCAAGGGGCCGTCTATAAAGTACGTCACGCTCCAGGGGGAGGGGGTGTAAGAAAGTGTGACAGTTTGTGACAGGGGGGAGGGGGTCAGGCCATGTGTGACGTCACACATTTATTTTTTAAATTCTTGCATATTTTTTTGTTCTTAGTACCTAAAATCCGACCAGGTCCGGCCAGGCGTGTCTAAAACCCGGCCTGGTGGGATAAAAGTTGATTTCCCGTCACTATCAAAGCGTTTAGGGACACACGTCACTATCAGAGGGATTAGGGATAGTATCCTAGGGTTTAGAGGGTTAGGTAAATGGTTATGTTTAAAAAAATTTGTTCGAAAGTGTGACGTACTTTAGGGGGGGGTCAGAGATTTGGGACAGTTTGTGACAGGGTGAAGGGGGGGTCAAAAATGGTCAAAAATAGCGTGACGTACTTTATGGACGGCCCCCAACCCATACTTCTGCATCGACGCTCGCTTTAGTTCTACGATAATAGCCCAATCCCTTTTATTTAATGAAATGTGATGCCACTCATGGAGAATATTAATTTATGTCTAATCTGTCAACAAAAATAATATCAGTACCAGTGGCGGCGCCTGGATTTCAGTTTGGGGGGGCTAAAGGGGCTTTTCGTGCAAATATTTCATTTTTACATGGAAAAAATGGATGGCCTTTTTTTAGGGGGCTTAGCCCCTACCCCCTCTAGCGCCGCCACTGATCAGTACTGTAATTGACAGCGCTTGATGCAGAAACTCAATGATATTTTATTTGTATTTTCAATCATTTTTACATAACAGATGGTCGTTTTGTATCAAAATAACGGCGGCACTTGTCCAAACTGCCATCGAGTGCACTAAGAGTATATAAGAGGCTATAATAGGCTATATCTATCAATGCTCCGACTCACTCACTCATTCTGAGAATGTATATAGCGCCTCTTCAAGATAGCTACTCAGAGGCGCTCTCTGCACTAACCAGCCGAATTGATGTTAAGAGTCATGTCGAGCAAAAAATAACAAGTTGCAAAACAAAACCGTAAGTTGAAGAGTCACCAGTGGCGAGCCCTCGCAAACACGTAGAGTTAACCATCGGATTCCCGTAGGCAGCTGGTAGATGGCGTGGTTGACAACCAATGAATTTTGAAACATTGGTCTTGAAAACATCACTTTCTAGTACATTGAGGTCGTCAGCAACCCGATATTCAATGTAAAAATGCTTGAAACCATTATATTTCAAAACCCAGTTTTTGGAGTGACTCCATGGTCAGATTTTGACCGGTTTTTTAAATATAATTTTTATGTTACACAGCAAACGATTCTGAGCAGAAAACCATTTAGTAAACTTTTGAAGCAATTTTGCCCAGGTGAGACCGTAATTTCCTAGATTGAGACATGTGCACATCAAAGCATTATGGCCAAAATTAAGACTTAGGGGCCTTTTAAGACCCTTAAATATTATCTAGGAAAACAATTTTGCAAAATATTGTCATTTCTATCAGAAACGTTTTCACTGGTGAGACATAGGCTACAATGCAAGATTTCCATTAAACTTTTTGAGGACACATCGATATGCATAACATATATTTTCTAGATCTATTCCTACATGGCTCTCCCGGGTCTCCCCCAAATATTTCCTCTTTGCGGTACTTTCACTGGGTGCGATACTGAATAGTCATTATACTGTGAACGGCGTTATTTAAGTTATCAATTGCAATTACAGGGTTAAGTTGTCTTAATTGTGTATGTTTGTAGTGCTTACCGGTGGATATTTTCCCTTGTTTGCAGACCACGATGGCAACCAGGACTGACCAGTAACGACATCTGAGAAGAAATCCCATTATCACGACCAGAACAGATGACAACTTCCTACGTGTAAATGTAGACTCTCGATTCGACAAATCGCCTCGAAAGATATAATCCTACAAAGTTTTCAGCTAGCCATCCATTAGATTCAGTACGCAACCAGTCTGACACAAAACTCTCAGCAAATTCTACAGTTTTTTAAATACTCAACTCTACACCTCTTTCATTAGCCCACAATAAGTTTTCAATCGACTCTCAATCGACTGTTTTAATTTTATGAATAATTCTAGACCCACAAATTGCATTCTAAACTATAGGACTTTTCCATCTACTATTATAGATTTAATTGCTTACGTTCACCGCCTACACGCCATGTTAAATGACTGAATCCGGTACGAGATATCTCGTACTGGGCGGTGAACGTGTTAAACAGCATTCCATTAGCTATAGGCCTACATGACTCCGGAATCAAAGTAGGCCTTATTATGCACACTGCGTCTGTTTCACTTAGCCTTATACTCCTATAGGCCCCTATGCAATTAGTAGTATTATAATTATATCCAATACTCGCGAGGTATCCGTGTTCTACTGTCACACAGGACCAGGAAGTAAGTAAAGCCAATGTTTAAAAGAAATAACGCTTAGAGAATTTCAACAGAATATTCACATGAGTATTATTTTTGAATTGTAGAATACTCAAGATAATATTATTGTCTATTTCATGAATTCTATGTAGGCTATATATTAAACAGTAATAGTGATAACGGACACCCCTGCCGCATTCCTCTACCAATTTGTCCCGGTTCAGAATATTCTCCTTCTATTCTGACGCTGACCTTTTGATCCATGTACAGATTCCCAATGAGTCTTCTGTCTCTCCAGTCGACCCCCCATCCTTCTCAATGCACCCATCAACTTCCTCCAATCTACTCTGTCAAATGCCTTCTCGTAGTCTACGAAACATATGCATACTTCCATTCCATGTTCGAGACTTCTTTCTGTTAGCATTACTGTTTAATATATACATAGAAGAGCTAATAAGAGAGGCAATTGATGGTACAGAAGAAGGAATAAAAGTAGGAGGAAAACTGTTAAAAGCTTTAAGGTGTGCGGACGATCAAGCGATGCTGGCAGGAAACGAAAAGGACCTGCAACGAATGATGGATCGGCTAAATGCGACCTCAGAAGAGTACAACATGAAAATAAACATCAAAAAGACAAAAGTTATGAGGATCAGTAAGGAAAAGGAAACAACTATATGTATCAAAATAGATGGAGAAGAAATAGAGAAGGTGAAGGAATTCTGCCAAATGTCATAAAGAGATAAAGAGGAGAATATCAATGGGTAAAAAGGGTGACCCGTCAAAAGCGCGCATGGCAAAAGCGCGCAGACAAATGCGCGCAGACAAATGCGCGCAGTGACAAAAGCGCGCACGACAAATGCGCGCAGACAAATGCGCGCAAGAAGAACAAAATTAATGGGCCAAATATTGTTATCATAAGTGGATCGCTTTGACTTGCCGGCGAAAATTATGAAAGACTACGATGAGATAATAAACAATATCAAGTACAGAATATACATCAAACAAGTGGGGCCCAAAATATGCGAAGTCATAGACTCGGGACAGAGAGTGTTTGAAACATTTATTTAACATTCTAAGGCGAGAATTCATCGAAGATTGGAATTCATTTCGAATGTGTTCGGAATAATTATGTGTAATTAGGTGTTAATTGTTCCTGATCTATAACGTACGAGCTTTTATACCCGGCTTCGCCCGGGTTATGTTAATTCTAAGAATAATCCTGTCACAATTAATGTTAAAATGGCTACATCTGATTGATTGCAAAATATATCAGATCTGCCTTGTAAGCATGATGTAAGAAATACAGCATGCTTGTAAGCGTAAATCAGGTCGAATTCTGACGTCAAGATATGGCGGGAAATTTAGGATTTTTTACACTACTCCTCTGATGTACCCGGCGTTGACCGCTAAATTTGGGGGTTTCGCCAACCCTCCACCCCACCTCGCTTCTCTTAAAAAGTAAACCATGACTCGCCCCTGCGGGGCGGGTTTGTGCTGACTGTGGGTAGTGGCTCGGCCGCTCTCTGTCTCTCTAGCTGCAAGGTTTGAGGTGTAAAGATGCGAAACTGCGCGAATATATGAAAATAGCGATATTTCGGTTTTTCGTCCCCACGAAGGCCCTCGTGGAGAGATCTTCACAAATCCCTCCATTGGATTGTTCCGGTGGTCAAAAGCTGCGAAACTGTAGGCGTCATGGGCGGAGTTTGTCAGGGGCTAGGGGGGGTTAAGCCGCCCCCCAAGAAGACCCAAATTCATTTTTTACCGTGCAAATTATATCTTTTTCCGGGCTTAGCCCTCCCCCCCCAAGAAGGCTTTAGCCCCTCCAAGAACGGAAACCATACTCCGCCCATGGTAGGCGTATAATTCTGGACAAACACACACTCTCCTTTCTCTATGGTTTCTGCACTGCATGAGAGTGCCTATTAATAACTTGGTATATACAATTATTGCTGGCTGTCTGTTCTGTTAGTATAGTTAAGATTTCTGCGATCTGCGTTCTTGTGAATATTTTAACTGCATAATAATTGTAGGCCTACACTGAAACTGGTCGCGATTTTGTCAACCGGTTTCATATTCGTGCGATTAGCAAGAAAGACGTCATGACATGGCGAACTCATTCGAACTGTAGTCTTATGTGGTTCGTCCAACGAACGGCAACAATGGCGGATTAAATCTGTAACGCTTCTATAAGGCTAAACACGCGCAAAATTAAAATGTTGATATTTCGGTTTTTACGGTGAGTTGAGAGCTGAAAATAGTCATCCTGACCCACAAATTCGCACCAGAAGCTAAAAAAAATTGTTTAGTGTTGCGAAATGAATCGGTCTCTGAGCCTTTCTTGCGACGGACATACATACCCACAGAATCTCAGAATTATATTATAGATTAGCATACACAATAATTTAGCCTGAGGCGGTAGGCGGTACGTTATTAATCATAATTAGTCAACATTAAATACTCGTCCGGGTAGTTGCGCGCTTTGGTTTCGCGCTTTGGCTGCGCGCTTTTGTCTGCTCCCTTTTGGCGGAGAAAGTTCCTGTTGCGCGCTATTGTCTGCGCGCATTTGTCTGCGCGCATATGTCTGCGCGCATATGTCTGCGCGCTTTTGCTCTGCGCGCTTTTGTTACGGCGCCGGTAGAAAGGCATTCTTAAAACGGAAAGAATTGCTAAGAGGAGGGCTAAATAGTAATCTGAAGAAAAGAATGGTCAAAACTTTGATATGGAGTGTGACGTTATATGGCGCGGAGACATGGACAATAAGAAAAGAAGACACCAAGAGGCTGGAAGCTTTTGAAATGTGGGTATGGAGAAAGATGGAGAAAATTAGTTGGACAAAGCATGTTACGAGCGAGGAAGTGCTGACGATGGTAGAAGAGAAAAGATCTCTGCTAGATGCAATAAAGACAAGACAAAAGAATTGGGTTGGACATTTGCTGCGAGGAAACTCACTGCAGAAAAAATTATTGAAGGAAGATTGGAGGGGAAAAGTTGCAGAGGAAGACCTAGACAAAAACTGCTGGACGGAGAAGGGTTACAGAGAACTTATGGACATGGCACAACAGCGTGAAAGATGGAGACATTGGAAGTTTGGACCTGCCACTTGGCAGAGAACCTAAAGAAGAAGAAGATTTCATGAATTGAATCTGAAGTCCTAATTATATTGATCAACTTATTGTGAACGGAGTCAAAGGTGATAAGACATATATATATATATATATATATATATATATATATATATATATTCATGTTTCTGTCTCCGTGACCTGACTGTCTAATATTGACCTAGCACCAAAACTGGCCTCAATAAACAGGCTCTTGCGGACTTGGTTTGAAATTGGTATAATAGCGTCGGTGTTTAAGCTCCCTGGCGTATCTTTTATATGGTCCTGTGTTTTACATGCACAAAATGATATTTAAAACTAAAGCTACAGGACGCTCATTGCATTAGTAGGATGGGCAAATAGCCAGAAAAAAATAATATTTTGTCCGTTTGTCTTGCAAACTGCGTATAGATCATCAAACGAAGTGATTTATTTCACAGTCTGTAGGCTTCGGAACCGTTATTTTTCGAAACAGTCGCTGAACAGCATTGCCACTCTAAAAAATGAAAAACCCAAGCTGGAGGGGCGAAAAACCCAAGAAAATCCAAGTTCAGCAAATCTTCAGATATGTCCAGGATTTCAGAATTTCCGGCCGAAAAATCAGATAACCTTTTTTAGTCATCCGACACAAATCTTCCTAAAATGTCCAAAAATTCCCAAAAATGTCTCAAATTTCTCACAAATGTCAAAAAATTACCACTTTTGGGTCGAAAAAAACAAAGCAAAAACCCACATTGGTCCCGAAAAAACCCCATTTCCAAAGGTCGGATCGAAAAACCCAAGATCTTGTCAAAAAACCCAAGGAGTGGCAACGCTGTCGCTAAACCAACGATTGCTGGCGACCTATATTAATTGGTTTAGCCACTACTGACGACTTATTTGCTTTTTGTTTAAATTGCGGTCGTGAGGCCTTCGATTTTTCACGAAGTTATCATGAGCAGGACAGAAGCCACGCTTCAGTGTTTAATCTAGTCCCTCTGCTTGGATAATTAAGTTTTTTGTGGTGGAGTGGGGTAAGTTAAATGACCGTTCAACCGCTGATCAGGGAGAGGTTTCTGTTTCTCGTAATTCTTCCTTCACTTATTATTTTTACTCTTGTCAGCTTTCTTCTCTAACGTTTCTTTTCTCTGATAACCTTTTAGTTTTCTTCTTTGTACAAATACCGGTTGTAAATAATATGATGACCTTAGTACTGTTAGCGATTCATGTTAATCCTAATTATAATAATAGACGGAATCACGGTTTATTATAACCGTCCATCTAATCCAATACATTATAGACGTAGACAAGGGCAGCTTTCAAATTTTTCTGGGGAAAATGTCATTCTTGAACTCCCCGTAGATATGCATAGATTAAACACTGGCCACGTTTGTTTTAAGGATAGGCTGCGAGTGACATTGCAAATGAGCAGCAGTCTAATAGCCTAATTTATCGGTCGATGTTAGATAATCAGTTCCTTACAAACTTCCTGTTTGCCTGTTTTCATGACGTTGGACGGTTAGACAATCGTGACAATTATAAATCATACTTCAATAAGTTCAATTCAGTATTATAACCAGCAGTAAGTGATTGCAATGTGTAAATTATATAGATACCCTCTGATACTTGCTTCGTTGCAATTACTTTATAGCTTTATCCATTTGTTGGTTGAAAGGGAGCTACTTCATTGTCACATAATATCAAGCATGTGAGACTTTCACGACGACTCGTCAACAGATCCAGTAGACCTACTCACATCAAACTATGGGGTTTAACGCCATCGACTCAGGGTGGAATTAATTAATGCGGTGGTCCTGTTCAACAGTGTTTAATCCAGGCATCCCCTGGGGAACGATCATGAGATCATGATCATGAGAAAAAGGATAATCAAACATCAAACATTTCATTTCAGTAGGCTACATGACTAAAACAGAAGGTCATCAGAAAAAGAAACATCACAACATAAAACGGCCCATAGGCTACGAAGCGAAAATGGTAACGAGAAACAGAAAAAGAAAACCCTCTATACATGAACGATATAAGTCCACCGAATGTGTGTCCTCCCTCCCAACAACTTGGATAGTCACCACCACCCCCAAAGCAGAGGGACTAGAATAAACACTGCTGTTCAGTAAAACTGTGGGACCCTTGCCGCCAAACCCACAGAATGATAACAAAGGTACAAATCAGACGTGTTATACTCAACGATTCAATATTAATCTGCCTTACATTTATATGGGAAAACTCCAATAGGGGCCAAGATCATGCCATGTCCGATTCAGTCCCAAATTATTTATAAGCTAAAATCAAATGCCATCGACTGAATTCACTAATCGTGCCTTAGGGCCTATACTCTTGATAATGTTTTAAAGAATTACGGGCTTAAGTCGTTACTTCCCTTTACGAACGCTTTCAGGCATCTGTAACTGTCATTCATAAATTCATACTGACATTTTCCAGCATCAGTTTACAATAAGATAATAAAAAATGCATTGCGATACGGAATGGATTGCAGAGAACGATCATTGCAGTATTGCCTCGAATTCAGTCAACCCATTATTTTGACTCGGACAACCCTTTTCTCCCAACGCAACATTCATGAATAAGCTGGTGCCCTGCGCTTGGCGTTCGAGTGGCGCTTTAGAAGTTTGGAGATTACGATTACGATTGTGTTTAATTCCTTTCACAAACACTTTTTGTTTGCAGACGTCTGTCGGCTTCTTCCATAAAATTAATTCACATTAACATGTTCACTGTCACCGGTCTGTCCGTAAACAATTATTATGCGGTAAATACATTTTAGATAATAACCTTTCATATCGGATTATATATCTAAGAACTCGATACACGATCTGAAAAGCTGAAAAGTTCCAGTGACTTGAGTCAGTTGATGAGCATAAGTCGACTATATAATATACCTATAAAAATGAGTTAACAACTCACTTAGCAACACATAATTATAATATAGGCCCTATGAGCTGCTAAGTAAGTTGTTAACTCATTTAATAGGTAGGCTAGGCTTACTGTGGCGGACTCCTTAGAAGTCAGAGCACTCTGATTGTAACTCGGAGGTTATGTTTCGAGTCCATCCGTCTTCTCCTTCTCTGGCTCCCTGAGAAGATGGTCACTTCAGTGTAGGAACCTTGAGTAAGTCCTCCATCTAAATTGTTCAGCGCCATCGACGCTTCATCGCATGTTTTCTTGTCCTCTTCTGAACATTGAAATATTACATGCAATCGTGTTGCATTGCATTGTACCGATCTGTTAGTGTCGTCATCATCTTTGCATGCCATAGTAGACCCACTTAATTATTTCGTAAATTATTAGGAATCATGTAATCTGCAATTTTCACCAACATGATTATTGATTAATACCAATGAGGTACGCGATTCGCGAATTCAGTAATAACTATATCAGGTGGAGTAGACCCTTGTATATCTAAATCTCCGAAACATCTCAAAGACTCACAATAATAGCTACGGTGGTGGAGGCATTGGATGGTGATGGAGGCAACTGAAGATCGGATAGTTTGAACTGTTAGGTGTCTTTAGTAGATTTAGATCCTGTGCTCTGCTCATAAAGACCACGCAGAAGTTGCTGAATTGAATGTCCTGTTACAAGATCAATCATGTAGGTCAAAGGTCATCATCGTATCTAGTGGCAGTAGAGGTCATTCTCTATCACAGACAGACCTTCGTCGTCTTGTGGCGATGGAATTTTTGAGACGGCCCCTGCCAACGAACGAGTCGGTGACTCTACCACTGCTTCGTTCGCATAGACATTCTCCATATCATTTGACGCCACAGAGTAAATCTGGTTGGTAATACAGTCGCCCTTGTTAGCAAGATATTTCCCTCCAGCCTGATTCGCTTTTAAGGCGGAAGATGCAGCAGATGCTTTTGACGGTTTGCTAATTACAGCGTAAACATCGGGTCCTGCGTTGTGAGCTGCTTCGGTTTCGTTAGTTGTGGGTTGTGAGGCGCTTTTGCCTTCCGTCCAGATTAACCTCCTCTGTCCCACCTCACTGTATACGGTTGGGTCACCTTCAGTTAGATTGTACAAAGCCAGAGGATCTCCGCTTTCGTTTAGACTGGTTCCCTGAGTTCCATTTGCATCAATACCAGCTTCCTTTGACCGATCGTCGACTTCTGTCATTGCAATTGGATGAATGTGCTTTACCGGTGCACTTCTTTTCCTAAAACAACATGATTTCTTAATGGTGATGGTTGCAGAGGCAGTTTTCATGGTTTGTGTGTTTTTGGTGGTGACGGTTTAGAAGGTGAGGCAGCAGAAGTTTGCAGTGGAGATGGTCATAACAGTTGAGGTATGTAATTATCTTCATTTTAGCAGAAACATGAGTGACAAACCGCAATCAGTAACAATAAAGATGAATATACATGAGATGACGTGCTAAGACGTTTAGGGCGGATTATGGAGGATTAGGCAATTGGCAAAAGTTAGTAGTTTGATACTAACGAGACTGTGTGGCAACAAAGATCATTAGGGTCGCCCTCCTCTTTCATCCAGTCATGGGACTGGCACTGGCAGAGTGCGAACAGTGGCGGAGTTCTTGGAAGAGGTGGAGTCTAAGTGTACATCTTTCGAAATTCAATGAATGGCGTGGAATTATCTCTACCTGTGATATATGAAGACAAATACTACGACCATAACTGCGATCAGAATTCCGAGGCACGTTGGCACGATGACAACGGGTTGCACCTCTGAAAGACAGGCAGTGAAAACAGAATTTACGTGGAACCATATCTTTCTATTAAAATATTCTTGCCTACATAGCCTACAGCATTAGTTGCTGCTACGCCACCTAAAAGGATTGAAAGTACTATCATTTTCTGTCTAAATGAATTCGTGAATGCATTGTTGGCAACTGTTGCAGAGATTTGACCACGGCTTTACTCCAATTCGTACAGTAGCCTACATGTATTTGCACATTTTTTATCAATACCTGATGGTCACTATTCATCATTACGCGCTCTTGTTGATCAGTTTCTAATTTAGACCTACTGTCCTTAATACGCTGTTTGTTCTATCAATTGCGTTCGTCATCTATAATAATAAATTATTGTACTACACTGGCTACTTGTTGCGCATCATTTGCTGTTTATCATTTGTTGTTTACTGTTTTAACGTTTATCATTTTTTATTGCTCCATTTTTATCATTTGTTGCTTGTTGTGTATCACGTGCCATTGGTTTTGGTCATCATAGGCCTATGACTTTATTGGTTATCATTTCAATTCTGTTTGCTCCCTATTTGCTGCTTCTTTTTGTCGCTTGATGTTAATTCTTCATCATTTGCTGATTAGTGTTATCATTATCTGCTTGTTTATAATTGTTCTCTGGTTCTTTTTTTTATTTGCTGCCAATTGTTGTTCGTTTTATGTTCATTATTCATCATTTGATGTTCATCGATTGCCGTGGGTTGCTTATTGTTTTTAATTTGTTGGCTTGTGGCTTGTCATTGTTCATTGTGCACTATTCATTGTTCATCACTGGCTGTTTTTATTTGCTCTTTATAGTTTATAATTTGATACTCCTTCTTCATCATTTCATTTATTTTATCATTTTGTATTTATTGTCTATTACTTGCCGATAATTGCCTATCATTTGATATTTATTTATTTCAGTGTTTTTTCTGTATTTTGCTGTTTATCTCTCATCATTTGGTGTTTATTGCTCACTATTTGCTATTTGATGTTCGCAAATTGTTGTTTATGTTACATCATTCATGTAGGCCTACTCGTGAAATGTATGGTGAAATGTCTTGGTTTCATAATCACAATTGCCAAGCATGTGTCACTTCCCCGCTCTATTGATTATCATAACCATAATGGTGAGATCTCTTTAACTGGGTACTCTTACCCATCACAAACCGCTGGATTTTATTAGTCACACCACTTTTGATAGTGTAGACTTACTTGACGTGGCCCAGACCAACCTGTGATTGGTCCTGTATCTTCTTCCTTGTTGCTGCCCAATTTCGTGTTTGGTGCTAAATCAGTTGATGCCACGTTATCTACAAAAGCAGCCAACACGAAGCAAACGTCATTTCACGAAATCGCAGATAACAACAACACAATGCAGGATGCTTGCAGTTAATTTAAACCAAGATACATGTAATAATAAGGGCTCCAGTCAGTGGCGTAGCCAGGAATTTTTCATGGGGGGTTTTATGGCTGGAAACCCTGTTTTTTGCTATTTTTTCTTACTTAAATGGAAAAATAACCTTAAAAAATTTTTTTCCCGGAGCCAATGGGGGGGTTTTGACCCCCGAAACCCCCCCTTGCCTACGCCACTGGCTCCAGTCACTGCAGCACCGCTCATAATCACAGGAATGATGTTGAAATTAGCATATGAAATAATGATAATGGCAAGGGGTTAAAATACAACGGTTTAAAAATAGGATGCCAATGCTAATGACACATTCTTATTTCATTTAAACGATGTGAAATACACAGAAAGTTGATAAGAAGTCTTGGCGGTGAGAAATTGAAAAACAACGTTGCCATAGTCATTCACAATTCGCGTGAAATAATTTTAAATAGGCTAATTCACAAATTTCCAAAGTAATGCTTTTACCCCACCGGTAGATCAGTATTTTTTATTATTTCGTAATTCAATATGTCATCAATTTTAGTCGTTCAGTCTGTCAAATAATGAGCAAATCTATATTATAAGGCAGAAATTCCATATGTTTGTTTATTTGTACGCTTTTGACAGAATTGACTCTCCCCTGCAGAATAGGCTCGGAAATGAAACAGCGTCGGTTTAAAAAAAACTTTGAAATCGATTCTTACCCAAATTATAAGGTCAGATTGACTATTTTCAGGTTTTAATTCAGTTCAAAACAAAAATTATTAGCGTTTTAAGACAGATTTCATCAGTAATTGATCACACAAGCGCGTAACTCAAGAGTCTACACCGCATGACGTCATACCCGCCCAGTAATAATATCCGTAGCGCCCCGCAGAGACGGGTTACGTTTGGCTTTTTGGAGAAGCGATGTGGGGTGGAGGGTTGGCGAAAACCCGAAATTTAGCAGTCAACGATGGGTACCAGAGTGGGGAAGTGTTTAAAACCCGAAATTTCACTTTAGAACTCCAGTTATTAGCGTTTTAAGACAGAAGCGTTTTAAAACAGATTTCATCGCTCACGCGTTGGTAAACAGTATCGAGCTTCAGTAAAAGAGTCTACAGCCCGAATGACGTCATACAAGCCCAGTAATAATTTCCCTAGCGGGGCGTGTTACGTTTGGCTTTTTGGGGAAGCGGGGTGGGGTAGAGGGTTGGCAAAAACTCGAAATTTAGCGGTCAACGTTGGGTACCATAAGGGAGTGGTGTTTAAAACCCTAAATTTCCCGGGCAACGCCGGGTTACACATCTAGTGAGTAAATAAGTCAGAATGACCTAGGCCTATCATCATTTGTCTCATTGATATGCCTACCAGTCTGCCTTACTATGTGTCTGTCTGTCTGGTGTTTCTCCCTATCTGCTGTTCAGTCATTTTAGCACAAAATAGTTGACAGTCCCTCGTAATATATCGGTCGGTCATCTAGCAGGACAGTTAGTGGGTGAATAGTTTTCTGTTGATTGTAGGCCTATACCAGTTATCGCTTCAATCTCTGGCAACGTTTCTGTTGAATACCAATTCTTCTCATCAGCGACATCTTTGCTTGAGTGTCTTGCAGAAGTCGACTCTGTATGTAAGCACAACTGTGTCTCATTAGCATTGGAATTTGGAATTCTAACAATCGAAGACCACAAAAATAACTTATCCAGTGAGAATGTGACAAACGCATGCTCAGCTACCTTTATTAAGATAACGTTAGACTTCATCTAACCATCAACAGACACATAAATAATTATCAATTTGCTGCCTCGTTCCGCGAGTTAAACGACAAGGTCACGGGTTAAGGTTCAACTATTTAAATGGTTCGCTTATTTCCATTTATTATTCTCTATTCCCATAAAGCCCATTTGAGCGGTTCGATCTTGAACTCTTTGCGACATTTTTCAAATCTCGATTGCCTTCTGCTGTCCAATGGGTGATGCTTTTATAATTCGATATTGCTCATAAGCGATCCTTAATCAATGCTTTGTGCATCATCATCATCATCATCATCATCATCATCATCATCATCATCATCATCATCATCATCATCATCATCATCATCATCATCATCATCATCATCATCATCATCATCATCATCATCATCATCATCATCATCATCATCATCATCATCATCATCATCATCATCATCATCATCATCATCATCATCATCATCATCATCATCATCATCATCATCATCATCATCATCATCATCATCATCATCATCATCATCATCATCATCATCATCATCATCATCATCATCATCATCATCATCATCATCATCATCATCATCATCATCATCATCATCATCATCATCATCATCATCATCATCATCATCATCATCATCATCATCATCATCATCATCATCATCATCATCATCATCATCATCATCATCATCATCATCATCATCATCATCATCATCATCATCATCATCATCATCATCATCATCATCATCATCATCATCATCATCATCATCATCATCATCATCATCATCATCATCATCATCATCATCATCATCATCATCATCATCATCATCATCATCATCATCATCATCATCATCATCATCATCATCATCATCATCATCATCATCATCATCATCATCATCATCATCATCATCATCATCATCATAAACAACAACAACAACAACATCGTCATCATCATCATCATCATCATCATCGACAAGAATAATAATATTATTATGATCAGCAACTTTAAGGCCAGGATATCAACCTGCATCACATCAAAACCAAGCCGTAATCAGATAAATCCTTTATCAGATCAGTAAGCAGTATGACATTCGATAACAACATAACATAGTAACAAATACTGCAATGCAGTTATTTTCCGACTTACTTCCTGGACCGTCATTGCAGGCGTATGTAATTTTTTCATAGGCCTGGCCATCAATAGTCTTTTTCCAAAACCATGAGCCAGTTGTACAGGTTTTTTTTGTAAACGATTTATTCTCCACTGTACATTTCTGTTGATCGTTACATGACTGTTGAACAAACGTTTCGTGTTTGTCATCTACCCTCTGAGGACAGCCAGCGTCATTGATGCAGCACGTGGCTCCTTGACAAGTTGCTAGTCCGATATAAATACTTTCTATTCTGATAATTTTTGTAGATGGACATGTTAATTCGAGTCGAGAACCAACGCAGCTTTGAACGATCTCTGTTTTAACGAAAAGGCAGAAACTCAGAGCACGTTCAACACGTCAGTCACATCGACTGATTTTTATAGAAAACTTTGCAGTATCGGAAGTAACATGTAGGCCTAGATGAGTTGCTGTGGATGCTGATTTAGATGATGATATCATTATAATTATCAAACATCAAGAAAAGGCACTGGTCACCCAGCACCACGAGAGAAGGCTAGGAAAATAATAGCCCTGACTCTTTATTTACACATTGCAGCAAAGTTCGCCTTTCAAACCCTACCCATATGTAATGCTGTCTCAGGACTAAGCTTATCCTAAAAGCAGCTATTCTTCTTCGCCTTCATATAAAATGACTATTATCTCATTTAGAGTGAAATTATATAGCAGAAGACCACATTGATTCACTGGACATTGTTACTAGACCAATTACTTACACAATACACATGCGACCTAAGTTTTTAATACTGTTCGTTAGCGCTTACTGGGAGGCCCACTGCTTGATGCACCTTCTCTGCAGCACAAAATCATAGCAACCACCTGTACGATGAACCAGCAGCGACATCTAGCAGAAAGTCCCATTTCGATTTCCTAATAAGAAGATAACACAATAAAGTAAGCTCGTATAACGCCAATAATGTTCCAATGCCCGATTACATTCCTGCGTTCGCTCGTTCATTCATTCACTCAAACAATCCACCATTCATTCAAGGTTCGATCAGTCATCATTCAAGAGATTTAGTTGCTCGATATGCATTCAATCTGTCGATTAATACGACTTTCCCTGTTGGACATGCTTTAATTGATATCCACATTTCAATCATTAAATGAGACAGTTGAGAAGATGTCTTCGCTGAAACTTTTTACATCCATAGCAGCTCATAACAAAATAAGTTTATTACTTTTCAGAGCGTAACTATGCTTACCGAAATGTTGCAAAAATACGCAGCAGTTACTGTAAAAGGTTTATAGCCTACACCAACAAACTAAAATCAGCAATGATTGTCTTATTAAACTCAATATCGTTCTGTGAATGAAACAGGAAACCATGTGAATGCGCGTTCCCTTCGGCGTCTCTCTGTGGTTGTCCTGCACAAAGTGCAGGGTATTAGTTACACGGAAGCAAATGCAGATTTAGACCTACTTTCTCTCGCCTTCTCGTCCCTCTCTCTATCTCTTCATCTCTATATAATATAATATAATGTAATGTAATGTAATGTAATGTAATGTAATGTAATGTAATATAATATAATATAATATAATATAATATAATATAATAAATATAATATAATATAATATAATATAATTAATATAATATAATATAATATATATATCCCTCCTCCCTCCTTCTCTGTCTCTGTCTCCCTCTGCTTCTCTCTCTTTCTCTCTTTTTCTCTCTGTATCTTTCTGTCTGTCTCCCTTTGTCTCTTTCTCTTTGTCTCTCTGTCTCTCTTTGTATGTCTGTCTTTCTGTCTGTCTGTCTGCCTGTCTGTCTGTCTTTCAATCACGCGCGTTCTTTCTTCTCTCTTTCTCGTCATCCCCATTTCCGGCCGGGCTGTATTCGTCTCTGTAGGCCTATACATAAGGTCTTTTCGTATCTGACTCAAGATCTCAGGCCAAGCCAATCGCCTACATCTTCTGTTAGCTTTTGTGACTATAATAATTATGTAGGCCTATCAGTTTACTTAAACCCGTTAGCTGCATGGCAGTTTTAAGCTTTTATGAGTTGCACAAAATTAGGGCTAGCAGATACCAAGTGGCGATCGTGAATATGCTCGACCATTTTGTAATTGTCGATGGACCTGAGAGACGATGAACCAGCGTTTCCATCTGGGCTATAGTTTTCTGAGCTTCGTTCTTTTGAAAATCTTTCTCTCTGGAATTTCTTATATATTAGACAGTTTGACCGCATCTGCTGGCTGAGCTCGTCGCAGCTCTTTTCTTAAAAGAATGCACAAATTTTCTTTTGTCGAACCGTCGTGTATACTGAAATTTACAAAATATTGTTTTAAAATATTTTATCAATATAAGTACTTTAGGACTCAAGAATTAACATAGCATGACTTTAGAATAGTCAACCTGATCAATGAATGATTATAATATTACAATCTAATCATCATAAAAAATATATAATCTAATGATTACAATATAATATAATATAATATAATATAATATAATATAATATGATATAATATAATATAATATAATATAATATAATATAATATAATATAATGTAATATAATGTAATATAATATCCTTACCTTAGTCCTTGCACCCGCTTGAGCGCATCGGGCGACACAACATAATATAATATAATATAATTTAATATAATATAATATAATATAATATAGCATAACATAGCATAATAGCCTATAATATAATATAATATAACATAATATAATATAACCATAACATAACATAACATAATTCAATACATCACAACATAATAATAATATAATATAATATAATATAATATAATATAATATAATATATATGAACGTGAAACTGGTATCGACGGTCTACATGTATATTATTATATAGACCGTTGATGCCAGTTTCACGTTCATTATAAAGAAATCGCTTTCAACTTCAGCATAGGCCTAACGCTGTCTTTCAATCTCACCTCCAGTTTCTGGCCTGGCAGCGAAACTCTTCTTTAAAACTTTCTTTCACAAATCACATTGCACCAGACCGGTCTAATAATCAGTAGATGTCATATCACCGGGTCTTTAATTAAGTCTACATCCTATCTACGACGTTGCAAGACGTGAGGCAATCGTAATAATAATTATTGTAAACTGCAATGAATTGGGGGTATCGTCTGAAGTCGAAATATCTAAAATCTAAAAATCTTATATACTCGCATATTCTACTTATTGTAATCGAGCAATCTTGAAATCTTGGAACACACAAATTTAAAATCGTGCTGATAAAGCGAAATACCTAAATCTTCACCGCGCAAAGTTGAAATCCTGAAAAATGCAAATCTCATAACAGAATCCATGAAATTGCACAAACTCGAAATCCTGAAAAGTTGAAATCACTAAAATCTAAAATCTTGTATTCTTACAGACTACAATTCTTGAAATCGAGTAGGTCTAATCCTGAAACTCACAAGTTAAAAATTCTGAAAGTTGAAAATACAAAACACCTCAATCTTGAAACCGCACAAATTTGATATCCGCAACAGTTGAAATCTGAACACAGACTTCTTAAAATTGCTCAAAATCTAAACCCTGAAAAGTTGAAAACTTTAAGACATGAAATTTTGAAAACCACAAAACTTGATAGCTTGATTGTTTGATACTGTGAAGAGATTGCAGTTCTGCATTTAGACAAATTTTGAAGGTGGAGAAGTTGCAAACTTTGAAATCTTGCTAACCAACAACTCCTTCTTCTCCACCCTGCTCCTTTCCACGGTTCCACCTCCACTGCTCCTCCTCCGCTCGTTCACTGCTTCACCAACGTCGATCGTAACCCAGCATTTGTGGTTCTGTTACTTAAAAGCAACTTGCAGATTTGTAAAGTGCCATAAAATTAAGTGATGCACAAGGGCACACACACAAGCACCCCTTCCCTTCTTCTACTCTCCTCCAACTTTACCCCACTTTGGCAATTTTGCTACTTAAAATTGATTGGTGTCTTAGAAAATCTTAGAAGATCATGAACATCGATATCTCGTGCATTATACGCACAGCAGCGCCAGATAGTTCTGCTACAATGGTTTATAAATTATCATTTTCTCCGTTAAAGTGCTACGTAAAATTCAAATTTGTTGCAAACTGTTGTGTAACATTGAAAAGCCTGGTCGGCGTTTGGAAATACAGACCGCAGAAGTTTTCATATTATGCTGAGGTTTTATACGAAGACGCCGATGAGTAAAACGAAGAGGGGAAGAGGGAAAGGGAATGAGTAGGAAGAGGAAAAGGAAAGGATCCATTAGACCTACAGTGCAGCATTTCATATTTACGACTATTTCTGCTGAGTTCACGTCTAAGAAGACCTTACATCTGTTCATTTTCGTTAAGAAAATCTCTCAAAAGCCTTTACAGAGCAATATATTCGCCAAATTCACGCCTAACCTAAGAGTTTTCCACTAAATCAAAACTCTAAAGCCCTCACTACTGTGCTCCTTAGCAAAATTCATACCACAACAGACCTTACAACTTTGCATTATCGTTAGGTTCATGCATCAAAGCGCATTTACTTCACCTCTATAATCTTCTAAGCTTCTTCTAAAAATAGAAAAATAGCGCATTTTGTGTCTAAAACTGGAGTCTTGTGAGCGTTTGTGAGCCTATCCAGCCTTTTGCTATCTAATAAAATAGATCGTTCCAAGATATTGTAGCCTTCATTTATCATTCAAATTGTCTGTGAATACTCACTTTCATAATCCGTTGATCTGACAGAGTAATACGATACTTTTGTCGCCATTTGGTGGCCGACAATAATAATGCAACTTTACCTCCACCCAGCGACCGAAAATGATAACACGTCATGAGGGCGGTCATTTCTATGGGTGAAATTCCAATGATCACGTAGTAGTTATCGTTGGTTAATAGGACTGAGTACGTTCGATAGTTATAATCTATAAAATTTGTACTATTTTCAGGAAATCGGATGATGATGATTTTGGTAGTTACTGATTGTTATTAGGGCTGAGTATAATAGTCAATGGTATTGCCGATGATGTAATGAGGCTATTTTTAGATCAAGAAATTACAATGATGGTGATTTAGTAGTACTGTTGTTGGCGGCGGTTTCTATTGATGAAATTCCAATAGTGACGTAGTAGTTGTTGTTGGTGGCGGTTATTATGGCTTAGCAATGTTTGATGGTTTTAAGCAATGAGATGATAAAAAACATTTTTAGATTGAGGAAATACGATGACGATCACTTAGTGGGCCTAGCTACTGGCGGTTTCTTTAGGTGAAATTGCAAATGCTGATGATGCAGTAGTTGGTGGTGGTTATCATGGTTATTAGGGCTGAGCACGTTCGATGGCTATATCCAATCGGGTGATGATAACATTTTTAGATTGAGGATGATGATGATTTAGTAATAATGTTGGCGGTTTCTATCGATGTAATTCAAATGATGATAAAGTAGATTGTGGCGGTTATTGAGACTGAGTAGGTACGATGGTTCGAGGATCATCAGTGAGGCACCAATACAAGAATTACGATGGGGACATTTGATGATGATGTAGTAGCAGTTGTTGATTATAATTGCAATGAGCGAAATTCCAATGATTGTGTGGTAGTTCGTAATTGTTATTGTGATCATGAATTTATATAGCGTAACTTCAAGAGAAGCGTCGCAGAGACAAACCACAATCGAAGAGAATGGTTTTCAAGGACTTGCTTGGTAATGATTATTAGGGCTGAGTATGGTCGATGGTTAGCCTATACGAGTATACGGCGTATATTTTTTCGACGAGTGAGGTCCATGGGCGCCCGCACATAGGGACAAGAAGGGCACTTGCCCCCCCTGTAAAATTGACACCTATTTTTCTAACTACTACTTTTGGGTTTTTAACATATTTCTTTGCATTAAAGCACCAATGATACGAATGATACGCACAGCGAAAGTCAGAAATCTATGTTTAGAAATCTCTACAGAAATAAATATATGCTCCTAAATTTTGCCTTGCATTTCAAATCTCTTGCCAAAAATTGTAACAATGACCATTGACTTTTATCCACACTTCGGGTGCCCATACAAATAGAAGGCCTACCGATTATGGCCTTTCACAAGTGCGCACAAATTAATAATCAATAAAATTATACTAATACAAAAATTTGAATTTGAACTTTATCAACAGCAGACTGAAATTACTGCAGGGAGATCTGCTTATTCATCAGCATTGTAGGCTATTATAATTCAACTCTGCTATAAGCCAAGCTGCATTTTGTTCATGTAGCATGCTGCCAGTTTAGAATCCATGGCGGGCAAGCTGTAGAGTAACTTGGATAAAAGGCTTTGCTCATCAAGCCTCGAGATTTCTGCCCAAAACTGACGTCTCATCTGCTCAAAAGAATTGATACACTCACTCAACTGATCCTCGGGATCCTCCACCTTGCTTAACAGCACCCGCATTAACAGCTACTCTGGCCCTCTGGCTACCGGACCCGGACCGCTTTCTGTCTTCCCTTTGACTCAATGCAGCGCTTGTGAATAAGCTTGTGCCTTCCAATTGGCTTTCAAGTGGTCTAGAAATTACGATTATAACACAGAAGTAGCTTGAGAAGAACTTGCCCCTTGAAAACTGACACCTATTTTCGTTCATTTATTCATTCATTCATTCCATGGACTTATGTAGCACCCCTTCAGGGACCTAGGCTACTTCGTAACATCCACTTTGGATTTTTTTTTTAAATTCGCATTGATGAAACTATTCATATTAAAACTGATACACAAAATGAAACTGAGAAATTTGCATTAAGAAACTTCTTTAAAAAAATCCGTATTCTTAATTTCCTGCTTTTGCATTTTTCAAGCTCTTGTCACTAAAAAAATTAACCGCGACCATCGTAGAATTGTTGCCCCCAGCAAAAATTTCTGCGGGCGCCCATGGTGAAGTCAGAACTGTATATAATTATTTCATTACTGTGACTAAGAAGAATAGAATTAAGTGAAGAACATGAAGCAGAAGAAGGAGAAGCAGAAGAGAAAGAGGAAGAGGGAAGAGTCAAGATGGAGTTCAAGAAGAGGAAGTGAAAGAAAAGGACGAGTAAGAGAGGAAGAGAAAGTGGAAGAAGAGGACGAGTAAGAGAGGAAGTGGAAAAAAGACGAGTAAGAGAGTAAGAGGAAGTGGAAGAAGAGTACGAGGACGAGGAAGAGAGCATTTGGACAGTGAAAGTGGAAGAAAATAACGAGGAATAGAGGAAGAGGAAGTGAAAGAAGAGGACGACGAAAAGAGGAAGAGGAAGTGGAAGAAGAGGACGAGGAAGAGGAAGTGGAAGAGGAAAACGAAGAGGGGAAAAGGAAAATGTCCGAAAAGGAACAGGAGGAACAGTTTCCTTTTATCAGTACTGTGATGCTGGCTGGCATTGACAAGTGTCAACCAGATGCATAGCTGTCAGTTGTCAGCTTCATTTTCTTAACCTCTTAGTATGAAGCGGTTGGCCAGTGCGTCTGCTTAGAATGCAATTATAGTTATAACTCCAATGCATCTAGCAATGGAGCTAGCACCATTGCACTCTAAACAGACGAGTGATCCTTTTCGCTGTCCGATCGTTCTCACCGATAGTGTGCGGCAAGTGTACTCATTACAGCTGAGTTGGCTAGGGGCGCAGATGAAACAGAAATCTAAAAATAAATATCTTTTATCCAACGATTCGTTGGATAAAACCTGCTAACAGGATAATACTGTTGTAAAAATAGGCCCCTGCAGTTTGTTTTAATTAATTGTCCGTGTCCCTGTCTGCCTGTGTATCGTTGAAACATGCCGTCTACTTAATTTATGCATAGGCGTGGCTAAGCGTCAACATGCCGTCTACTTAATTTATGCAAGGCGTGGCTAAGCGTCTACATGGCGTCTACTTAATTTATGCAAGGCGTGGCTAAGCGTCTACCTGGGCCTGACAGGCGACTACATAATATATGCAGGGCGTGGTCCAGCGTCTACATAATATATGCATGGGCGTGGCTTGGCGCATACGTATATATACGAGTGCGTGCGCAGGCACGACAGTCATCGAGAGTCAGCGATCGAAACAGTCACGTCAAGGAACACAGTTGTTACAACAGTCGTCGAACGGAAGGATCAGCCGACGCGGTCGCCGTGAGATAGAAGAGTGCAGCGACAGCCGAGTGTTACAGGTTCGAGGCGCAGTGCAGCTACGAGTCGTACGGGAGAAAACGCTTCGAAGAGCGCTACGGTGAATCTACGACGTCTGCAATCCGACGCTGTCGACGACGAAAGGTTAGAAGGCCTTTGCTGTCCGACGCTGGTGGCTGGGGTTCGATTCTTGACCCACAGTCGTGCTCTTCTGTAACCCGACGCGGCTGACGGCGGAAAGTCTGGGGACTTTCGTGAATCTACGACGACTACGATCCGACGCTGTCGACGACGAAAGGTTCGTAAGCCTTTGCTGTCCGACGCTGGTGGCTGGGGTTCGATTCTTGACCCACAGTCGTTCTCTCTGCCATCCGACGCTGCTGACGACGGAGAGTCTGGTGATTCTCGCTACGCAACGACGACGCCATTCGACTCCGGATCTGCCAACGTTTCCGACCGGGTGAGCGCAGTGGTTCAGTTTTATCGCTACGCAACGACGACGTCGACTCTGGTTCGAAACCCGACCCGTTTCACCGACTTCGACGTGCGCTGGCGAAGCAGCGGTCCTCTACGCGACGACGATTCAGCATTCTGCGTTGGCAATTACTGCAGACAGTGGTATATTAGTTTTCAGACAGTGGCGCTACGCGAATTGCTCCGAACTTGCTCCGAACTTGCTCCGAACTTGCTCCGAACTCTGGCGCTATAGAAGTTGGCTGAGGACAGCTTAACGAGGGTTTTCTTGAAGTCGAATAAAAGTGTTTCAAGCCTGACTGGCTAGTCGTCAATCCCCAGTTGACGCCGGACTACACGACGGACGGACATCGCCTTAACGACTAGGGTCTGGAGCTCGGTTCCTGGTGGTCTTTTGCCCAGCCCTAGTAGGTCGAGATTCTTTACAAACTGGTACCGTGAAGTGGAGTGATTGGATTTCGTCGGACTTCTACAAAGCTGGTCCCAGCTACGAACTGATTGCAGCCTGTGGAGCGAAATTCAGCGACAATGTGGAACACTGCAGAGATGGACGGGAACGCTGATGACCGCCCGATGACTTCGACGCCAGCAGTGGGACGAAGGACGGACCTCTTGGTCGACTTTGAGGTCGAGTCCAGCCGCTTCATGGAGAGAATCGATTTCGACGACGTGCCGAAGAAGGATCGCAGAAGTCTGCTGATTCCTGAGAGAGACTCGACCGCCTTGGAGACGAAAGTCTTGGACAACGTCAGTCGCTTGGTCAGCGAACGGAAGATGACCATGAAACCAGCAAAATTCGATGGGACTGGGTCTCTCGAATCGTTCTTGGCACAATTCGACGTCTGCGCACGCCACAATAGATGGACGGCAATCGACAAAGTCGACTTTCTCCGTGTTTCCTTGGAAAAGGCAGCAACGCAGCTGTTGTGGGACTTTGGAGCGCGAACGGAGGTGACGTATGAACAGCTGGTCGAGAGACTTCGTCAACGATACGGCGCGGAAGGTCAAGCTGAGACTTTTCGTGCGCAACTCTACTATCGTCGCCAGAGGGCGGATGAAAGTCTGGGAGATCTGCTGCACGACATCCGGAGACTTGTCGTTCTCGCCTACCCGGTGCCGTCGAACGAGACGACCGAGATCGTTGCGAAGGACGCCTTCCTTGAAGCTATCCGTGACCGGGAGCTGTCTCTAAAGGTGAGAGAACGGGAACCGAAGACGATCGACGAGGCGTACCGAACAGCTCTACGCTTGTCGGCGTATCAACAGACCGCAGACCTGGAGGATCGTCGCAGACCGGCGAATCGAATAAGAGGAACTCAGGAGGCCGACACCAGAGGACAGCTTCAGTCTCAGCTGGACGACTTCTTCACTGCCCAGCGCAAGTGGCAGCAGGACATGGAAGAAAGAATCTGCCGACAGCTGGAGGGACTTCGAAGCTCGAACAGGACGAACTTCAACTCCGCACCGATGGCTCCGCCGACCATTCCGTCTCAAGGTAACGCATCAGGAAGTCTGGGACGTGGGTCGACCTGTTTCAAATGCGGGTCCCCAGGGCACTACGCACGCCAGTGCCGACAACGCCGACAGTTTCCAGACCGCCGGAACGACGACGCACGCGATTCGGGTCAGCCGACGACCGAGCAAGAGACCGTCACCAACCATACAACGAGAGACAGAGCAACTGGCGTAACGAACAACGCGATCTACATCCATGGAGTGATCAACGGACGGCAAAGAACGTTCCTCGTGGACACTGGTTCGGAGGTAAGCCTGGTTCCCTCGTCTGATGTTGATGGGTTGTTGCTCCAGCCTAGCACTCGCATTCTCTTGGCTGCTAACGGAACACAGATAAGGGTTTTGGGTCAGGTTGATGTCCCAATTAGGATTTCCAGAGGTTTTTCCATTGAGACTAATTTTCTCGTCTCTGACCAGATTGGGGAACCAATGCTGGGAATGGATTGGTTGAGGCAACACCGCTGTCGACTTGGTTTTGGTCAGGGTGCACTCTTTGTTGGTAGACGCCGCATTTCTTTGGTTAAGGGCAATGGTTCACTTTGGTGTCGCAGGGTTATTGTTGCTGAGGAGACAACTGTTCTTCCTCGTTCGCAGTGCGATATCCCTTGTAGGACGCAATATCGTGATTTGACGACCACAGCTGAAGCGTGGATGACTGAATCTAAAGAGATTCGGCCGGGATTGCATGTAGCTAGAGTTGTGCTGAATGATGATGATGATAAAATGTGCATTCGTGTGGTGAATTTGAATGAACAGCCTGCGATGTTAACTGCTGATTCACTTCCTGACCTGCGCGTTGCAAATATCGAAAAATCCTTGAGGGCGCATGACTTGTGGGTGCATCCTACGCAATTAAAAAAAAATGACCGGAAGGTCGACCCGAAAAATGACCGGAAGGTCGACCCGAAAAATGACCGGAGGGTTGACCCGAAAAATGACTGGAGGATCGCGCCCCACAAGGGGCCGACGATTGTGCGTGCCGATCGGCGTTGCCAATTATGCACGTGCGTGCCCTTGGCCAAGCGACGCCGGCGGCTGCGCATGTCCGAAACTATCCACATAAGGACACTAGCGGCAGTGGACCGCACCAGTCGAGAAATATGGAGTCGTCCGATGCTAAGTGCTGCTCGCGCTGCGGAACCGCTTTCGAAGGACCGAATGCACGGAAGCTCAGATGGAGGCATGAGAGGAATTGCCGCGCCGCAAGAATCCGTCGAATCCGGGAGGCATCCTTGGCGCCCGCTGCTCTGGGTTCGGTAGCCACCCTCCTTTCGGAGGCTGTCGCCCCGGTGTTGGAGGCTTCAGGTGGTGTCGATGCCGCCGTACCAATGGCGTTGGAAGACATCGACTTTCTAGACGAATTCGTGTTTGGTTTCGACGAAGATAATCTGCCCGATATTCCTGATCTGTTATCAGATGATGATTTCCTATCTGCTATTCCTGATCCGGTGCTGGACGACAACCCTCTTCCCGAAATTTCTAGTGCGGATTTCGCCGATGTCTTGGGACAGGGGATGACGCGCTCTGAGGCTACCCACGTCGTAAGGCAGGGACGCGAACTGGCGCCCATTGTTTCGGTGGAATGCTTCGTGGAGATTATGTCCGGAAAATACCCCCACTGGCCGGATGAGCTCCTGCGAGGGATTTACGACGGTTGTATCCCTACGGCTCTGACTCCTGTACCGTCGCCGCAGGAAGTAATTTGGATAGATGATTGAGTCCGGATGATGGGAGCGACTGGGGGATAGAATGGTTATGGAGCCGTGCCGGGTTCCCATCTCCATTCTTTTTCTTTGCAGAAATAATTATTGAGTCGTGCCTGACTCCGAGCTTATTTTTTTTGATTAGGCGTAATTGCCGGCTGTATAGTTAGCTATTCAATTGTTTGTACTTATGCTATGTCGTTTTGAAAAAAAAAAAAAAAAAAAGAGAAGAAAGAAGGGGGGTGTGAACAAAACAGTTCACACCGTACCCGAAATGAAAAAAAAAATAGAGAAATAAGCCTGAAAAAAAAAAAGAAAAAAAAAAGAAAAACAGGCAGAGACATGAAAAACAGGCGAGAAAAAAAATAAATAAAAGGGGGTTGTGACCGAGATGGCACTTCGCACCCGCAAGAAAAGAGCCGAACAACAAGGGGGATGTGCGCGAAAAGCACTTCGCACCCGATTCAGCTTGGCTATTTGTGATGTCTTTAATTACGGTACCGTGTGGCAGTTATTTCTGTGGCAAGCTGATGTACAGCATTTTGCTGATTGGAAAACGTGTTAGATTTTCTTTTGGTACAGATACTCTTGCATTTGCTGTATAGTTGGACAATTAATGTTTTACTCCGATTGTCGGGTAGATTTTCTGTTAGTGCTCCAAGGTGGGCCTTGGATTGCTTCTGGGGGAGGCGTGTTGTAAAAATAGGCCCCTGCAGTTTGTTTTAATTAATTGTCCGTGTCCCTGTCTGCCTGTGTATCGTTGAAACATGCCGTCTACTTAATTTATGCATAGGCGTGGCTAAGCGTCAACATGCCGTCTACTTAATTTATGCAAGGCGTGGCTAAGCGTCTACATGGCGTCTACTTAATTTATGCAAGGCGTGGCTAAGCGTCTACCTGGGCCTGACAGGCGACTACATAATATATGCAGGGCGTGGTCCAGCGTCTACATAATATATGCATGGGCGTGGCTTGGCGCATACGTATATATACGAGTGCGTGCGCAGGCACGGCAGTCATCGAGAGTCAGCGATCGAAACAGTCACGTCAAGGAACACAGTTGTTACAACAGTCGTCGAACGGAAGGATCAGCCGACGCGGTCGCCGTGAGATAGAAGAGTGCAGCGACAGCCGAGTGTTACAGGTTCGAGGCGCAGTGCAGCTACGAGTCGTACGGGAGAAAACGCTTCGAAGAGCGCTACGGTGAATCTACGACGTCTGCAATCCGACGCTGTCGACGACGAAAGGTTAGAAGGCCTTTGCTGTCCGACGCTGGTGGCTGGGGTTCGATTCTTGACCCACAGTCGTGCTCTTCTGTAACCCGACGCGGCTGACGGCGGAAAGTCTGGGGACTTTCGTGAATCTACGACGACTACGATCCGACGCTGTCGACGACGAAAGGTTCGTAAGCCTTTGCTGTCCGACGCTGGTGGCTGGGGTTCGATTCTTGACCCACAGTCGTTCTCTCTGCCATCCGACGCTGCTGACGACGGAGAGTCTGGTGATTCTCGCTACGCAACGACGACGCCATTCGACTCCGGATCTGCCAACGTTTCCGACCGGGTGAGCGCAGTGGTTCAGTTTTATCGCTACGCAACGACGACGTCGACTCTGGTTCGAAACCCGACCCGTTTCACCGACTTCGACGTGCGCTGGCGAAGCAGCGGTCCTCTACGCGACGACGATTCAGCATTCTGCGTTGGCAATTACTGCAGACAGTGGTATATTAGTTTTCAGACAGTGGCGCTACGCGAATTGCTCCGAACTTGCTCCGAACTTGCTCCGAACTTGCTCCGAACTCTGGCGCTATAGAAGTTGGCTGAGGACAGCTTAACGAGGGTTTTCTTGAAGTCGAATAAAAGTGTTTCAAGCCTGACTGGCTAGTCGTCAATCCCCAGTTGACGCCGGACTACACGACGGACGGACATCGCCTTAACGACTAGGGTCTGGAGCTCGGTTCCTGGTGGTCTTTTGCCCAGCCCTAGTAGGTCGAGATTCTTTACAATACTTGAGTCTTGAAACGAGACCAGCACTTGAGAAGCCAGAAGGCATACATGGTACAAGGTGGGCCATAGCAAAAAAAGACCCCCTAAGTTTTTTCCCAATATCATTTCCAAATGAACTTTTACAGGTTTAAAGACAATTCATGTCTAAACATGATGGCCAGATTTCATCAAACATATTTCAAAAAGAACAATAGTAATATCACTTTTAGTGAGACCACCCACCGTTTTTGGCGATTCAAAAACGATACGCCACAAACAGTAAAAACCCGATTTTATCAAGTAACATCTCAAATAACTGTTAGCAAATGACCTTGATATATCCAGATAATCATTATTCTTATTATTTAGGAAAGAAACAGAGTACCGTAACTGCACTTCACAAGTTCACTATGAAGTGATTTAGTGAGATGATCAAGTTGGTAAACAAGGAATCTGTCTGATTAATAATTTTGATATTAAAGCAATGAAATTCAAAGCTTCAAAAATTAAAATGGGCAAGTTGTCAATGACAGACAAAATGTGTATTCAGACACATTTCATGAGCAAGGTCCTGGAGCTAAAGCTTAATCACCGCGTACTCTGATAAACAGTGAGTGCAGAGAAAAATTAAGAGTTAAATTGATTGTTAAGAAACATGCCGTTGATGAAAGGAGATCGACTCAATGTCAATTGTGTGGGTTTCATTGAGAAAGCCCCAATGACCCAAATATCCGGATTGGAACCTCATGGATTATCAAGTGTTATGCTGGCGAAATGCCACAATATGCGGCTGTCGACTGACCCTGTTACCCTACCTCCCGGCCCTGGGGTGTGCGGGGCCTAAGGCAGGAGGCGACGAGCGTGTCCTCAAGCAAAATTTTTAGGTATTATCTTCTCTGCTGAATACTGCATTGTAACACCATATGGACCTGCACAGGACGGGGCACTGGCCATCGATCTGGAAAATGTCTACCGGTTCCTGCTTTTAACTAGTAGTTCTACTTTTCGTTTTCAACGGTTTCCTTTGCACTAAAGAACAGAATTTTAGAGACTTATTTGGTAAGCGGGAATCTTTCAAGTCAAAATATAGGCTACGGGGGCTTTTAAGATTTCTCAGTTCAAAAATCAAGTTAGGCCTACCAGAAAAATACTTAGATCGCGGGTCACATCAAACCAGGAAGTGTTATCCATAATATGGAAGAGACATCCTGGAGAAAAACCAATTATCCTATGACTCATTTTAGTTGAGCAATAGGCCTTATGGTTACTGTAGGCCTACTATATATAGACAAAATTAATTAAGTTTGCATGATTGTATAGGCTACAGCAGAACCGTATATTTAGAAGAGTCTGGACAACTACAGCAAACGACCGGTCCCGGTTCTTAACTATGGATCACGTGGTTACTGGCCGCCATTTTGACTCCACTTGAAAGTGGATGTGGAAGTGGTTATGTTTGCGCTAGATTTTTGATTGTTCAATTTTGGGAATAATGCTTTATTGCACTCCCGTTAACTGTTCGAATCAACACGAAGGGAACTAATTTAAGTTCTTAGGCCTATACGGGAACATGGAACACAGAACATATGGAACACAGAACAGAGAACATGGAACATGAGGAACAAGCAACACAAAACAAATAGAGAATAAGGGAATAATATCATAGGAAAGAGCAGAGAACATGGAAATTTTTAATCGAACACAGAACTTAGACCGTGGAACGAAAGGAACAGGAACACGGGAATATAATTGGGAATAATATGGAACACAATATCTTTCTCATTGAACACGGAACAGAGAACATGGAGCATAAGGAACAGGAGCAGAGGAATATGATTGAGAATATCATTGAACAATGAACATGGAACATAATATCTTTATTATTGAACAAAGTACACAGAACATAAGGAACAGGAACAGGGGAATATCATTGGAAATATCATGGAACATGGAACATATCTTTTTTATTAAACGCGGAACAGAGAACATGGAACATAAGGAAAAGGAACAAGGAAGTATCAATGGCGATATCATGGAAAATGATATTTGTTATTGAACCCAGAGCAGAGAACATGAAAAATAAGGAACAGGAACAGGAACAGGGGAACAGAATTTAAAAATCAATTGGAATATCATGGAACATGTCACATAAGATTTTTTATTGAACACAGAAGCGAGTACATAAGGACCATGGATCAGAGAACATGGAACATATGGAACAAGGAAACATCAGGGGACATAGATCATCACAAGGAGCATTAAGGAACAAGGTATCAAATTTTGAAATATACGAGTTTAATTAAATAATAAGGTCAACCTTGAGTCCATCAAAGGACACGATGTTATTAGAAACTTACTTTGTGATTCATTTAGGCCTACGCATATATATGTAATGCGTTCAAAGTCATTGCTTTCAGAAGAGTCCCACCATCCACAAGGGATCTGTTCCTTGAGAACGCCAACCATGCAGTTTTCTTTATTGTTACATCTATGGTGGACATTCATTCTATGGTTTTCACTCGCATTATGAATACAGTCGTTTTCTTTGATGCAGCACGCGGCCCCTATGCAATATGAATCCCCAAGGACTACGGTTGTTATCTGGATGACCCTCATCTCTTCACATGTTAAATTGAGTCGAGATCCAACACAAGCCTGCGCAATTTCTGTTCCAAAACGTGAAACATAAAACTTGCATATTATGGTTATATAACTTATATTAGCTGCTATTTGTCATAATTGTTTTGATGATACTCATAATGAGGATGAAATTGAAAATGTGCTGATACTCTTAGGATTAGACTGAATTAATATTGCGACAATGGCGAAGATTATCACGACGATAATGATGAAATTGATAGCGTGATGATCATGAGTGATCATGAGTGATCATGAGTGATGATGATGATGATGATGATGACGATGATGATGATGATGATGATGATGATGATGATGATGATGATGATGATGATGATGATGATGACGATGATGATGATGATGATGATGATGATGGTGATGATGATGATGATGATGATGATGATGATGATGAAACTGATGATCAGTGAATCAAATAATCAATCAGTTCACTCCTCAGAAACCATAAAACGCAACATTGCAACAACATGGCATTGTTAGCCAAGTATCGCGAGTCGTTCTATTCCTCCACCGGTATAGACAGTGCCAGATTAACTATGGCGCAACTGGCGCACTTGCGCCAGGCCTTCTTTCGCGGTTAAAAATTTAAAAAACATTGAGAAATCCGATTATCCGATCGAATTTGTTTATAAGTCACAGTCCGGCTTATTTAAAATGTTTAATTTCTAAAACAAGCATTGCATATAAAATTTGGTGGCATTATAAAAACAGGCCTTCTACAGTACTACTACTAAAATGATGACGTACTAATTAATTGTGTACTGTAATGATGACGCATGACGTAATCAATTTATGCGCGGATCGACCCCATCACCAAATAAAATATAGATATGCGTACGATACAGACGACACAGTGTATGTTCCATGTAATATTATTATCTACTATTTAGTGTTTATGTAGCTGCTTATTTCTTTTTTTATTTTTTATTTTTAAACAAATAAAATAAGTAGGCCTAAAGAAAATGAAGAAATTTGAGTCCGGTTGGCAGAAACGTCAACGAAAACGCGAACTTGAAGAGGTAGGCAAACAGCAACGTGGTAGTATTGATACATTTCTGGCAGTAAAAACACGAGAAGTGCCGCAATTTATAGATGGTGTCGACTCAGCGTCAGTAGCTGGATGCAGTTCAGGCTTAGGCCGCTCAGCAGTGTCAGCACTAATGCCAACAACAGACACTCTTGATTTCAGAAATGATATCATTGATATGCCTAAATCTGAAACTACCATAGATCTACCATTAAAACAAGAGAATCAATCTGTTGGAAACGTGCCACAAACAGATGCTGCTATGTGGACTATAAATGAAGATTTGGTCAGTTATTGGCTGCAGATGGGACCTGAACCATGTCGTAATCAAGATGGCATGTACTCTAAATCCATAAAACAACATGGAAATAAAGTAAAATTGAATAGTACCAAAAGAAAACTAAACGATTCTGCTTTTTTACGATCACACCAAACGGGGAAAAAATTCTCAGACATTGGCTCTTGTATTCGCCATCAACTGGGCGCTTATTTTGTTTTATTTGTAAACTTTTTATTTCAAGCAGCGCAAGTGCTCTTGCAAACCAAGGTTTTGATTCATGGGATCATATAAATGGACTTGCACATCATGAGCGATCAAGTGAGCACAGACTGGCACTAACAACTTATGCAACACGTCTGTCAAAAGTACAGACTCCTGATAAGCATATTGTTCAACAATTTGAATTATTAAAGTATGTTTTTCTATATAATTAATTTTCCCCCCATTTTTTTTGATAATTTGATTGGATAGAGGGCCTACTTTAGTTTTGTTGCATTGTTTGCGCCAGGCCTCTAAAAAGTTAATCCGGCACTGGGTATAGATGCATGCAATGAGTTCCTAAGAGCCAAAACCACCTGTGTTGTAGGCCTACGCAGCGAATACTTTTCGAATCCATGAGGCAGGCTATGACATCGTGTCACGGTAGACATCTGTTACAGTTGTGGTTTGGAGGAGTGCTTCCTCTACCTCCGTTATCTTACTGCAGCCTGACGTCCCAAGTAAGCCTGTGCGTTTGAACACTCAAATTCGCCTCTGAACTATTCTAGTCCTGTTGACTGCTTTCTTCTGCCTCTGAATTGCTTATATTGTAAGCGGCGTTTTACAATTTTTGAAATAGCCTACAATACGAATAATTGTAACTGTGCTGTGGAAGAAGAACTCGGTTCGCGTATCGATCGTTACTGTAGTGAAGCGATCTGTAGCCTGCTCGAGTTAAGCCACACACAAACTTACGACTAAATCCAAACAAGACTCAATACATATGGCTCGGCACTCGCCAACAACTTGCAAAACTTAACTTGGAAGCTTTAACTCTTGAGTTTCCTGGGATTACATTAATTTTGCCTCCCTATTCGGGACCTTGGTTTCACATAAGAGCTGACGTTCTCGAAACACACAAATCTACTTTATCGTGTTTGTTACTACCAAGTATACGTCGACTTAGGGTGGTATCTCGATCTCTGGTCCCTACTGCTGCTGCCACTCTTGTCCACGCCTTTGTGGTCTCTCGCCTCGACTATTGTAGACTATGTAGTGCACTCCATGTCGGGTACCCGGCGATCCGGATTGGGTGTCTTGACCGGGTTCTGCGCACAGCTGCACGTCTTATTGGTCTAATCCCTGAATTTGATCAAGTCACGGAGTACATGCGGAATGTCCTACACTGGCTTTCAATTCCGCAGCGGATTAATTATAGGGTTTCTGCATTAGTCTGGCGCTGCGTGGGGGTCTAGGCTCTAGCTCCAATGTACCTACAGGAACTCTGCTGTCCCACCTCTGGTGTCCAACGACTATCTGACCTCTGATCGGCTGATCAAGCTGAACTCTCTAACACCTCGCTGTCGAACTGCTATAATGCAGCGGCGCTCTATCTCAGTGGCTGGCCACAGAACCTGGAATGGGCTCCCTGTTGCACTCCGCCTTGTGCCTAGAAGTCACACCACTATGTTTCTTTCTCACTTGAAAACTGCCTTACTTAGCCGTGGTTGAACTGGGATCCACTCTGAGTAGATATCTTGAAGGTGCGCTATATAAATTGTCAATAATAATAATAATAGTAATAATAATAATAATAATAATAATAATAATAGTAGTAGTAGTAGTAGTAGTAGTAGTAGTAGTAGTAGTAGTAGTAGTAGTAGTAGTAGTAGTAGTAGTAGTAGTAGTAGTAGTAGTAGTAATAATAATAATAATAATAATAATAATAGTAGTATACATACCACTAGCGACTCTAGCTCCGTAGCAAACGACAATGGCAATCATTTGTAGGACTGACAAGTAGCGACATCTGAGAGGCAATTCCATTGTCATGTACCTATCATTTACGCAGGTAAAATGTACAGGATTAAAACACATTAACTAATTCCTTAATCTACAACAACTTCACATCGCGTCTTCCAAGTTATGCAACTGGGTTTTCAAGTGTAACATTTATGGGAGATTTGGGAGATACTCAGTTAAGTAATCTTCAGTTAATGAATTTGTTCTGTTTTCAATTTCAATCCAGCGAACTACTCGGAGCAAAATCTCAGTTTATGACTCGTTATCGGCCTTGTACCAAACAGTCTTTCCTTGGCACGTGTGCTAGACCTGTTAAACCTTGTGAAATTACTTGTATAGTTTCAGTTTTAGTCAATCCATGGTGTGGGCCTACTCAATGTAGGCCTAAGCTAACTTCAAAGTTGATTCCCGAGTTCTGCAGTTTTTAACCCACTCTCTGCGTTACGAATCATCTAAATTGACGCAATACCTATATATAGATATTCGTTTTATTGACAAAATAACCGATCGACATAACGCGACAGTTAACAAGCACAAAGGAGCAGCGGATAAAGCCTAGTAAATGTTTTTATACAGCATCCGTGTTATGAAGCTTTTATTGTTTTTATTGGTTAGTTCGAATGGATGTAGCCTAGGGCGTAGATTGTATTTTCCAGGGAGTCTATCGGAGAAAAATTTGCGAAGAACATGATTGTCATCTATAATAATAGCTGCAAAGAGTGCAGCATCAGCAGACTCAGCCATAATGGCTGCTTTGGGGGAGTCGGATGGAAGGAATCCAGCTCGTCTGACACGTCCTAAGAACCTTTCGATGCGGTCGACCTCACCAGCGCTCAGCAGTCCCCACCAGGCGGGAGAGGCGTACAGCAGACGTGCACCTAGACTCTATTAGATTCGGAATGCAACCGTCTTCCATGAAATTATCAGATAATTCCACAAATTTGCGCGTAATAATCGACTCGGCACCTGTTAGATTGAAAAAATAGGTTTTCAATTGACTTTTGAGCGAAATCTTTAAATTATGCGAAAAAATCTTACTGCATGCATGCTAAGTTTTTCAATATAAGCCTACTCTGTGAACGTTTTAAAAGTATTATCTGCTATAGGTCTACATGATTCAGAAATTAAAGTCATTCTTCACATTGCGTCTTCCTCATTCTACGTTGATCTCAATGCACACGATGAATAGCAAGCCTCACGAGACGCTCAATAGTTCCGTGCTTTACTGCATAGGCCTACAACTCAAATTCAGGAAGGAAGTAAACTTTGCCTTCAAAACAACACAGTAAGAATTAAAAACGAGTAGGCCTATCCGTATGCGAAATATGCTAAATGTATTGTTGTTTGAAGAGTGCTTAAAATTACTGTGGCCTATATTTAATGATTTAAGTTTGAAGTTCAACAACAGTACTGTTTAAATCCGACGGAAAGATTGTAGATTCACATTACTGACATTCATATATCATAGATCCCATAAACATTTTAGCGGCAAGTGCAATGTACATGAATATAATTATTACCACTTGAACAAGTGATCATGAGTAGGCTATTATGAATACAACGATACAATGGATATGTTTGTAGCGATATTTGTACACTTAACTGTTATATATGAGAGTTTTGTGTAGTTGTATATACTCATCAAATTATATTTTGCAAAAGAGATATTATTGTTTGTGTGTGGGCATACAGGAGGAAAAACTACTAAACTATTTATCTAAAATATTATGCAAAAATTGGAATATTTATCATACTACAAACGGACTTCTCGCTTACAGTGAAACCACACAAAGAACTCATGATGATCTAATCGGATTTATGAATGATTCTAAGTCTAATCACTTCTATAGCTTCGTTATTTTATATAAGCTTACATTCAAACACCTTTGGATACAACAGTCGGTCAGATAATACTTGTGGAGCACGGTGGGGTAGGAGTATGTCCGGCGCCTTGGAGCCGGAAAGTTGCGTTTTCGAATACAACTGTACTGGGTTCTCTCTTTACTTAGACGAAGATAGTTTGAGGACAAATATACGACATTTAGTGCACGAATGTCAGTTTCGCGTCCATTTGGTCATATGAAGTTATCCTTGGCTCGTCCTACTTAACATGATAATAATTATCAGCAGCTGCAGAACCGTGACAAGGTTGCAACCCAGTGGCGTAGCTAGATTTTCATGGGCCCGTGTGCAGAGGTTCTGCATGGGCCCCTGTTTGGCCCTGTATGGCCGATAGGCCTATCTTCGCGTTCATGCAATTAAGATCACCAAAAACTGATCAAAGGCATTTGCTATTATACCTAACACATACAATAACCTATATAACTCACAGAATAAACATGAATGCTGCTCGAATGAGACAGATGAATTAAATTGGTATAGCTGCAGTTATTTCTCAGTCAAAATTAAAAATTTATCACGTTGCATGCCCAGTGGCGGCGCCAGGATTTAAGTTTGGGGGGCTGAAGTCTCGCGGAGGAAAACTTCCATTTTCATCCGCCAAAATTTCGGACGACCTTTTTTAGTCATCCGACCGAAATCTCATGTGTGTGTTTCATTTTTGGCGAGCTTATCCTGAAAATATTTCACTTTTGCATGTCAAAAACCGGATGTACCTTTTTAGGGGGCTTAACCTTTTATAGGGGGCTAGCCCCCCATAGTTCCCCTTAGCGCCGCCAGCCCGCCACTGTGCATGCTTATCCACTTATGATTAGCAACTTAAAACAGTGCCTGGGCATCACAGTTTTCTTTCTAGCATTTTGCTCAGCAAATAGTGTCAATCATCTATCCAGGGGTGGATCCAGGGGGGCCAAAATGGCCATTACCACCCCCATTTAAAAATTGCATGGGACGTGGCCCCCATTTGGTTTCAACAAGCCATTAAATAAATGCAGCGGGAGAGAAAAACAGGATACCAAGCCCACATTAAAAAAATCGAATGGGACGTGACCCCCTCCCCATTTGATTAACCATACTCCCGACTATGATAACTGATGACTAAAAAAAGGTCGTCAACTTTTTTGGCGTCTGGATTGGTATCTTTTTCCTGAAAAATTGGCCGAATAACTAAAAAAAAGGGCGTCACTTTTTTCGGCGACGAATAACACGAAATTTCTCCCCTGTCCCACCAACAAAACCGAAAATTTTGGCCCCCTTCGAAAATTTCTATATCCGCCCTTGCATCTATCAATTCTGGAAAGCGATACAATCATCAATTTTTCATAGTACAAAAAAATAAGTTTAGCAATATTCCTTACAAGTGCAAAAATTGTGGCAAACACGTTATTCCCTATGACCCTGATCCACACGTGCTCAATTTGGTCTCTTGATTATTTATATGGGACTAATTAGGGTAGGCCCATATAAATAATTAATTCAGCAATCTGTGTGGGCCCCTGGAGGTCGTGGGCCCGTGTGCTTTGCACACATTGCACACATGGTAGCTACGCCACTGTTGCAACCGGCGGCCTTTAGATTTAGAACCTAAATCGATAGTTGTAACTTGAGAGGAGGAGTGGAGTTAATGGATTCAATCCCAGTGTGAGAAGCTGTAGTCATAGCATGTGCTCCAATCAGTGTACATAAACTTAACTATACCCGAATGTGCCAAACTACTCTGCATCGGATCCTGCAAGTCTGAGATTGCAACAATATTTGCTTTCAACTGCAGCATAGCACTATCTCCCGGAATCACTGCAGAGTCTGGCTTGACCCGACATTTGGTTATTGAGAATTTCAATTTATATTGATATAGCGCCAGTTTCCAGGCTGGTTTCCTGATGTGGCCTTTATTTTAGGAGTCTTGTATATGTAATCTGCATGACGTACATTGCACTTGTTGGAGAGGCAAAAATAATTAGCTAAAATAATATATAATATAATCCGTCATACTACACAGTCGTATTGTAAACTTCAACGGTCAACATCCGTTATATCCGTACCTGAAAACAAGGATGCTGTGATGGTCAAAAATTGAATTGAATTGGTCAAAAATGCGAAACGCTGCTAAATATCAATTGTTTGTTTTCAATCTTTTCTCTCGGGCGTTGCAACTCCGTTGTCAATGGGCCAACAGGTTCCATAAGATCTCCTATTCTCTCAGGACTTTCTCAAAGTTCTGGCCTTCCTTACAGTTTCTCCCGACCCCCTCTCGTACGGAGTGTATGCACTGCCAACCTGGGCAGACTCTCCTTTCAATGGGTGTTGCTGTCTATGAGTATGCAGAGACAACACCTCAGAACTTTGCTCACGGTCCAGATGATGATGCTGTGGTGAAGGCTATTGTGGGAAGAACTAGAATCGCTTCTGGCGATTCAGCAAAGAATCATAATTAAATTTGTTGGCATAAATCTGCTTGCTTTATGTCTTTCTTTATGTCTCTGTCTCCGTCTGTCTGTCTGTGTGTCTCTCTCTCTTAATATATGCGTGTGTGTCTTTCTCTCTCTGTCAGTATTCGTCTATTATTATTATTATTATTATTATCATTATTATTATTATTATTATTATTATTATTATTATTAATTATTATTATTATTATTATTATTATTATTATAATTATTATTATTTTTTTAAATGCCCCGAGGTACATATGATCCCTCAGGGACTTACACCCTATTACTAATATAAAAACATATGGAACGGCACCTAGTCGTCATTATTATTATTATTATTATTATTATTATTATTATTATTATTATTATTATTATTATTATTACTATTTTTTTATTTTATTTTTTTTATATTTATTTTAATTTTATTATTATTATTATTATTATTATTATTATTATTATTATTTCATCCTTTATTAAAACACCACTCAAGATTAAAACAAAACTCAAAAACAGAAATGTGTTCAAGCATAGAGTGCATTGTTCTCGTCCCCGGGGTGTGGTGCAAATGTTCCTCTGAAAGCAACGGCGTTGAACCGCTGTGTGCAAATTGATATCCTCTGGAAGAGGTAGACAATCTCCCTTGGATCGCCGGAAACAGTGGCACTACGGCGGCCTAACTCTAGCAAAAACTCTCGACCAGCGCGATTGATGGGGCCCAGCGTTTCAATAGCAATGGGCACAAACTCATGGGAGACAGGAAGAGTGGAGTATTTATTGCATTTCCGGTCCGCCGCATGTTCCGCAGCTCCTCCAGATACCGTTGATGAAAGATGTATGTAGGACACTGCACAAGTGTGGATGGCTGTAAAGTCCCAGGCGATATATTTTCCTCTGGCCCATGGAACGAGGGTGGCCCCATCAGGTCTTTTGCCGTCAGTTCTGATCAGGCCTGGCGGCTCCTTCGAACTGGGGATATCCGCCTTCGTGAGCGCCCTCCACACCAAGTCGTTGACTGCGAAGTGCCGCGCTGTTCTTCCAGACGATCGTCTGCAGACTAACCCGTGGTGTCCTCTAGAGTCGGCGGTCTCTCCACACTGACACTGGTGAGGTGTACATAAATCCAAGCCCAGACGCAGTC
>OX457048.1:16398121-16415621 GCA_949752735.1 Lumbricus terrestris | reverse complement strand
TTTATTTTTGATTTTATTTTATTTTATTTGATATCATATCGGTGTATAGTACTATAAGAGAGGATTGGCTATACTCCGAAAATCGATGAAAGGATGCATAGAGAAGAACAATGAGCATTAGCCAATGTAACATTCTTATCTAAAATTCTTGAACGTATCATTGCTAATCAGTTAATTGCTTATTTGGATGTAAATGATTTGCTCCCTTACAATCAATCTGGGTTTCGTAAGAATCACTCGACTGAGACTCGTCTACTCCGCATTTTATCTGGTCTCTATGGTGCTATGGATACAGGACGCATCTCTCTTCTGGCTTTATTTGATGTAAGCTCGGCTTTTGACTGCGTTGACCATAACGTACTCCTGAAACGCCTTTCTACCTCTTTTGGCTTTGTGGATCAGCCTCTAAAATGGCTTCATTCTTTTTTATCGGAACGCACCAATTCTGTTGTCTTTGGTACATCCAGATCTGCCTGGGTTCCTGCCCCTTTTGGAGTCCCTCAGGGTTCTGTTTTGGGACCATTGCTTTATATCATTTATACGTCTGGCATAGGATCACTGCTGACATCTTGTGGTCTTTTTCACCAGCTATACGCTGATGATGTTCAGGCGTATACCCACTGCCACCCTGACCATGCTCTGACAGTGGTCCAGCAAATGTGTCATGCTATGGATAAGCTGGCTAGCTGGTTAGCCTCTAACCGCCTCCTACTTAATGCTTCTAAAACTCAATTCATCTGGTTGGGTGGACGTAAGTGACTGGCAAATGTTGATCGTTGTGCCGTGGCTAAAGCATTCCCTGTGTTACCTTTTTTGATTCTGTCCGGGACTTGGGTGTTATACTGGATGAAGAACTTAGTTTCTCAAAACATGTCAATCAGCTGACTCGTGGCTGTTACTACCAAATTCGTCAGCTACGGGTCATCTCTCGCTCCCTATCAGAGGATTCTGCTGCTACTCTTGTTCATGCTTTTGTCACCAGCCGCTTGGACTACTGTTGCTCCATTCTTGTCGGTTTGCCTCAATTATTGATATCCCGACTTGACCTTGTTCTTCGGTCTGCAGCCCGGCTAATTGGGCGAATCCCTAAATATGCATCTGTTTCATCATACATGCGTGATACTCTACACTGGCTCCCTATCTCACAGCGCATCGAGTACAGAATTGCTTCACTGGTTTGGCGTTGTCTCCTTGGCTGTGCTCCGACTTATCTTGTTGAGCTCTGCCGTCCAGTATCTGTTGTCCTGGCTCGCCGAGCCCTTCGCTCTGCCTCTAGTGGGAAGCTTTTGGTCCCACGTGTTGAAACCTCAACCTGTCAGCGTCGTGCTTTCTCAGTTGTAGGTCTATCTGTCGGGAATAGTCTCCCGTTGCAGGTGCGCCTGCTACCAAGGGTTGACTCATCAGTCTTCTACAAGCTCCTTAAAACTTTTTTGTTTCACCGTGGTTGGATTGGGAGCGCTTCTGAGTGGATTTCTTGAAGAGGCGCTATATAAATTCTTAAAATGAATGAATGAATGAATTAGCCTCCGACTGTTGTTGTTTTCGACGAGTTGAGGTCGTCTCTCTGTTATTTGTCGTCTCTACGACGGACGTACGCCGTAATCTGTTTTATATCTTCCTTGTGAATGACACTTGTAATTGCTATGAACCGGACGCGGTATAGCTCTTCGAGACTAACATAAACTCTTCTTAGTAAGTTTGCTGAAAGGTACACTTCGTTTGGTAAACAGATGGCTTGTAATTGAGAAGCCATGAGCATCCTAGCGTTTTCTTCCTATAGGCTAAGCTTAATGTGTACTGTAGCGGAACTAGGGCTGGGCAAATGACCACCAGGAACCGAACCCCAAACCCTAGTCGCTCAGGCGTGATGTCCGTCCGTGCAGTCCGGCGTCAACTGAAGATTGACGACTAGCCAGTCAGGCTTGAAACACATTTATTCGACGATCAAACAGAAACTCACAATGCAGTCCACAGCCAACTTCTATAGCGCCAGTGTTCGGAGCAAGTTCGGAGCAATGTTCGGAGCAATGTTCGGAGCTATTCGTGTAGCGCCACTGTCCCAAAACCACTGCACCACTGTTCACAGCAATTGTCAATGCAGAGCGCCGAATCGTCGTCGTGTTGATCACCGCTGCCTCGCCAGCGCACGCAGAGAATCTGTGTAGCGGGTCAGGTTTCGAACCCGAGTCGGCGTCGTCGAAGACAGGAACTGAACCACTGCGCTCACCCGGTCGACAGCGTTGGCAGATCCGGCGTTGAATCCTGTTCGTCGCGGCACAGCGACGATCACCAGTCCTTCCGTCGTCTGTAGGCGTCGGATTCCCGAAGAGCACGACCGCGGGTCAAGAATCGAACCCCGGTCGACAGCGTTGCACAGCAAAGGCCTCCAAACCTTTCGTCGTCGTCAGCGTCGGATCCCAATCGAATACGTCGGTAGCAGCGGCGTCGAACTCCAAACCGTCGGCGTTGCACAGCGGAGATCACCAGACCTTCCGTCACGGGTCAGGCTTCGAATCCAAGCGTCGTCGTTGCACAGCAAAGGTCACCAAACCTTTCGTCGACAGGCGCTGAATTTCGGCAGCGTCGTCAAATCGTCGTCGCGCTCTCCAAAGCGTTTTCCTTCAGACGATCACCTGCTGACTGTGCTGCGATTCGATCCCGCAACAGCCGACCGACGCGTCTTCCCACTGTTCCTCGGCGATTCACTCAACGACTGTTTCTCTCCGCTGACTCTGTTCGATGACTGTTTCCCTCGATGACTGACTGTGTGTGACGACTCATTTATATATACACCCGCCAAGCCACACCCATGCATAAATTAAGTAGACGCCTGTCAGGCCCAGGTAGACGCTTGGCCACGCCCATGCATAAATTAAGTAGACACCAGGTAGACGCTAGACCACGCCTATGCATGAATTAAGTAGACACCAGGTAGACGCTAGACCACGCCTATGCATGAATTAAGTAGACACCATGTATACGGCTAGACCACGCCTATGCATAAATTAAGTAGACACCATGTATACGGCTAAGTTTTAACGATACACAGGCAGACAGGGACACGGACAATTAATTAAAACAATCTTCAGGGGCCTATTTTCACAACACGCCTCCCCCAGAAGCAATCCAAGGCCCACCTTGGAGCACTTAACAGAAAATCTACCAAACATCCCATAAAACATGATTAATTGTCCAAAAGAAAATCTAACACGCTCTCCTATCAGCATCATTATCCAGCACAACTCTAGCAACATGCAATCCAGGTTGAATTTCCTTGGACTCCGTCATCCATGCTTCAGCTGTAGTCGTCAAATTACGATATTGCGTTCTACAGGGAATATCGCACTGTGAACGAGGAAGAACAGTGGTCTCCTCTGCAACAATAACCCTGCGACACCAAAGCGCACCATTGCCCTTAACCAAAGGAATGCGGCGTCGGCCAACAAAGAGTGCACCCTGACCAAAACCCAGACGACAGCGGTGTTGTCTCAACCAATCCATTCCAAGCATCGGCTCACCAATTTGATCAGAGACAAGGAAATTAGTCTCAATGGAAAAACCTCTAGCAATCTTAATTGGAACATCAACTTGACCCAAAACCCTTATGCGCGTTCCATTAGCAGCCAAGAGAATGCGAGTGCTAGGCTGAAGCAACAAACCATCAACATCAGACGAGGGAACCAGGCTTACCTCCGACCCAGTGTCCACTAGGCATGTTCTTTGCCGTCCGTTGATCATTCCCTGGATGTAGACTGCGTTGTTCGTCACAACCGTTGCTCTGTCTCTCGTTGTATGGTTGGTGACGGTCTCTTCGTTACGCTCGGTTGTCGGCTGACCCGAGTCACGTCCATCGTCGTTCCGACGGTCGGAGAACTGTCGCCGTTGTCGGCACTGGCGTGCGTAGTGCCCTGGGGACCCACATTTGAAGCAGGTCGACCCACGTCCCGGATTCCACGAAGCGTTACCTTGAGACGGAATGGTCGGCGGAACCATCGGCGCGGCGTCGAAGTTCGTCCTGCTCGAGCTTCTGAGTTCCTCCAGCTGTCGGCAGATCTTTCCTTCCATGTCTTGCTGCCACTTTCGCTGTGCAGCAAAGAAACTGTCCAGCTGGGACTGAAGCTGTCCTCCGGCGTCGCCATCCTGAGTTCCTCTTACTCGATTCGCAGGTCTGCGACGATCCTCCAGGTCTGCAGAATGCTGATACGCCGACAAGCGTAGAGCTGTTCGGTACGCCTCGTCGATCGTCTTCGGTTCCCGTTCTCTCACCTTCAGAGACAACTCCCGGTCACGGATGGCTTCAAGGAAGGCGTCCTTCGCAACGATCTCGGTCGTCTCGTTCGACGGCACCGGATAAGCAAGAACGACGAGTCTCAGGATGTCGTGCAGCAAATCTCCCAGACTTTCATCCGCTCTTTGTCGACGATAGTAGAGTTGCGCACGAAAAGTCTCGGCCTGACCTTCCGCACCGTATCGCTGACGAAGTCTTTCGACCAATTCTTCATACGTCACCTCCGTTCGCGCTCCAAAGTCCCACAGTAGTTGCGTTGCTGCCTTTTCCAAGGAAACACGGAGGAAGTCGACCTTGTCGATTGCCGTCCATCTATTGTGGCGTGCGCAGACGTCGAACTGTGCCAAGAACGATTCGAGAGACCCAGTCCCATCGAACTTTCCTGGTTTCATGGTCATCTTCCGTTCACCGACCAAGCGACTGGCGTTGTCCAAGACTTTTGTCTCCAAAGCGCTTACCCTGTCCAAGACTTTCGATTCCATGGCGGTCGAGTCTCTCTCAGGAATCAGCAGACTTCTGCGATCCTTCTTCGGCAGGTCATCGAAGTCGATTCTCTCCAGAAAGCGGCTGGACTCGACCTCAAAGTCGACCAAGAGGTCCGTCCTTCGTCCGGCTGCTGGCGTCGAAGTCATCGGGCGGTCAACAGCATTTCCGTCCATCTCTGCAGTGTTCCACATCGTTGCTGAATTTCGCTCCACTGGCTGAGTCCAAATTTCCAAGAAGTCCAACGAGTTCTTCCTTCACTCCAATTGCTGGAACCAGTTTATTCTGAGACGTCCGACGAAATTCAATCACTCCACTTCTCGGTACCAGTTTGTAAAGAATCTCGACCTACTAGGGCTGGGCAAAAGACCACCAGGAACCGAACCCCAAACCCTAGTCGCTCAGGCGTGATGTCCGTCCGTGCAGTCCGGCGTCAACTGAAGATTGACGACTAGCCAGTCAGGCTTGAAACACATTTATTCGACGATCAAACAGAAACTCACAATGCAGTCCACAGCCAACTTCTATAGCGCCAGTGTTCGGAGCAAGTTCGGAGCAATGTTCGGAGCAATGTTCGGAGCTATTCGTGTAGCGCCACTGTCCCAAAACCACTGCACCACTGTTCACAGCAATTGTCAATGCAGAGCGCCGAATCGTCGTCGTGTTGATCACCGCTGCCTCGCCAGCGCACGCAGAGAATCTGTGTAGCGGGTCAGGTTTCGAACCCGAGTCGGCGTCGTCGAAGACAGGAACTGAACCACTGCGCTCACCCGGTCGACAGCGTTGGCAGATCCGGCGTTGAATCCTGTTCGTCGCGGCACAGCGACGATCACCAGTCCTTCCGTCGTCTGTAGGCGTCGGATTCCCGAAGAGCACGACCGCGGGTCAAGAATCGAACCCCGGTCGACAGCGTTGCACAGCAAAGGCCTCCAAACCTTTCGTCGTCGTCAGCGTCGGATCCCAATCGAATACGTCGGTAGCAGCGGCGTCGAACTCCAAACCGTCGGCGTTGCACAGCGGAGATCACCAGACCTTCCGTCACGGGTCAGGCTTCGAATCCAAGCGTCGTCGTTGCACAGCAAAGGTCACCAAACCTTTCGTCGACAGGCGCTGAATTTCGGCAGCGTCGTCAAATCGTCGTCGCGCTCTCCAAAGCGTTTTCCTTCAGACGATCACCTGCTGACTGTGCTGCGATTCGATCCCGCAACAGCCGACCGACGCGTCTTCCCACTGTTCCTCGGCGATTCACTCAACGACTGTTTCTCTCCGCTGACTCTGTTCGATGACTGTTTCCCTCGATGACTGACTGTGTGTGACGACTCATTTATATATACACCCGCCAAGCCACACCCATGCATAAATTAAGTAGACGCCTGTCAGGCCCAGGTAGACGCTTGGCCACGCCCATGCATAAATTAAGTAGACACCAGGTAGACGCTAGACCACGCCTATGCATGAATTAAGTAGACACCAGGTAGACGCTAGACCACGCCTATGCATGAATTAAGTAGACACCATGTATACGGCTAGACCACGCCTATGCATAAATTAAGTAGACACCATGTATACGGCTAAGTTTTAACGATACACAGGCAGACAGGGACACGGACAATTAATTAAAACAATCTTCAGGGGCCTATTTTCACAACAGTACCAATACGCATAATACATGTGCATGCCTACTTGTACAAAGTAGGCTATGTACTTATGAACAATGTATGTACCGGAGCATATATATGTGAATGGATGCACATATTTTATGCCTGTATTCATTCCAAACCATTAGGCCTATGTTTGTTCATATGCATGAATTTACGTATTTGTGTTTATGTATGCATGCACCATTGCACCTATGTGTCTATCTATGTGACTCTTTTCTCTTGAAGAGGCGCTATGTAATTTCTAGGAAAGAATGAATGAATGAAAGTATGACTGTGCATTTGCTAGTCCATATAGCGGCAGAGCTTACTAGACTGACAAACAAAGGTCGAAGATTCAAATCGCTGCAAGCACGGAGTTATTTCTGAACATTTTATTTCGAAGGCAATTTCATATCAAACTATAATTAGGCCTATTACTTTTGCCAAATACACAAAGTCCTAAAATTGCCTGGCGGAATAATTATTATTATGTCAACTGCAACCAAAGCTTTGAAACAGTAAGATGTCATTTGGTGAAAGCTTGAGGCCACAGCGACTGTTTTTATGCGTGCTTATTAGAACATCACCAAGACAGAAGCTTCTGGAATGGATGATGCGGAAAGGTTACAAACAGCTAAAAGAGGAGGCCCAACAACGAGAGGAGTGGTGCCACCGGACGTACGAACCTGCCAACTGGCAGAGAACAACATGCTGACGATTAGAACAGCGAGCTATGCCTATCAACATACTATGTTACTTATAAACACAACAGGTCATTATTTTAAAATAGCATATTCTTCAATACGTACCACTTGATACATTTCCTCGCCAGTAGACAATAAGGGCAATCACCTGTATGATTGAACGGATGAGGCTTCCGAAGAAAAATTCCATCTTCATCACCTAAGAAAAGAAACTGATAAGAGTAGCCTAAGCATGCACAGTTGCACACTAACCTCGTTTATGTTGTAAAGCAATTGTTTAGTTCTGTTATCAAGAAGTCAATTTTTAGTCCAGTGATGCATCTCAATTGCAGCCAAGACATTAACAACAATTAGTCCATTCTAAGCGGTTTTCGAAACACTTCGTTGAAGTAGGCTATCAACAACGAGTCAATTAATCAATAATTACTTAGCGCCAAAGTAAGTGGGTGACTGACAACTCGGTAGCTCAGGCAAGTAGGTCTATATTGTAATCATAACCGCATAGCACTGCCCCACGACAGCTTGGTATAATGTCAACGAATGAACTTTGAAATTCATTGTTAAATCCTCTTTCCATCTCTACATCTGTCTTCCGTTTCTTATGTGTCTTCCTGTGTCTTCCCTCATCTTTGGGTTTCTCTTTCTATCTGTATTTCTCTCCTGTATGCCCTCATGTGTCAGGCTATGAATTCTATTCATTTTGTAACTTACACATCCAATTCATCAGATCTCTTAACATACCTTCTTGATAACTCTACTCTCATTAGACATTAGATAAGCCATACATACATGTACATTTAGGTTAAGAGTGAAACGACGACAGTATGGGCCACTTTCTTGGATCCTTCTGATCAAATCCGTGTTCAGTAGAAATCTGATCACTGATTCAAGTTCCGTGACAACACGGTCTATTGCAATGTTGTCGCACAATGCCAGCCCAATAAACGTGAAGTTAGGTAAGAAGACAACAAGGCTTTGACCTACTTGTGTGTCAATTAATCAAATCAAATTAAACTCGGCCTATTTTATTTGAACAAAGCGGATTCATCGTTAATTGAAAACGAATCAACTATTAATTAATTAGTATTTACAGTAGAGAATTCAATGTGCGGTTGCGGAACCTTTCAGCACCCAGTGCAGACATCAATATCAACATCAATATCATTGGGCTCAATGCCCGTAAGAGTCCGACGCCACTCTCTGTCTGAGTCTGTCTCGCGTCATGCCGCCCAGCTTCAACAGGTCCGGTCAGCAGGTCTGCTCCATACCATTAACATCTTGGAGCAGTTAGACCGCCTTGTCTAAATGAAGAGAATATTGGGAGAGAGGCATGAAGGACAACTTGGGTCAATGCCCGTATGTGTCCCATGCTCTCCCCCGACTCTCTCCACCGGTCTGTCCTGACCGGCCTGTGCATGTCAGTGCAGACAGCTATGGTGTAATTCCTTTCATTGGTAGATAGTTGTCTTTGATGCTTAGGGGGTGTGTGTTTGTGTGTGTGCGTGTGAGTGTTTGTGGATGTTTGTTTGTGTGTGTGTGTGACCTAAATGCCACTAAGCAAAACAAAGCTTTCTTCTCAGCCTCGCTTCATCCGTCATTTAATGTCCCTGCTCTCCACCTTTCCAATTTACCTCTCTCCTCTAGTCTGCTTCCGTCTCCCCTTCATCCAATCTCGTTAACTCTGCTTTCTTTCTTCCGTATTCTCGTTCTTTCTATATCGTCCCACCCTCTATCTTCTCCATCCGTTTTGTCCCTCTTTCTTACCATTCCCCTGTTTGGTTCGTCTTTCTCTCCATAATTATTATGGAGAGAAGAACTGGGAACGGGAAGAAAGAGGGACAAAACGGATGGAGAGGAGAGAGGAAAGAACTATCTATTATTGTCACAATCAATAATATTCTCCATCGTTCCTATCTTTTTCTTCAGCTTCTCTATGTGTCTCTGTCTATCTCTGACTGTATCTGTCTGTATCTGCCTGTCTGATTAGAACGTACGAATATAAAATTATCCTAACAACTGATAAAGATTACTGTTATCACTAATATTTCAAAAATATACCGAGAATACAAGACAAATTACTCACGCTTGATAATCAGCAATATTATTTTAAACAAGCTAATTAACTGAATTTGCAGGTAATTTAGTCACTACTAGCTTCCAATAACAAATGTAGATAGAGTCAGCCTATATAGCCTACAATTTACTTGGTATTTGCTGAAAATTAATTTCTTCATAATTCAATTTCATAACATTTTGTTGTCAAGATGAACGGTCTTCTGCAATATAAATGTTTGACAGATTGCGCCGTTCTGCTTTTGGCCTATACGAGAATTTACTCACAAGCACAGTGCTCCTCGCGCATTTTGAGCCACCCTGCTTTTGGGGTTGGAATTCAGGTTTCTGGGGAGGGAAAAGCGGCGGCTGGTTTGGGCGAACGGCAACCGCAGAGCCAGACACCGTCGACACCTTTTGACAGGCAATTTCTTTTGACGAACTTCGTTTAGTCTTTCTGTCAAAATGTAACAATATTTCGGAAGGTCTAGTAAATTAATAAATTATATACTTTAAATCTGACTTTTTTAGAACGTGAACGCTGCGCTGTCCCTCGAATTATTCTGACTGGAAATGTTTACATATGTAGGCCTACACAATTCTTTTATAAACAAGAGATGTTCAATCTTCCTGGGAGGATTTTACGTGATAATTTTTCTTGGGGCGGAAACTGGTAGCCTACGTATATACATGCAAACAACACCTCTAGAATTTTTCTAAAGGAGAAATGTCATTCATGAAGGGAACTTCTCCCCCCCCCCCCCCGAGGCGTTTAGATTAAACACTGTCTGTGCACAATCCATTTCTATTTTCATTCGAATGAGCAGAACGACATTCTACAATTCTTAATACGAGTAGACCTACAGTCAACCCATCTTCGGTGAATGACAGCCGCCACTTGGTTGGCAACTACTGAAATCTAACAGTCCAGAATTTATGCGATCTTTCTGTGCAAGCATTAAGAATTGGCTAAACCGAGTCGAGCAACTTCCTTATACACTAACTTACTTTTGCTATGGGCTTTAATGAGTGACTGGACGGTCATGGGCGGCGTCCATGCATTTATTTTAAGATCTGAACGCCGCACTGCCACTTATTGTCCTGCACAGTCTGGAAAGGTGAGGGACGCATATAATTATGCACTTCTCCTGCTACACTTCTAAGCGCTGCTCTTAGTGACACATTGAGCGTATAATACCGGAGGAGTGAACTAGGTTGCCTGCCATTTACGGACTTCACGATACAGTTGCATTAGTTTACTTTAGCCTATGTCTTAAACACCAACATTAGTAGAACTGCGTCTTCATTCCGTCTGCATATTTTCTGGGTTGGGTTTTACGAATCCCCTTGCAGAACCCAGCAACATGGATGTACATTGAACAGTATTGCTTGTTTGTTTGTATGAGCACTTGTTATAGAGCCACTTCAAGCTCCCTACTCAGAGGCGCTCCCGACTAAAGAGCGGACACTGCATCGGAGTTTCACGTCGAAGCGCTGAGCAATTGCGAGTGAAGGACTTGCCCAATGTCCTTACGCGGCGACTTGAGGTGGATTCGAACCTGCAGCCCTTCGGTTGCAAGGCGACGAACATACCCACAACACCACCGCGCCCCACCAGCACATAGCACAGTTAGGACAATAATTCGTCAATAGACTATTATAGTAATCTAAGCATTGAGTGTTGGAAGGTAGAAGCAGAGTGTGTTGCAACGTATGAGTCATTCTTGCAGACTTCCTTGAGGAGACACCTCACATCTTTAGGAAGCACCGCATACGTATACAAACCTTGAAAATTTAATAGGCAGATTAGACAGACAGAATGTTCTATATTGGAACGCAATAATGTTTGCGAACAGCATTTTTGCTTAGACTCTACAGTCTACAGAGTAAAAAGTCAACTTCTAATAATATTCGGAGACCTTATAAAGATTGTTTTCACTGCCCATACAATGTGCCCATACAATATGCCCATACAATATGCCCATACAATGTGCCCATACACTGTACCCATACAATGTGCCCATACAATGTGCCCATACAATGTGCTCATACAATGTGTCCTTACAATGTGCTCATATAATGTGCCTATACAATGTGCCCATACAATATGTCCATACGATGTGCCCATACAATGTGCCCATACAATGTGCCCATACAATGTGCCTATACAATGTGCCCATACAGTGTGCCCATACAATGTGCCCATACAATGTGCCCATACAATGAGCCCATACAATGCATCCATACTGGTGTTTCATTTGTTTGGCTAGTGTTAAGAATTGTTGTTGCGAAATGTTATCATTGCCCGTAGGTCTATATATTATATATAGTAATTATAATTATATAATTATAGACAAATTGGTTATTTACGATCAGTTGTTATCTCGCATAAATAATTATATAACCCTTAGTGAGAGCGACACAGCACAATAATTAGTCCCAAAAATTAACGGCAGGACCTACATGTAGGCCTATAGTTGATGGATGGCTCACGTTCACAAATTGTGAGTGGTATAATAGGCAATGCCTAACGTGAAGAGTGGTGAGCAGGTACAAGTCTTTCAGCAAGTAAATTTTAGACACATTTTCAAAGAACCACTTCAAGGTATCGCATTTTTAAAAACTTAAATGACAGTTTAATTGCTTAAACTAAATGCAGTTCTTGATAGACAATTAACGGTTCGCAATTTCTTCTATGATCCAATTGCTCGTATTCGCCATCACCCTGGACTCGATCAGTAGCCAGGCCCTTTATTTCGCAGTAATCATTCGTCGGAGACTCTAAACTCTTTGAACAATTATTCAATGTTTTCTCATTGTCTTTGGAACTGTCGTGGCTGTTGATGGGAAACGTTGAACCAACGTTTTCTTTAAGACTGGTTCCCTGATCTTTGTTCATGACAACGGTTTCATTTTTGTGAGTTCTGCGATCAGTCGTCTTCATTGCATGAAGTGATTCCATAAGTCGCCTCTTTTTTCTTAAAAATAAATGCGATTTTGGCTTTTGAATGATTTAACGTCACTGAGAATGATAATCAATGTTGATCATATTTTAATGGTTATTTATGTATCATAGACAGAGACTTCAGAGGGACAAAGTGAAGAAAAGAATAAAGCTGAAAACATGGAGTATAATAATTATGCAAATGAATAAACAGAATTGTGACAGAACTGTGGACCCACACTAAATTAATTAAACATTTAGCCGATTAATTAGTTTAAAAATTAATTGATTTACTTAATTATCTTAATTATAAATGTAAGCTATTGATATTGCTGATATTGCAGCATTATTGCTCTTCACACGATTCACATCAAATGTAATTTGCTTTCTTTTAATTATTCATACATTTATTCATTTGCATAATTATTATACTCCATGTTTTCAGCTTTAAATTATTTTATTCATCTGTTTAGTTAAGCCATTTCCTCTTCTGTGTATTCATCTACCTATCAGTGTAGGCCTATCTAATTGTGTATTCATCTGTTCAATCATTTGTCCATTCATTAATTTATGCATATACATGTAATCTCATCAACTTGCAACTTTCCTTAGAGAATGGCATAACCTTGCCATGATATTTAATTGCATCTTCCTCTGGCGGCTGACTATCCGCGCCTCAGATTCACATTTCGGTGTGACATTGCGCGCGTTACAAATTTATTTAATAATAATAATAATAATAATAATAATAATAATAATAATAATAATAATAATAATAATAATAATAATTATAATAATAATAATAATAATAATAATAGGGCTGTAGGCCTATCCACGTTTTTATCTATTAAGCTATTCATCAATATGTGTTCGTGTACTATTCTGATCATCTGTTTGTCTATTTATCTATTCAGCCATGTAAGTATTCATCAGTGTAGCCTATATCTTCATCAATTTGTATATTTATCTGTTTATGTAGGTGCTGCAATTTTGAATGGACGTTTATATAATATATTATATCGAACATTGAAAATATTTACCTTCGAACTGTGACGACTGAAACTATGGCAACGATTGCAATGATGACGGCCAGACAGACAACACATATGGTGGCAATTGCGCCAGTGGCTGAAAGGAAGACATGCTTAAATAAATGCAACAGTATTAGAATTACATCCACTTCCAACATTCTTAAGAGAATGGCATCATAACCATGTCAATTTGATGCGTCCATTGATTACAATCATAACATGGCGTCAACTACTAACTATATATAATGCATTGCAAATCTGCGAAACTATTAGACTTGAAATCGCTACTGAGTTCTACGCGTGTGCGAGAGGTCGCTATAGGGGCAACTTTCCAGCAAATGTAAGTTAATGTATTTGTCTATTTGAAAGTCTTCTCTGTAATTAAACAGGTCTTTGAACTTTCTAGTTCTGATTACTCTGTGGACAAGGATGTCTCTCTGGAAACGCATCTTTATGTAGCTAGACAGCCTAGACTGAACCTCTCCGGAACTCTCTTCCGCTAGAAGCTTTTTGGAAAATCTTAACTATCCTTAAGATTTCGAGCAAACGACTCATAATTATTTTCCTTAGCGATTTCCTCCCTGGGCCATTTCCACGACGTCTCGGATCGGATTCTATTCCTGGTTTTCGACTGAACTCAACCTGTAAGCTGTCTTCCACGATTATACCAATAATAATTATTAATAACAACGATTGACCTATTCAATAGCATCATGATAGTGGCGCAATAGAAGTTCCCATAATTCAATAGACTACATTGCAGACTTCTTGTAACACGCTTCCCTAAAACACGAATTCTGGCATAACATAAGGATTTAAAATATCCAACACCTGATAATAGTCTCGTTATAAAAATTAATGATCTAGTCATAGAACAGTTCTTTATAATATTAGATTTCCAAATAACGACGTTATAGCGGTTTTTTAATCTACAGTCATGCTCTATCTTCCAATAGGCCTATGTATTAGAAAGAGCATAGCTATTTCAGGTAAAGAAGACATTGAACTCAATATCAGCAGCACAGCTATCATTTTAATGTGTGCAACGTTTAAACGGTTATTAGATCTACTTCAACGAATAGATTGTCACCTGGAGTTGTGCAAGTTACCACTAAGTGGTCAAGGCTGTCAACTGTAGGCTGAACATCGGCTGAGTTCGTACCAACATCTACGAACAAATTAAAAAATTTCCATTGAAACTGTCGCCAAGGACGGCAGCCTTAGATAAACTGGTATACCAAAGTGTGTCTATAATAATCGTTTGGCCTAAAACCTTGTTTCTGATTATTGTTGTGTCTATTTCACGTAACCTCAAGTAGCCTACTTAAGCTGAATGAATACTTGTACATCGTCTGCTGATTTGTATTTTAAGTGAATCTACCAATAGGCTAATAGATACCTACTAAGAACGCCTAATAAAGTCGATAGATCCATTTTTTGGAATCTCAATTTTTTTTATCAGTTCCTTGTTTGTGCTTATTTACTGTGGTAACAATCGCATGCATTATCCTGTTGGCTTTCATATTTTTATTTTTATTTTAGAAGTAATAATCATTGTTATTATTATCATCATCATTAGTTTGATTTTATTGTTACACTTGTCATTGTTGTCATTACTTTATTGATTTTACTTGCTTTTCGTTACTTTGCATGGTATCATGATTATATTTATTAGGATTGTAATTGCATAAATATCACTAGAGAGAGCGAAAGACACACAGACAAACAGACAGACAGAAAGACAGACATACAGAAAGGGAGAAAGCTTCCAACTTTGGTATGAACTGCAAGCTACCGCTGATAGTTGAGCCCATAGAATCTGAAATGCCAATGGAAAAAAGCGATTGTATTGTACAAGTGTGGTCTATTGATATAGCCTATTATTGCTATTGTCAAAGTATTCTTATTATCTTTGTTGTTCTTGTCATGAGTTGAACTGTGAAGCAAACTTAGATTATATAAATAATATTGATAAACAAAGAGCTTAGTTATAGTTAAAGCAAAGGATATGACCGAATTTTTTATTTCAACTCACTTCGCCCTTTGTTCGTGCAGTTGTAAGTGATGCGTTCAAAGTCGTTATTATACCATCCACAAGGAATCTTTTCCTTGAGAACGTTAACGATGCAACTTTGTTTATCATCACATATACGGTGGACATCATCTCTATGGTTGGCATTCGCAGCATGAGTACAGTCGTTATCTTTGATGCAGCATGAGGCCCCAATGCAATTAGAATCTCCAAGGACTACGGTTGTTATCTTGATGACATTTGTCTCCTGGCATCTTAAACTGAGTTGAGATCCAACACAACCCTGGGCAATTTCTGTTATGAATTCAAGCACAAAATATTACTATTTGACCACAAGGTAGTGGTACCCAAAATTAATATGCACAATTTTCGACTTATAATCGCTGATTTCGGCATCGGAAAATAAGATGAATTTGACCTCACATAACGAATGTATTTGAATACATGAACTCAAGTTAACATATTTGTACTCAAAGCCTGCGTGTTGCAAGCACAGTGTTTGAATTGATTATGGCGATTCTAGATGATTGGGCACAAGAGAATGTACAGTACACTTTTGGTTGGAATTCAGCATAATCAGGATAGTCACTATTGTTTTGTGAATATTATGTGGTCTATGCATGTATTGTTGTCTACTCATTCATTTTGTAGGTGCGTTGTATTAGCACTTTGGTTAGCATGTAGAATCGCCCTATTAGCATAATTGGATCCTAATCTCCAGATTTCGGTTCTAACGGCAACCTGTGCCAGCAACGTCTGGTATTTTAGCCATGGCTCTGATTGCCATGAACATTTTTTATTTATTATTGTCAGGAGGACAATACTCATTGAGACAAAAATACCAGGCCATTGTTATTTTCTGTGATTGAAAGTTGCAATCTAGTTCAATCAGCATACCAGGCGTATACTAATAACAGTGCATTCAATGTATACGTACCACCTGGCACAGTTCTTACTAAACAGACGACAAGGGCAGCAACCTGTAGGATCGAACAGACGTGACTTCCAAAGAAAAATTCCATCTTCATATCCTAATAAAAGAAAAATTCCATCTTCATATCCTAATAAAAGAAAAACTCCATCTTCATATCCTAATAAAAGAAAACTTCCATCTTCATATCCTAATAAAAGAAAAATTCCATCTTCATATCCTAATAAAAGAAAAACTCCATCTTCATATCCTAATAAAAGAAAACTTCCATCTTCATATCCTAATAAAAGAAAAATTCCATCTTCATATCCTAATAAAAGAAAAATTTCATCTTCATATCCTAAGAAAAGAAATTGTCAAGAGATTTACAAACGCACTTATCTCGTTCATTATATAAAGTGCATTATATGCCTCTTGAATGCAGATTGCTTTCCAGTTCATTGTTTCATTTCAATCTGAGTCAGAAGAAAATTAGTTAATCTTCGGTTCAAATAAAAGGTCATTCTTCTCTAAATCATCAACAATCGGTGTGAAAATCAATCTTTCGTTAAACCAGAAAGACCAGATAGGTATACGTGGATGAAGGCAGTAAGCCTACATTCTCACAGATCAGTACCAGAGTAGGCTACCCAGTAATAAAATACCATAACAGTATGCCGTAACAGAAGTAAACAACGTCCTGTAACAGTTACCCTCTCGCTGCAGTACGCTGAAGTAGTAATCCACGATTAAAAATATACAGCATGCATTGCTGATGTTATTAACTGCAAAAAAAATCATTGTTAAATCTTCATCTCCCCTCTTTGTCTTTTGTTCTCTATGTTACGACCACTGTCTACCTGCTTCTTTATCTGCATATATAATTATATACATGTATATATATATTAAATTAAAATCATCTGCATATGCATAATTCTAAAATCAAACCTATTCGCCATTGCAAATTTTTATTCCAACACAGACGACAGTATTATAACTGAATAAGCACACACAAAACAAAGGAGAGAAACGACGCTCAACCTAAATGCGCCGTCGCAGTCACAAGACTCACATTCGACCGTCTGGAAACATGTGGGTAGAGCTATTAGTTGGTTGACCAATGCAGCTATGCATCACTACAATGTAAGCCAATTATAGTGATTATCAGTTCAGGATATAAAAGAGGCTCTGACCTGTTTTCGACATAATTATATCCGATAACAGGGTTAAACAAGGCGTAGCGTGATAATCTATTCTTCTAAAGCTATTCGAGGGGATGAATTAATATTCTCTTCGATGGAATATACCGGGTACAGAGCATCCGAGGGAATAAACATTTCTGTCCCCAAGCGTATAATTATTGAAAATGAGTATTATTGCTGCATTTTACTTTAAATGTTGCTAAGTGTCATAACT
>OX457048.1:16333121-16393121 GCA_949752735.1 Lumbricus terrestris | reverse complement strand
CGGCTCCGGTGTTGCCTGTCTGCTCGCTCCACCCTCAGTTAGCTTTCTCTTCACTCACATCATCGTCTGTATTATTCTCTTTCCCCAGTGCTTAAAGTGCAAAAAATAATTGACCGGACGTCCCTTACTTTTCCAGATTGTGCTGTTGTAATAAGTAGCAGGACCGCGTTCAGATTTTAAAATAAGTGCATGGACGCCGTCCATGGCCGTCTAGTCACATTTCAAACCCTGCTCTTCATGGAAACAGTTTTCCAATAGAAGTTCATTACAATAATTTGCAAACTAACACAGGCTAGATTATTAGTTCTTGTGTAATAGGACACAGCATGAGCGTTGCGGCTATGAATGCGATATTTTGATGGAAAAGACTTACATGAGTTGCCCGATTCAGTCGTCTGTGCTTCTTTTCCGATGCCGACTGGAGCAGCCTCGTGGTTAACTGATGGCATACAAAACGTTTGACATTAAACTCGAGAATACACTTTTATGTGTTCGGAGTCTTGGTAAAGAAAGGTGAGAGACAGACAGGAATTGACATTGAAAGAAGCCATAGACAGCAGAGCGTAAGAACATACGGCACACTCTGTCCACTGTCCATTCCATCCAAGCCCACAATTCAACTCGTTGCTGGCTAAATGACAGCACGTCGTTTCTTTAAATTTATTAATTATTACTAATTAAATTTTAGTGGTCCTAGCATATAACTCTACTACCTAAAACTCTTGTTAATCCATGCTATGCTATGTCAATAAAACTAGGCCTACTCATAATTATAAGGAGTAAAATAATCCTAAATAAACCCTGGTCGTACATGCAGAGCACAGTGACTGCTCTTTGTTCCAGGCAACTGATTGCTTATACTCTCCATATGCGGACTCGGTTATGCAATGGGTATGTTCGTTGCCTTGGAGCCGGATGGTTGCAGGTTCAAATCCACTTCAAGTCGCCGCGTACGAACCCTGGGCAAGTCCTTCCCTCGCAAATAAACATGTGTCTACTCTTCCAGACATTGTTTTCCACAGTTTTTGCTCACCTGAATTTTCTTCCTTCTTGGTCCATTCTTCAACGACGCCAGGCCTATCACCTGATTCGAAGTCGATATCGTCAGGTGAATCCTCTGTGTCATCTATGAAAAAATATGCAATATTATTATTTAGTCATCAAAGTTTCAAACGAGACAAGCAACGTTAAACCATCGGTGCGAAGTTATTTTTACTAATAATAGGCTACCTAGAAACCACGTGCATTTAAACCACGTTTGACCCACGTAATTACCATGTCAATAATATACTATGTGGCAATAATTAGTGGTCAAATATTGACCGATTTGTTGATCAAGAAACGGGTTTATCACAGAAGAAGGCTAGCGGATAAAGAAAGTCACACACTCACTCCACTCCACTGACTCATTCAAGACTATAGTAGATAAGGTGTACTCTAAGTACATCTTCCCGTAGATAAGATTACACTCAGGCACAACGTAAGGTAGAGTAGGCCTACCCAAGCACAATGTACTGCAGAGTGCATAATACTCAGGCCACAGTAGTGCAGACTCTGCAGAGTAAGCTTACACCATACCTAAGCACAAGTAGAGTAGAGTGCGTTATATCTAAGTAGGGCCTACAACGTAATGTAACCCTAAAAACATTAGTGGAGATATTCATTGCATCATAATCAGTCATAAAGCCTGCTTGCTCTGCCTTGCAACATACTAATCTGTCTAAAACAATGAGCCTTTCAGTACATACCATTAATTGACATTTGTCCTCGAACGGAGACTACAAGGTTAACCACCAGTAGGATCGAACATAAAATGTGTCCTCCGAAGAAAAATTCCATCTTCATTTGCTAAAACAAATTGATCAAATTTCACTTAATCGTTGGCCTCCTTTCAAACTACTGTCTCACAGTCACTCACACCATATTAAAATATTAACTTCAATTCGTTTGCATGAGTCACATAATTATCAGAATAGGCGACAAGAAGTCGGCATCACAGGACCCCATGAACCAGCAAAAACTTTCCAGGAAAACAGATTGCCTAAGCACGCTGTTGGTTCAAAACTATCAACAATAATAATAATCTTCGTTTTATTCTAAGCTGACATAGGCTACTGCACTACGACTGCACTTCATATATGAACCGATGATCACAAGTTATTAAAGGAGTGGTATTTAACTCACACATAGCCATGCAAGACACGCGACTTCCTATTAAGCCGATACTCATAATTATAATTATACCATCGTCATCTGCCAATTAGAAGACTGAGTCGAACTTTGGAAGGGTTAGTGGGAAGCGATCCCACGTCTGTGCGCTTTTCGTGTCAGATGACGCAGTTACCCTAATGATTAAACTCGCCCCTTATTATTATGCAATTTAATTAAGCCATTTAATTAATAATTAATTACTGATGATGTGCCTTAAATGACTCATTCATTACGTAGGCCTAATTCATTACGCTGAATTCAACAACGTTCAATGGGATTCCGCCTAATGGCATGAAGGTTACTTTACAGCTCAGCCACATTTCAACTGCAACCTCTGCTTCAATCTCGCCCCTTATTATTATGCAATTCAATGAAGTTATTTCATTACTAATTCATTACTAATGGTGTGCCTTAGATGTCAATAGATTCATGGCTCATGCATTACGTCATTCATTACGCTGAATTCAACAATGTGTCAATGGGCCTCCTCCTAATGCTTTTCAGCTAAGTCCTATTTCAACTGCAATTTCTGCTTAAATGTAAATTCTGTTTTCTTTGAAAGATTAGCCACTCAGTCTATTTCGTACAATGCAACAGTTTTGTCTACAAAAGTGCACTCACTGCAGCATCGGAGTATATAGGCTACAAGAATACCGTAGCTATGACAGTACGTCACAACAGAACCACGCCCAGCTGCACTGGTTCCCAGTCATCATAAGACACTATCCGTAAATATTTAAGCTATTCGACATTTTCGTCGTACTCAAAGAAGTTGTATCGCAAAAGACAATCGCCTAATCATCTTCAATTTCCTCATGCTCTGCCATCTTCGATTGCAATATCTCAATCCCTCATATCTCGTATCTTTATCTATCTGTCTCTCCTCAACCACGTTTCTAATAAACAAAATTGTCCAATCCTATAACGCTGCTTTAAATATTTCGCCCAGTTGCACCATAATTATAGGAGGTCAGGCCTATTCAGTCCTTTAAAATTATGCTATATCTAATTATCTATTCATAAATCGCGGAAGTTCTACAATTTATAATTCTAATCGTAATCAGCTATATAGCCTTAGCTCTATTTAAATTTAAGGCATGCTACCATTTTTAATAAAACACTGACCACTGTAATTCCTTGACACAATCAGATATTACTATATTCTGTGCACTTTCGACATGCACATTAAGTCTTAACAATAACGAGATGTGCGTTGTGAGCTGTTCCGTAAAAATCTGACAGTAGGTCTACACTCGAACTCGCCAACAGAGTAACATTTGCTGTCAAGAGCACAACTCGGGCCCAGTAGGCTATGAGCTTGTGATCTCAACATAATTATATATCATGGCTAAAAACTTGTGCTATTGTCATTCCGGGACGCCCACACTGCAGCACACAGTCATTTGATATACACCATTATCATTTGCAGTTTGCCCTGTCGACGCAGATGCCATGATTGGACGATATCCGGTTATAATACTGTAGAAATAATTTATAATTATTTACAATTATTATGATACATCAGCATAGTCAAGGATCGCCTGCATTCTATCCACGTGACATCATCATCATCGTCACGACGATTAATATATCGTAACAACCATCGGGATCACCATGACAACCGATGTCATGGCAATCGTCATCGTTAACATTCTCTGGTGTTTAGTCATAGAATGAGGCTACCGAAAGAAACTCAGGGACCCTATTGGCAGATCAGCCACGGGTCCTTAAAACTATCTTAAGGCGTTAGGCTCATGAAGAAACATTTGTAAGCAAATTGAAATACTAAAAGTGCAAGAATAAACCGACGATTTTATAATGTATATACATATGCAATTAAATAATATATGCAATATGATTTAATTCTTTTATTAATTTGAAGATTAAAGAAATTATTGTAGTTATTCTGTGCATTTTAATATTTAAAAACACCGACGACGATGATGATGATAACGATGATGATGATGACGATGACGATGATGATAACGATGATGATGATGATAATGACGATGACGATGATGATGACAATGACGACAGCGATGATGATGATGATGATAATGAAGATGACGGTGATGATGATGATGACGATGACGACGATGATGATTATGACGATGATTACGATGACAATGACGACGACGATGATCATGAAGACGATGACGACGACGACGATGACGATGATAACGATGATGATGATGATGGTGGTGGTGATGATGATGATGATGATGATGCTGCTGCTGATGATGATGATGATCATGGCGTGTTAGCGATGACGATGATGAAGTATTAGAACTTCTAAAAATCATATCGTATGATGTCGTCCTTATTGAAAGTCATGCGTGGGATGTTGAAGATAAAATATATAAAAAAAGATGAGATCAGCTGCACTGCAACATACGATGCTGAAGTTTTCTCTGAAACTACATGCATCAGACACAAATCGGTTTGTTCCTGTTTCTCTGTCCAATGCTGTTTGTCTGATGATGATCAGATGATCATTCTTCATCTGCCTCTGCCTCTGTCTTTCCCTCTACCTCTGCCTTTGCCTCTGTCTGCCTCCCTATCTCTGTTATATCTGTTCTGAGAGGCAGGGTTTCTCACTAAACTCTGCAAACAAGCTGACACAACAACGTGCGTGATAATTACCCCGTAACATAATGTGTATACCCTTAATAACAGTGTATAATTCCATTCGCCCGCATAGCATATAAATGTATTTAAAAGTCAAGCTGACAAAATGAAACTAATCAATTTTAATAGTTGACTTGGACCAGAAAATACGATGCCGACTTTCCGGCAGTTGACCTCCGGATGACCTCAACATCACCAGTTCCTTCTCCAGTCAGATTTTAGGATTGGTAAAATAGCACATAGGCCTATAATTTTTTTATCTATCTATTTATCTATGTAATTTATATAGCGCCCCTTCAAGGAGTCTACTCAGAGGCGCTCCCGACTCAAGCCCGGTCAAAAAGAAAAGTCTTGAGCAATCTATAGAAAGAGCCAGACATGTTCCGAGGGTGGGAACGCACGTTAGAGGGAAGGTCATTCCAAGCGGAAGGTCCAGTGAACGAAAATGCCATGTTCTGCCTAGTGGCAGTGCGGGCATAAGGAACCATAAAGTCACCTCTAGAGGCCGAGCGCAGAGATCGGCGACCCACAGCAGTTGAGGTCAAGGTGAAGAACTCACAGAGATAGGAAGGTGAATGCAAATATCAGAAGGTTGTGTTTTATGGCCTATATGCACTTAGTCATTCATGGAGTTAATGAGAATAATAGCACAAACGTTAAACGTTGGCTGCGTGTGTAACAAAGTGAGATCTTCAGCGGATGAGATATTTGTGCAACTTGTGCAAACAGTAGCGGTGGTGAAGGATCTCACCCTCAGGGTCGAGGCCATAAGACAGCCGCTAGGCCTATGCGATTACATTTACATTACATTTACATTTCTCAGAGTCCAAAAATATTATGTATTAATTAGACCTTTTAAAGCGCCAATATCTTATTATCAATCAGAGGCGGATCCAGGATTTCTGGTTAGGGGGGGCGTAAATACTACAATTCCAATCCCGTAAATATATATATATATATATATATATATATGAAATTATATCACGCAAAACTATAATGATCCTTTTTATAGAAAATGCTATGGAACTTTAAAAAATATATAGTTTCTCATATGAAACCACTGGTCTCCACTGAAGGTTAACAGTGAAACGATTATAAATCAGTTATCGGTTTTGATCATGCAACCCTTGGCGGAGTTCGAATTGTGCCACCAACGAGGCTCACGTAATGGTCTCCTTTGCCTTCTGCAATATGTCCAAGTACGGTAGCAACATTGGCAAGTCAGGCATGATGGTGCTACTCTCATTAGGAGCCACAACAGCTGTGGCATTGTCGCCAAGTGAAGACAATATTGTGAACTGAACAAGGTACAGGCAGCAGGCTCCTAGTATCATAATGTGGGTAATGTGGTCACCAAAAGTACCTGGCTGAGCCATTTCATGAAGGTAAGACTCAACATCACCATGTGAAACTTTTTCAGACAGATGTACTGTAGTCAGTGGCGGATCCAGGATTTCTGGTTAGGGGAGGGGGCGTAAATAATATATATACCAATCCAATCCCGTATATATATATACATGAAATTAGATCACGCAAAACTATAATGATCCTTTTTATAGAAAATGTTATGGAACTAAAAAAAATATAGTTTCTCATATAAAACCATGTACTGGTCTCCATGCACTGAAGGTTAACAGTGAAACGATTATATATCAGTTATCGGTTTTGATCATGCAACCCTTGATCCAAAAAGGAAATAATTAAGTGTCACATGCCAGAGGATTAAGCAGTGTCATTCTCCTTGGATGCTTTCTGGCATAGACATTGATAATGTCATCAATGTCTAACTTGATGTCCCTGTGGACAAACAATAAAATGAGTGCATTAAATCTGTCCTCGTTCATTGTACTTCGGAAACACGACTTCACAAATCGCAGATTAGAATTTGCTCGTTCAACACTGCAAGCCGTGACAGAAGTGAGCAGCAAAATGTGAATTATTGTGGTAATATTTGGATGCATAATACGACAGGAGCGGCTGTCAGCGAGGGTGTCCGACAGGGTGCTTGGTGTGCTGTCAGCGTTTCTCCACATCTGCTGCCAAAGCTTTAACTCTTGATGAAAAGAATCCGGCGAAGGCAGGCCATCATGATAGTAATGAAGTATACCATCAGCAGTGAGTGCGTCGATGTTCGAAACATTAGATGGAATGAGACTTAGACCACGAATTGCTTGTTTTGCAAGATCTCCAAATCGTAGGCTAAACTGCTGAAGTAGACTGTCCAGAAATGGAAGATAAATGTTTAGTTTGAGAACATTTGCTGCAGGTTTAGGGGGGGGCGTACGCCGGCTCCGCCCCCCTCTAAATCCGCGCCTGTCAATAGTGCTGGGCAAATATCAGAAGGTTGTGTTCAATGAATCTACACAGTAAGCCTAACTCTTTTAACGGAGACGGTTCGAATCCGCAATCTTCTGGTTACAAGACTATGACTCTCCAACCAATCGCCAGCCGTGTTCAGTGAAAACTTAAATGGCTTGGACGACTATGGATGGCGTATGGGGCACGCATCTTTAATTATGAACGCCGTCCTGCTACATACTAAGCCAGCACAGCCTGGAAAGGCATTGGGCGTTTAGGCACTTATGTTCTACTGGCAAAAACAGACATAAAGAAGCAGTGTCACAGTCACATTGCGCTGCAGTCGTCGCAAAGACCAGAGACTTTACAGTAAGCATTAATCTTATTCGCTCTGCAACTATGCAGAGGCGTTCGTTCTATGTGGTTCGTCCAACAACCTGGAATGGTATTCCCTTGACTATGCGACACCTCCCAAGCTGTTCTCAATTTCACAAACTGTTGAAGACTGTTTTTTTCGCTTGATCTCGACCGGGAGCGCCTCTGAAGGGGCGCTATATAAATTCTGACTGATTGGTTGATTGATTAACCGCCATTAACCAACCACCATCCCACAATTATAACTAGAACAACAAAGATCAAAGTCATAAACATTTACAGAGAGCAGCGGATCGCCGTGTCTTCGTTTCATCGTCAATAAGAATCTCAGACTCTATCCTGAGAAAGGTGGATGAGGAAGAGCTCATCCACTGCCTTAGGACGATTACTATGCGTATATAGTTCGAATCGTTTGCCGTTTTGAAACAATTTCTTCGGGTGAGGTAAAGCCAGGCATGAATGAATTCTGAAATGAAAGTTTAAGATGCTTTTTAGATACCAGTAAACAATAGAAATGGAAACAAAAGTGCAAGATGTGGTAATTTAAAATGCAACGAAATTTGTATACGTAGGCAGTCTGCCTACATGGAATAATGATTTCACAAAGGATATAAAGGCAAGAATTATAGCAAAGGCAAAAGGATCGAGTCATGGCAGGATAGAATAACATACGAAACACCAAACAAATTGGTTACAAGACCAAATTAAACATGTTGAAAACATGCGTGTTTAGCACAGCGTTTTATGCCCGTGAAACATAGACATTAAAAAGGCGAGTAAAGTAAGTAGGCTAAAGTCCACCATGGGCCGAAGGCCCGTAGGAGAAGGCGCTCATCTCCTTTTCTTGGCCCTGAGCCGGCAATGGACGAATCCCAAGGTCCTGAACACGGGGCCAGTGTTTTCCAGGACTTGCCGTTTACTTCCCAGCTTACGCCGGTACCAAATTATACTGCTTGGTGACAGAGGCACGTGTGCGTAAACAACTTGCCCAAGGTCGTTACCCGGATTCGAACCGCAACCGCCCGCTCTGTGAGCAGACGCGTTACCAATCAGCCACATTAAAAAGGTGGACCAGAGCAAATACTGGCATTTGAAACGCAATGCTACAGGAGGATTCTACACTTCAATCGGGCAATAAAGATCACAAATTACGCCTGAGAATTATCTTGTCGTATCTCCATTTTTTCAAAATAGAGTTTGGATTTGATTTGTACCAAAAATTACCCACAAGAACGCATATCACAGGAGACATAAATCACAAGGTTGCAGCCAGGAAGGGCGTAGGCCCATGGCCGTCTATGTAATTTAGCCGCCACCTATGGAATGAATGAAGATCTATACCCACGGCACCCTGCGTGATTAGAATCACATACCCCATAAGCACTTCATCCAGAGTGTTATCCATTATATTAACCTTCCCCATGAGCCGCTTAATCCATCCTTAAGGAGTTTAATCATTTATCTGTCCATTCTTATTTTGACCATTCATCTATTTATCCAATAATATCCAGTCATCGATCCTAGTCATCCATTTTTTACTTATTCATTCTGTGATTTTTGCTAATTCATCTTTTTGTCGATTTATCTAGTCGTCCATTTGAGCATCCACAGAATATTTATCCATTCATCAGTCTACATCAGTGATTTATCTTTGGATTTGCTGAAAATTCAGATAGATATGGAATAACGAAAGTGTTTACCTTCGAACTGTGATGACTGAAACTGTGTCAACGATTGCAATAACGACGACAGCACATGCGATGACAATTATTGCACCAGTAACTGAAATGAAGTCAAATAAAAATAAATGCAAGTAGTTCTATATGTTTAGAATTTGACCTCGTTTCATCTTGCGCAAGTGGCTATCATCACGCTCTGGTTAATTTAGTGTGTCGACCAAGAGCGAGAATAACACTGTATCATTTAATTCTACCTTCAACATTGCATCATTTAATTCTACCTGTGACGCTGCATCATTTAATTCTACCTGTGACGCTGCATCATTTAATTCTACCTGTGACGCTGCATCACTTAATTCTACCTGTAACACTGCATCATTTAATTCTACCTGCATTCCAAAGCTCGCTAGAGGCAACTTTCCCACATTTTTGCTGTTCATATGTGTTCTTTTTCGCATTTGAAAATGATTTGAACTCCAGTTTCGGTATGGCTTGAATCATCGTTCACTAGACTAATAGTTTACCAATCACTCCATGTCAGGACACGAGTTCTGTACTCCATACCTGCCTCGGTTGTAGTGTAATATTATGTGATGGCTGAAGAGATCGGTTTCTTGTATTGATATTGAACGGAAGGATATCGACATCTGCTCTGTAAGGAGTGAATTGATTCGCATGCATTCATCCGTCACTATTCTGAACTGCTCTTTAGCATAGTCATCGACAATTAATTCCAGCACGAGAAGCTCTCTAGTCACACTGAAACTGAAACTGATTTCAATACAGTTAGATATCTTACGGTTTAATAACGTTTATTTAACTGCAACGCCTTGGCAAGACTGATGACTTTTTTTTATAGTTTTTCAGTTCGTTGTAATGATTAACTAAGTTGTTCAAATATCGTAGATTAAAAAAATGAACTCATCCCGTGTTTCTCCAATTGGTCGCTCTAATGGATATCAATGTTCTGGGACATTGAAGCTGGATCTGAACTCATTCTAATATAAATTGATTCTACTGTTGCTGAGACTAGCAGTGCACATGCATGGAAGTTCATTACTAAACAGAGTTCAATGAACACAATCTGGAGATATATGTATATATAATGATTATATTCAAAAAGTCATTGAGAGTTCAATTAAACGATTAATATGTCAAACGAGCAAGCCTAATATAGGATTAAATTGTCGCGACGAAAGATTCAGTTGCGGAGGTAATATTTTAGACACTATTCCGAATTTCCGAAGCGGAAGAGCTTCGTGTGTTCGCGTTCGTTGGCGCGTGCGCATTGTTCAAAATGGTTTTTCATCGTCAACAATCCGTTAGCTTACTTCCTATCAATTGGCGTCGGTTAGGCGTAGTGAGGGGTTGATTAGTGTTAGAATATGGTTAAACTACAGAAGAAACCTCTTCGTGCGCTGCGTGGCCAAAACTTCTGCCGCAGAAGCAACACGAGATGTTATAACCTAACTTGGAAGTTGGAATCAGCAACTTCATAAAATTAAGCGTAGCCTATGTTCTGTGTACACTATGTATACTACACTATGTTCTAGTGTAGGCCTATGTGCAAGCTATACGCCACGATAATTACCAATTACCACCATGTGAATAAAGCTAACACTGACCACAATTAGGCCTAATAGTAACCTGTGAATAATATTTTTACATGCCAGAATGAGGTACTATAATTTTAATTCACCCGAATTAATTTCTTAATTATTTCAGTGACGCGCATACCCGCTTTTATCAAGCCAGCTTCTATATAGATATCAAATATTTTTCATCTGCCACTTAGTCTAGTCAAAAATTCGTTTCATCAGTCCAGCTTCTATTTAAGTAGCAACGATTGCTTGTATCCATCCAACTTCCATTTAAATAGCAATTATGTTCAATCAATCCAGTTTCAATTTGGGCAAGAACATTTTCAACGATCCAGCTTACATTTCAGTAAAATGATTTTGTGTCAATCCATCTGAAGACTGTATTGTAGGCTACTGTTGTACACGATACGCATACTTTCCACTGAAATAAATTCGAAATTAATTCGGGTGAATTAAAATGTTGATTAACATATTCGTGTCGCTGAATTTCAACGGTTTCTGCTCTTTAGTTGGACACCGACTTCAGCGTCAACCACCAGGATCGTAAGATTCGTAATCGCAATCTCCAAATTTCTAAAGCGCTACTCGAAAGCCAAGCGCGAGGCACCAGCTTCTTCACGAGCGCTGCGTTGAGTCAAAAGGGTTGTCCGTGAGAGTAGTCTTTGGTGGTCCGGGTCGAGTTACCAATGATGACCTGCTATGAAGAACTATTTCATGGCAACGTTATCAATGAACAGCATGATGAATACAAAGTTAGTGAATACGCAAAGCATCTAACACCATCATACACGCCATATCATACATCCTGGATCAGATCCAGAAGCGGCGCTAGGGGGCTAAGAGGGGCTAAGCCCCCCCCAAAAGGCCATCCGGTTTGTTTACATGTAAATATGAAACATTTCCATGATCAGCCCCCCTCTAAAAACCGAAACCATATGCACGAGATTTCGACCAAATGACTAAAAATGGTCGTCAGAAATTTTGGCGGCTGAAAGTGTAAAATTTCACCGCAGGAATTCAGTCCCTCAAAACAGAAATCCTGGCGCCGCCACTGATCAGATCATCAATAATTTTATATAATAAAATTTATCATCATGTACCTGTACCTGGGCACGTATTAAGAAGAGACTCCCTCCTGAGGGAAATCATAGAGGGGAGAATGGAGGGAAAGAGAGGGAGAGGAAGACCGAGGCAGAATGATGATGCTGGGATGGATGATGGCCAACAGATACAGCAAACTGAAGGAAAAGGCACAGCACAGAGAGGAGTGGCGTCATTGGAGGTTGGAACCTGCCAAAGGGCAGAGAACTTAAAGAGAGACCTGTCACCTGGCATGTAGTGGGGGATGGATGACAACATGTGATCTTTAATTATATAAATTAAATTTAATTAATAAAACATCAAATAATATCATCACTGTCATCGGTTATGTGCCGACTACTGATGAATTGCTTGCAAGCTCTTCAGAATCTGATTATTATAGAATCAGATTCTGAGGAAGTTGCAGCTCATATTTCAGTTCCATGACAAGATTTGTTAGACCTACCTTCTTTTATCTGAGTCCTGCTTCTTCATCAAGAAATTCATAAATAGTGAGCGAAACCGCAAATTGTTGCTGGATCATGAATTATAAACCAGCACTTTGTGTTATCAAAGAAATAGACACCACTTGTCACAACTGGGTATAATCGGGGATGACTTAGCTTGCGTCGATTAATCCAAACGCGAACGTTTCAACGGTTTTGCATCGCTTTAAACGTGTATAGGGCACTGTAGGCCCTATAAGTCATTCATTTTTCATCATGCATTCAGTTTATTATTTATATAGAACCATTCAAGCAAAAAACGCTAAACGGTATCGATTAGGCCACACAAAGTAGACTTTTAAAATTACGACTACAAGATTACGAAGAGATCAATTAAATTGGAATTTAAAAAGTTCCAAGTTGCTATGAGATAGGTCTATTCTATCAAGTACAATAATTTTCAGTGGTGGATCAGGCGAGTTTTCGAAGTATCGATACGTCAATTATATCATAATGTCACTGCGTTCAGTTACACAAAACACGTAATTGAATAATGACATTTAGATCCATGACAGCAACATCTGTCAACGTTGTGGCAGGGCAACGACCAGGGTTTTGTTGCCAGAGCAGTGCTCCTGGCTTGCCCTGCTGTAGCGCGGCCAATGGCCATTAACATAATTGCAAGATGGCCAGCATATAATTGTATGCTGCCGATGTCTGCCCAACAAGTGATTGGTATTATTGTTTGGGAATATTACGGAAAGGACATATGCCTTACATGAAGAACCTACACCGAAGGCTTTGTTAATCGTTCTTAATGTAATCGTAATCGTAATCGTAATCTCGAAACTTCTACAGCGCCCACAAAAGCCAAGTCGCGGGAACCAGCTTATTCACAGGCGCTCAATCAAAACAAAATCGATAGGCAGCGGGTCAAGTCCGGAGAGTCAGGCAGGCAGATAGATGGACGGCTAAGGTGGGTGATGTTTAGAGTTGAAGTGGCGGGGGATGTAAGGAGAAGAAGAATCAGGATAGGATTTTTGAAAGAGCAATGTTTTCAGTTTTGAGTGAAAGACCTGTGGGGAGATAGCGAGAGGTGGAGTTTTGGTGAGTTCGTATGATGGGTCGGAAGTTTGCCGAAGTGCTGGCGGAAGTTTGTTCCAGAGAGGTGGAACGGCAATGGCTATGGAGCGGTTTGCGAATTTCAGTGATGAAGTGATGGGAGGGCGAAGCAGTGTAATGGAGGATGAGGAGCGTGTTGAACGAGGTGGCTGGATGGTGAACAACTGACGAAGGTAGAACGGCTGGGATGATTGAAGTGTATTGTAAGTGAGTGAGAGGACTTTGTATTCGATGCGTTCAGGTATTTTGAGCCAGTGAAGTGATTTCAGGACAGGAGTGATGTGGTGACGTTTGGGGGTTTTCGTCACTGCACGGGCGAGGGCATTCTGGATAGCTTGGAGGCGGTTAATTTGGGTTATATCAATGTTTAGGAAGAGAGAGTTGCAGTAATCAAGTTTCGCATGAACTATGGATGAGGATGAGGAGCGTGTTGAACGAGGTGGCTGGATGGTGAACAACTGACGAAGGTAGAACGGCTGGGATGATTGAAGTGTATTGTAAGTTATGTGGTTATGTGGTCGGAGAAGCTAAGATATTGTGGATGCAGTTTTAAAGTCAAGCATAGGTCGGATTCTGCGGAGATCTCGTATGTGCATGAAACAAGTGCGGGAAAGTTGGGTTATGTGGTCGGAGAAGCTAAGATGCTGGTCAAAGATTACACCTAGGTTTCGGACAGGAGAATTTGCGGAGAAAGTGTGGTTGGAAGAAGAGTCATTGTTGAAGGAAATAGAGGGATCAGGAATTTTCTTGAGTTGCTCTCTGAGGCCAATTAGTATAAATTCTGTCTTGGAGGGGTTAAGGCAGAGGAGATTTGAGGTCATCCAAGAGGTGATTTGGGTGACCACAGAGAGAAGATTATTTATGGAGTCAGAGAAGCTGCTTGGAGAGAAAGAGATGAATAATTGGGTGTCGTCAGCATATAGATGATGGTCGACTGTGGATGCTTTTATGAGTGAACTGAGTGGAGTGGTGTAGAGGATGAACAAGAGGGGCCCGAGGACAGAACCTTGCGGAACACCACAGGTGAGGGGGCGTGATTGAGATGATGTTTCAAGTGTTTTGACTGAGAAAGTGCGTGATGAGAGATAAGACTGAATCCAAAGGAGAGCAGTGTCGGTAAAGCCAAAGCAGGAAGACAGTCTTTGGAGTAGTATGTTATGGTCGATGGTGTCAAAGGCTGCAAAGACATCAAGGAGGCAAAGGCAGGAGACTTGTTGATGAGAGATGGCAGAGACAAGTTTATTGTAGAGTGAAGTGAGAAGTGTTTCGGTGGAGTGCTTTTTAGTAAAGCCGGACTGGTTTGGGTTAAGGAGTGAATTTGAAGTCAAGTAGTCATTGATGCGAGAGAGTACGACACGTTCTGTTAGTTTAGAGATGAATGAGAGGTTGGAAACAGGTCGATAATTAGAAAGGATTTCCTTATCAAGTGATGGTTGTATGTTGTATGTAGGTTGTATATCCTTTGCGCAATATTCCAGAAATTACCAATCATTTTCATAGCTACAGCTTTTTAGAAAAAGTCCTCGACCACGACATAATCATTCGCGATCAATTTCGCAAAAGGACAATTAATTTAGAAAAGAGTCACCATGGGCCGCAGATGATTGGCTATCACTCGGCCCACGTGATCTCTCTTTTAAAGCCAGCAAAATGTTTCTCTCAACGAACTGTACAGCTGACTCAGAGGTAGTTCGTCAGATTTAATGCAAAAACCGGTTACGAACGAGAATTCGAGATATAGCAGACGTCGCATTGACGTCGGATTGACGTCGACCCGTCGTGGACTGGTTTACTCGAAAATTTCATATTGTTTGGGCTTTCTTCTCCTTACACAATAATTCTGATTAGTCGCGACGATCCACCCATTCCATTAGCATTAGGAAAGTGGCTCTATAGAAATTCTTGTGATACACAGATCTCCTTGCCACATGCTTAGCCATATCATAAATACTTCAAAACCCACAGATAGAGCACACGACTCTCAACATTAGGCCTAGTTCAATTAGTTGATAACAATCCTCTAATAACAAGATCTCGTTATAAACTTGTCTTTCATAAATATACTTCCCGAAAGAACCTCGGAGAGCATATTTTTTACTACGACTGTTCAGTGTCTACTCACATTCGATTCCATAAGATCACAATGCTCTGCATTTGATCCAATAATAATTATTATAGGGCCTATAGTTGTTTTGAAAAAAAAGAACACAGCCTAGCCACATTAGCATTGACATACATGTATCTGCACACAGAGCGCAGTGCGTATCGTTGTTATCCATTATTTTCATTTAAGAGTAGAGTTTCACCTGGAGCGTTTGTAGTTACCACCATGCCTCGCTCTTCATCTCTTCTGTCATCTGGTAGAGATGCCTGGTTTGCAATGTCGACTGTAGGCTTTGAAACAGTTGATATTGTGGCGCCATCTACAATGAATTTCAATATTTCAGTTGATAGTCTCGCTATAAATGCCAACCTTTGCATCTGAAATAATACAGACAGGTGAGTCTGGGTCAGTTAACACAACCGTTTGTGATTGAATAATGTGGTGTCAAATTAGTCCAGTGTTCTTTTCACTAGGCTACTGGTTCATTGCAAGCTGATTTCTGTCTAAATAAAAAAAGATCAATTTTAGAGGCACGAAAATGCCCAATCATCCTTCACTCTTCAGTTTCTCACAATTCTAGATCAGCTCATCAGTTGTTTATGCATTGCATGCTCTGCTACCAGTTGCAGACACTCTCATGCAGGTTTATAATTCATATTTAAGAAAATAATCATTATTAAAATCATCAATAATTATTGCAAAATTTTCAAATTATTATTTAAAGTTTATTAGCATTGCCAAGTTACTGTCTTATTAGTTTTAGGCTATTTTACTATAAAAATTTCCTATTGCGACTTTGCACCGTTGTCATTATTCGTCTTCTTATTGTTCCGTCATTGTAATTGTCATTATTGTGATTATTATTATTTTACTCAATGTGCATCAGTTACCCCAGGATTTAGACAAGTATTATTATTAGGCCTATTATTGTTGTAATTGTTGTCTGGTTATTCTAGTAATGAGATGAATTGTGATGTAAGCTTATCAATTATATTAATTAACCAATGATGAAATCAGTCAACACTGTCTGAAAAGACATTTTAAGAATTCCAACCTACTTTGTGGATCATCTATACAGTTGTATGTGATTCGTTCAAAGTCATTGTTTTGCGACACGCCCCCATATCCACAAGGGATATTTTCACGGATAACTCCAATGGTACAACTCTGTCTGTTGTTACATCGACTGCGGACATCCGCTCTGTGGATTGCATTCGCATCGCGAGTACAATCGCTATCTTTGATGCAGCACGTGGAACCAAGGCAACCAGAATCACCGAGGACTACAGATGTTATCCGGATGACCTTCTCTCCGTGACAATTTAGACTCAATTGAGACCAAACACAACCCTGCGCTCTTTCTGTCATGAATTCAAAAATAAAATGCTATAATTTCAACTAAGAAACACCTCCAATATTGAACCATAATCGCTGACTTTTAGGCGCTGATGATGAAACGGGGCAGGGCTTTTTAGCGTGCAGTTGTACACAAAATGTGCAGTTCTAAATGTATTTGTCCAATTGTAGAAGCACTTATGTACAGTGAAAACTAGCAAAAAAATCATTGTCTCCGGATTGAAAGTAATTAACCATGGAGGATGGGAAGGGAAAGAAGAAGTTGTGCAGTTCTAAAATTCCCTTAAAAACAGCCCTGAAACGGGGAAACTGGATATCCGGACGATGAACTGATTGAACTCAGGTCAATGACGAGGTAGGCCAACGCATAAACGAAGTTCATTGTGTGCAGTAATCCAATGCAAAACAGCCATTGCACTTATTCTTGCTATGCTAGTAATGATGATTGATGACAAGAGAGCATACGCTTTTGGTCATGACGTACTTATTCAGTATCATTAACATCTTCATCGTATGTATGTACTATCAAGGGCGGATACAGACATTTTCGAAGTGGGGGACAAAATTTTCGGTCTTGTTGGGATAGAGGAAAAATTTCGTCTTCTTTGTCGCCGAAAAATCTGACAGATACCGTTTTTTTGGTCGTCAGTCATCATGGTCGGGAGTAATGGTATCCTGTTTTTCTCTCCCGCTGCATTTATTTAATGGCTTGTTGAAACCAAATGGGGGCCCACGTCCCATGCAATTTTTAAATGGGGCCATGGCCGGATTGCCCCCTGGATCTGCCCCTGTGTAGGCCTATTATGTATGTAGGCTACCTATGTATTTGTTGTGCACACATTTATGAAGTATACATGAGCATTGTGACCTGCATGCTAGTCTGACAAACTAGAGGTCGTGGTTTCAATCAGCGGATTTCTCTCTCAGCTGCGCCTTGTAACAACGTTTGCCATAGCTGTGAGATGCCGCATGTATTGACATTTGCCGTGAAACATAATGGTTGTAAATTTCTGGTCGACCATGCTCATGGCGGCTAAACAGCAATACCGTCACAGAATTGTCACTATCTGTAAGGTTACTCATTGATTTGATTTTTCAAAGCTTCAAAAAATAATTAAATATTGCTACAGATCAATGCATGTCGACCTATTAAAGATAAAAGTTTCATCGATACGCACCACATGATACATTTCCTTGAAAGCTGACGGCGAAGGCAATTGCCAGCAGAATTGAACAGATGTAACTTCCAAAGGAAAATTCCACCTTCATTTCCTGAGAAAGAAACGAACCTGCCGTGATTTGATATGACCACTGAGCTCGCTAATAATTATAGCTGAATGAGAATAGAATGCAGGTCTCTTGATAACAGAATACTTTCAAGTTTAGCTACATTCTCTCTTCAAACAAAAGTTCACCATTCTCGAAATCAGAATATATGCTACTTTCAAGTTCAGCTACATTCTCTCTTCAAACAAAAGTTCACCATTCTCGAAACCAAAATACTTTCAAGTTCAGCTACATTCTCTTTTCAAACAAAAGTTCACCATTCTCGACACCAGAATACTTTCAAGTTCAACTACATTCTGTCTTCAAACAAAAGTTCACCATTCTCGAAACCAGAATACTTTCAAGTTCAGCTCCATTCTCGCTTCAAATAAAAGTTCATCATTCCCAAAACCATCATCGACAATCAATTTAGCTGAGACCGGAAATTTAGCTGAGAACAATGCGTTACTCACATTAGTTCTTTCGAACACTTTGACAACATAGAAGTACCCAAACAGAGAACACCATAATAGTAGGCCTAACATTTAAGCTTAAGTAGTATAGTAATACATAAGTTCGTCGTAAACCCTCCCTCCTCCGTCGCTCGCCTGTCTCCCCCAATCTATCTATCTATCTATCTATCTATCTATCTATCTATCTATCTATCTATCTATCTATCTATCTATCTATCTATCTATCTATCTATCTATCTATCTATCTATCTATCTATCTATCTATCTATCTATCTATCTATCTATCTATCTATCTATCTATCTATCTATCTATCTATCTATCATCTATCTATCTATCTATCTATCTATCTATCTATCTATCTATCTATCTATCTATCTATCACTTCATCAATCCATCTATACATCCATACATACATCCATCCATCCATCCATCCATCCATCCATATATCTATCAATTTATCCGCTTACACTGGTCAACATAGAAATCGTTACTGACTGGAAAAGGCCCTAATGTGTAGCATCTTGGTGTGCTGAACACGAATATAACCATAAAAAGTTTTTATTGGGTCTCGTTTTGAAAATATTTCATATACAGGGTGCGGCAGAATAAAGTAATCCCCTACGGTTTTCAGCCCATATCTTGGCCAAACACACAAATTTTTAAATGAAACTTTACAGTCTTAAAGGCAATTCATATTTACGTACAATGGTCAAATTACAAAAACATATTTCAAACAGAACAAAAGTTATATCACTTTTAGTGAGGCCACCCACCGTTTTTTGACGATTCAAAAACGAAACGCAAAAAATTAGGTTTTTTGCTAATATCATGGCCAGAAGTACGAATTTCAAAATGAATCTTTAAAGGTTTAAAGACAATTCATATTTACACATGATGGCCAAATTTCATAAAAATATTTCAAACAGAACAAAAGTTATATCACTTTTAGTGAGGTCACCCACCGTTTTTGACGATTAAAAAACGTAACGCAACAAAAAATAACAAAAACGTGATTTTATCAAGTCATATCTCAAATAACTGTTTGGAACTGAACTTGATAGTGATTCACAACTTGTGTTCAATGTGCCCACCGCTAGTGCCAAAACTTCTTTTGAGTCTCTTTGCAAAGTTCTTAATGGACCTGTTGATTAATCTGACAGATTTCTTATTTACCAATTTGATTGTCATCTTGCCAAGTGACTTCTCAGTGACGTGCAGCTACGCTGGTACCCTGCTCCTTTTTTAAATAGTAATAATAATATTCATCTGGCTTTATCAAAGCCTATTTGATAACAAGTATTTGAGATGAAACTTAATAAAATCGTGTTTTTGCTACTTTTTGCTGCGCTGCGTCTTTGAATCGTCAAAAAATGGTGGGTGGACTCCTTAATTAAAAGCGCCATAACTTTTATTCTGTTTGAAATATTTTGCTGAAATCTGACCATCATGTGCAGATATGAATTGTCTTTAAGCCTATAAAATTTCTTCATGAAATTCTTGCTTACGGCCAAGATATTGGCCAGAATAATGAAATTGGTTTTTTGTTACTTTTTGTGGCGTCGCGTTTTTGAATCGTCAAAAAACGGTGGGTAGCCTCACTAAAAGTGATATAACTTTTGTTCTGTTTGAAATATGTTTTTGTAATTTGACCATTGTACGTAAATATGAATTGCCTTTAAGACTGTAAAGTTTCATTTAAAAATTCGTATGTTTGGCCAAGATATGGGCTGAAAACCGTAGGGGATTACTTTATTTTGCCGCACCCTGTAGTTCATTTCTTATGTTTCACCATGTAAATTTATGCAGTAGAAATGCGACAATATCCTAAATAAGTCTAGAATGATGCATAGGTGCAAAAAGTTGGAGGGGACCATAATGAATCACGTCCTAAAAGTTGGGGGACCATAATAATAAAGTTAGGGGACCACTCAAAAGTTGGGGAACGCATTCCGTGGGTCCCATAGGGTGGTTGCGCCTATGGAATGATGTAATATTCCACCTCATTGCATAATCCCATCATGGACACATCATGCACAGTTGAATTTTTTATTACGTCATTTTCTGATGCAATGTAAATTACAGCCAGTCTGATGAGGACAAGGGTGAGCCGACATGTTCTTCTCCTGGTCCGTCAGCGTGTAGTGATCCCGATTTTCACTGTGGTGCATCATCAACCCCACACAGAATAACACAGGAAGAACTAAATGACCTTGTTCGTGATTTGGACTTATCCAAAAACAAGGCAGGGTTGCTAGGATCAAGACTCCAACAATGGAATCTTCTAGAAGAAGATGTCACAATCACTTCATATAGAAAGCGCCATCTGCAGTTGGAACCTTTCTTCATGAAGGAAGGTAATCTGGTATTCTGTTCCAATATTGACGACCTCATGAATGCCTTACAGATCACTCATGACCCACAAGAATGGAGACTCTTTATAGACTCTTTGACACTGAGTCTTAAGGCTGTGCTTTTGCACAATGGAAACCGTCTTCCATCTATTCCATTAGCGCATGCTGTCCACATGAAAGAGACACACGATAACCTAAAACAGCTACTATAACAGGTACAAATGGCACCTGTGCGGTGATTTGAAGGTAGTTGCCATTTTAATGGGACTGCAGCAAGGATATACAAAATATATGTGTTTCTTGTGTGAGTGGGATAGTCGGGCAAAAGAGTTGCACTACGTGCGGAAGGAATATTAATGGACTCCCAGACAAAATATGGCAGTTGGACAGAAGAATATCCAGCACCCAGCTCTGGTCGAAGCTCACAAATCCTACTACCACCCCTTCACATCAAACTAGGTTTGGTGAAGAACTTCGTGAAAGCCATGGACCGTACTTCGCCAGCTTTCCGATACCTGCATGAAAAATTCCCTCGACTCAGCGAATCAAAGATTAAAGAGGGAGTTTTCGTGGGTCCTCAGATTAGAGAACTTTTCAAAGATGACCGCTTCAACAACTTGCTGGAGGGTGATGCGAAATAAGCATGGAATGCTTTTCGTCTAGTGTCTACAGACTTTCTGGGGAATGTTAGGGCAGAAAAATACAAGAACTAGTAGAAGACATGCTCAAGCAGTACCAGAAATTTCGCTGCAATATGTCGCTGAAGATGCATATCCTTCACTCCCATCTGGATTTCTTCCCTGACAACTGTGATATGGTTAGTGACGAACATGGCGAACGCTTTCATCGAGATATCGCAACAATGGAGCAAAGGTACCAGGGAAAATGGTCCACTACAATGTTGGCTGACTACTGCTGGACACTCCGCAGAGATGCTCCCGAACACCTGTACAAGAGACAGGCAAAAAAATCTAAGAACTAGTCTATGACCTGGTTTTTACAAATATTAACCGTAAGTGTATCACTATTGGAATGCATTGTGCGACATAAAATTACTTCATTTGAGATAACAAAAAAACTAGAGCCAATTAAGCAATTTCACTGTCATATTCGTGTTCAGCACATAAAAATTGATAAGAACTGACTAATTTCATTTCAGTAACATGACTTTTGTAAAAATTTGTTGTCCAGTGTTACCTGTCGATCATTTGCTTCCTCATCAACTTAGTCAATTACCTATCATTTCAAATTGTTTTATCAAACGCTTGTAAAAAGAGCACCTGCATAATTCTGCATTCTATTCGGCCAAGTCACACTTTGAAGCTGAGGCTGACGACGACGTTGCCCAGTTGGATCGTCGGCCAGAGAAAATTGCATCCGTGTTCAATACTAGAGTAGGTCAAGTCTCAATCTGGCGATTCACAGTTGGTAGCCGGAGCATTATTTGACTAAGCTCATTATCTTGCAAACAGTTGGCACCAGCCGTTATGCAGGTCTAAAGTAGGATATCTGCCTGACGTAAATGAATGTCAGTTCAGGATGTAAGAGATTCTTTTATCTATGTGTGCGATTTTTTCACCCTACAAAAATGTATACATTTCGGCAGTTGATTCGTCTCTTTACCGATGATTAGAGAAAATATACAAGTGATTACTGTTCTCAGAGAAAAACCTTTCATCTATTTTTCCCGATAGTTATTATACTTGCGCTATAGAAGTACCTATGAGTATTCTATGACCAGCTAAGTTAGGATGTCCGGATGGTCAGTAAATAGGCTACATCTCATAGGCTACTTTCTAGACCACTAACTTCAAAATCGTCTTCATGTTTCATTATTTATCTATCTGCATTTTATAATGTTCTTACTTACTCAAATTGAACATTGCGACAGAAACATAAAACATAGCCTTCCATTGTACATTATTATTATTATTCAATTGAATGTACCTTACCTATAGCTAGTGGTTACGCTGGTTGCAATATCTGTCAGATGAGTCACCTATGCCGTAATGGTATACTGTCTTCTGATGCATTTCCTCTATAGCACTTGAAGATGGCACATGGATAATGACCAAGAACTAACATCTACCGGAAATTCCATGTTGAATTGATATCATGAGAAAAAAGCTCTTCCGAACGCCAATTATGTAGGCCTGTTGTAATAAAATTGTAGGCCAATTATGCTCAATTATGCTCAATTATGCTCAATTATGCTCAATTATGCTCAATTAACCAGGACGGGATTCAAAGCTCGAGCGTAGGCCTGCAATTATACATGAACACAAACACATTTCGTAGTAGCCTACTACCGCATTAAAGATATCTGCCTTTCTGTTTGTCCCTCTGTATCGGCATGTTGTCTGCCTATCTGTCCACCTGCTTGTCTGCCGTTGGCTGCCTGGGACTGTCTGTCTGTCTAGTGGGTTACAAGAATGGGATTCCGCCAAAGGGTGAAAAGTGAAATGCTAACGAAAATGGAGGAAAGGAGGAAGGTGAAACACCAAAGCAATGAAACGGCAAAAGACAGAGTAGGTTATCATATCAATGACAAAACAATGGACTAAGAGGAGTTGCTGCATAAGCTAAACAACAGAGTTGGGAAGAACAATGCAAAACATCAAAGGAATTCCAACAATAGGGAAGATATTATGATGAAGTACCAGTATACACGAAACTTTCTTGTCAGACAAATGATTTCTATGAATGGTTGCAAGTTACAGCTGCCGTAATGGATGAAAAAGGACCAGAAAGCTGCCGAAGCGTGTCCGAATCTAATGATTAGGGCTATAAAACGAAATTCGCCTGATTTCTACCAGGTGCTCAAGACCCTTCTCATTGGCCGTGGCTGGGCTGGGAGCGCCTCTGAGAAGGTTTCGTGAAGGGTGCTATATATATAAATTTCCGGAATGAATGAATGAGAAAAAACGACGTTAATTATCCAACGCCAAAACTCTGTTATATATAAAGTGGTGCCGACTTTGTGCAAGGAACTAAATCGCCACTTCAATTAAAGCCTGCTTTATACTTGGACATCAATGATGAGCGACAACTTAGAAAATAGTTACTTTTAGTCCATCTCAACGCTCAGCTTCCTGCTTCCAACGTATCGTTGTGATCATGGACGCCCGCTTATAGGGGCAAGAGGGGGCACTTGCCCCACTGGAAAAGTCGACATCTTTTTAAAATTACTACTTTTGGGTTTTTAACAATTTAACTAATTTCCGGTGGGACATTTTTTATTGAGCCACCCTGTAAGTTGCATCCGACAATGACCCGCACGGTCCACTCTATAATTATTTGCAAAATGCACGGCACTGGAGAAGGAAATGTGGAAAGCAAGTCGCAAATTCAACGTCACAAATTAATGTCGGCCTACAACACTGCCTGAACCAGACAAAAGTATTATTATTGAAGTTGATTCTCTTGACCTTCAATGAAACAGTTGTCACCTCTGAATATATTCCATTAAATCAATAGACATAAAACCAAAAGTAGAGCCTACATTTTAATTTCACCATACCTTCACGGCACCACTCACATAAAACCAAAGCGTCGGCCCGCATGGGCACCGACTCTGCGAGGCCCGTGAGTGCTCAGCACCCCCAGAAATTGGCCATGCGAGGCCCACATAGGCATGGGCACCACCAGAAATCAGTCAACAAGATGTGCTTTTTATGATATTATTTCTTTGTTGGCATTGCTTATCTATAAAAATCATTGCGTCTTTTACATATTTTCTTTTATCTCAGTTAGTTCACCTTACTATTAGGCCTACTTCAGTTTGACCCCGTCCGGTTGTCTGAACTCTATACGAATACGAGGAAACCTCGAAATCCTGCTCATTCGATCCGGTTCAGTAATTTTTTTTATAACGGACGAACTAAGGCGACGATTTGAATGACTGTTTCTTTTTTATTGTAGGCCTACTTGCTAGAGTATGGCCTAATGATCCTCACTGCGCGAGATTCACCTCCCTGCATCACAAAAGCTGGATATGTTTTGTCTGCGTTAATTAAAACAAATCAGCCTTGACAAAAATTTATCTGTGAAAACTATTTGAAAAACTATCTTCCCCAATTTTAATATTGGCTCACTAAAGTGGTTAATGTATACAGAACTTTTTGATTTCTTGCGCAAAATTTTAGTCTGTTGAGTGTCGACCTAATTAGGGGAGAGAGCTCCAAGATGCCCATGCTAACGAAGACTGTGCTTTTCTTCTGTGTGGATTTCAAGAGAAGTAGGCTACATGTTGACCCAAAGAATGATCAAATTTTTTTAACAATTGGGAAGAACATTTAATGAAGTCTTAATTCATATCTTTAAACACCGAAATAACTAAAATTTTTATGAGATAACAATTTAAAATGTCACTATTTCATGTTGTGTTGAAATTTTTTAAACAGCAGCAGGGATGGTTTTCAAGTCTTAAACCACTACAATTTCGTAAAAAATGACAGCTTAAGATGCTACCATCGCAGTATGGCAAGAAAAAATTCGAAAATGGTCAGGAGCACATCCCCTCCCCAACTTGACCCCAAACCCCTTCGGTCCTTCCCTGCTCGGCGATCGTCCTTTGACCGCGAGTTCGTCCCTTTAAAACCATGCACAAGTCTCCGCCGATGAATAGCTCTCCTAAAAAAAGGCTCAAAAAATTTTTCCGCGCTCACGCGCGGATTTCTTTCATATTCGTTTGGGCCCTCACACTTTTCGGCTCAACTCAGCGCCTATGGCGTCGGGTGAATAATCACCCGTAAATTATACGTAAACAGAGTTTCAAAAAATAATGGTTCATGCAAACGGTTCCATAGAAACGTAATAAGTTGTCCTATGACTATTTTTACTTTTAAAAGGCTTCTTTTCATGAGTAGACCTAATATTCTGGAAAGTTATTGCCTAATACGAACATACATGTATGCCTAACTATGCGGTCAAGAAGAGGAAAGAAATCATCAACGCCGGGTCATTTTAATTGACGCTAGTTACGCAAGAAAACTAATTTTAAAAAAGTGTCGAAGTTCACTACAGTTGTTCGTAGACAATCGTTGGTTCGTAATTTTTTCCATGGTCCAGTTGATCGTATTCGCCGTCAGATTGGATTCTTTCAGCAGCCACCGATCCCTTCAGTTCGCAGTAATCACTCGCCAGGGTTTCAAAATTCTTTTCGTCACTTTTTGAAGATTTCGCGACTTCTGTGGAACTGTCGTTGATGTAGACGGGAAACGTCGAACCAGCGTTTTGGTTCAGACTGGTTCCCTGATCTTCGTTCATGTATATGTCTGCTCTCTGATCTTCGTTTATGTAAATGGCTGCCTTTCCGTCAGTTTCCAGATCAGACTTCTTCATTGCAACAGACATCTTCGCTTGTTGCCTCTTTTGCCTTAAATGTAAATGCGATTTTCTGTTCTCAAGAGTTATCATTGAAATTATTTAAAAGTCGTCTTTTGGTCTCACAGACAGAATCTTCATATTGACAAAGTGAACAAAACGAGTGGCAGCAGTAAACTATCGATTCATTCAAGATGAATTCTGTGCTTCAATGCCTAATTAAGCAAATAACTTTTATCACCATAATAATTAATGTTGTTATCGTCACATAATTGTTGCTTCTTGCATTATTTGCTTTGATTCTCTTCTAAGCCATCATAATAATTTGTCTACGTTGTCATATCTTTATTTATATATCAATTAATCTATCTATCCATCTATCCATTCTTCTATTTCAGGCGCCCGTGTAGGCCTAGCGATATGGCCACGTTACGGCGTCATGTAAATTGTCGCTATTATTATCAATATTCAGTTAATCAATAAGTCCATGCATACATTAACCCACTCATCAATTCATCTAATCAGTTGCCTGAGCATTCCTTGATTTAACCATTTTTTTTATTTAGTCATTCGACGAATTTTGCATATTGCTCTCTTCGTCCGTTTGAGCGATCACATGTTTAGGTATGAGTATACATAAAGTTATTTTTTCGTTTATAATCATCTGCTGTAATTCCAGTTGGACATGAAATAATGAAGGTATAATTTACCTTCCAACTGCGACGATTGAAACTGAAACCACGATTGCAATTATGACGACCAGACAGATAACACATACGACGACGATGATTTCAACAGTAACTGAAAAGAAGTCAAATAAAAACAAATGCAAGAACATGTATTAGGCTATTCGAATTTTAACTTCTTCCATCTGTCCCAACTGACTATCGTCACGATCCGGTTAATTTATTTAATTTTTTTAGATCAATAGCGAGGATAACATGGTATCAATTAAAATCATATCACCTACGGAACTTCATTGGTTAGATTCTACCTGTGTATACCAGAACTCGCTAGAGCAATTTTCTCAGTTATTTGCTGTTCTGTAGTGTACAATGTGTAGGCTACCTGTAATCGGAGCATATTTGAAAATGATTTGAGCTTACGTTTTTGGTTTCCGGCCAAACTCATCATTAAATTTAGTTGGCACGGTGATTCTGCTCCTGACCCATGAGCGGAGTAAAAAAATGTTGTGGCACAATAGAAGTTCTGAGATTATATTAATAAAGACTCCTTAGGTTATTAGTACAAGCTTCAAAATATTGCGACTTTTGATTGTTTATTTTAAAACACGGGTAGAATACATAGATCGTAACTGAAAATAAGCTCGTTTTCACAGGATCTTGCTATTTAAAGCAGTCCTTCACGTGTTTTTACTTCAACCATTACAGCTACATGTATTCACTCTTCACTTAGGCCTTCATGTTCTACAAACGATCATGTAATTTCTGGGTTTTCGTCACAGTACAGCCTCACCATGGACAAAGCTGCTTAGCATGTGGCATTGTCAGAGTCTGAGAATAGGTCTAGAAAATAATTCACCTGGGTCGTTGGTAGTTGCCACCGTGCGTTGCTCTTTATCTCTGCTATCATCTGGTATTATAGAACTTTGTCTATAAAAGTTGTCGACTACAGTATGCTGTACTAAGTGCACATCTGTTGATTTCGGGGTGGCATCTACGAACAAATTAAATGTCTTCGTTGACATTCTTTCTATGAATATCAACCTGTGCTAAACTTATCGATTAATAATTATTTGTTTTATTAAGAAAATAATTGGTCGACGTAACGCGACGGTTAACATGCGACAAGAGAGCAGCAGATCTAAAAGCCTAGTAAACGTTTAGAACCGCATTCGTGCTATGAAGTTCTTATTGTTCTCTCTGGTAAGTTCAAATGAATGAGACCTGGAGCGCAGTTTATATTTGCCAATATGCCTGTCAGAATAATAGCTTATGAGGAACATGAACGTTGCCCCTAAGTACAGCTGCAAATATGGCAGCATCGGTGGCCTCAGCCATGCTGTTCGCTTTCGGGAAATCGAAGGGGAGGAGTCCAGCCCGTCTGTCGCGTCCCAGGAATGCGATCGACCTCTCCAGCGTTCAGCAGTTCCCCTCCAGACTGGGGAGGCGCACAGAAGACGTGCAAGTGATGACATGCAAGGCCGGTCCAGTCATGAGCACGCAGCACGCACAGAGCGTAGATTGAGGAATTACATGAGCGTAGATATTTTAATTGTCGACCTGCTCCGATACCGTAAGACGCTCTCCAATTGAAACATCAGTATGTTTCATTGAAGTTACGCTCTTAACACCTCTAATAGACGGCATGGAGGCCAACGAAGCGAGCTCTATCGCCTCCCTACAGCCATCTCCCTGGTCTAATGTGTGTTGATGCGCAGGTTTTTGCTGGTGGCACACGTGTGCATGTGCAGGAGTTCACTTTAGTTTAGTCAGATCCGATGTTGTTCGGGACGTTGGTTTTGGTCATTAATTGGATGAAGGTCAGAAGTACCAGACGAGAAAAACTTTGCCGGACCGACGCCTGAACCTTGGACGACACTAGCATTTATTTGCTTAATTGTAGTTGTTTTCGAAGCAGGTTGCATGTTTTCTGTCATCAAGGTTGGTGGCAAACCAATTGAACATGCAATCAGGTATATCCATCCTAAAGAGTGTATCAACGATTGCACAGTGTCTGAAGGAATGAAACGCCTTCGAAACAGGCAGGCGTGTTTCGATCATTTCACACAAACTTATGACTGAATAACGATTATTGCACGCAAACGTTTGACTTGGCCACAGGTTCCTCTGTTTTGAATAAGACGACCAATGATAATGTACTGCAGGGGTTCTCAAACTGTGGTACGCGTACCCCTGGGGGTACGCCAGGCGCCGGTAAGGGGTACGCGAAAATTTTCACAAATATGAATTTTCTTTTGAGTTTATGAACTTTGTGTCCGTCTTTCTTTGATTGGCAACGATTAACGTTGCAACATTATCGGCATCGTCATTAATTTATTTCACAACATATAAGCTTATTAGACTCATGATACTATACTGTGCATGAAACATATTTATGTTTGGGCCTATTACTATAACTTTGAAACAAATAATGTGTAAGTCATGGAAAGTACCAAAGCGGAAATTCTCAGCCTATATAGGCTAAAGCTCAAACTGCAGAGAGCTGAATTGGCCGAAAGGTTAATTTTTGGTCGAGCTTTAAATTTTGTGATTCCTTTCAGCACGTCATATCTGTGTGAAACTGGTTTTAAAACTAATATTCTTGCTATATAAAACAAACATGGTGTAACTCTGCGTTTTAAATTGACAAATTTTAAACCAGACATTTTAAATATGTGCTAATCAAAACAAGTCCACCGAACTGGCTCTTTCTTACAAATAGACCAATTTTCCCTTTAAAATTTGTGGATAAGATTATATGATTCAAACTAAATTTTGCTCCCTATAATTTATACGATGTCACCAATGATAAAATGAACTTTTAGTTGACACTGCAGGGGGACTTCGCAATGGCAATTTGTTTCTGATCTGACTTTGCTGGGGGTACGCCATCATTCGATTTTCTTACTTGGGGTACAATAAAAATAAAGTTTGAGAACCCTGATGTGATGGGAATCTAATCTCCGTAGCCACCGCTAATTGTCGCCACTCCAAGCCGCAGTCGAAATCAGTCAGTAAGCTATCGACTGCTAGCGACTTCGCTCACTTAAGCTGTTATTATTTGCTTAATTGCTTAATGTCTAAATCGTGGTCTCCAAGTTTCAAAGAAGACTTTCGAAGACACCAGCAGCACGACGAAAGCCACATTTTAGGTTATAGTCACCGTGGAATACAGTAACTGTTTACAAATAAATCCTGCCTGGGCGAAGTCGGTAAAAACGTTATACAAAGTGTGCTATTGACTTTATTATAGTGTTGCTGCTTTATTATTGTTGCTGCTTCTGTTATTCTTTTAACTTTTATTACTGTTATTATTTATATTACTATTATCATCATTAATTTTATTATTAGGCCTAATAATAATTATTTGATCATTTTGTGACTCTAATTATGAGGCGAGCATTACTCTGAACGTTATATTACATTAATCAATATTGATAATTAAATTAAAAGTAGCAAAGCGCATGGCGTGTCACGTGATAAGGCTTTGAACTTACCTCTTTGATCATCTTTGCAGCTGTATGTGATGCGTTCAAAATCATTGTTTATCTTGCCAAGGCTCCCACAGTCGATCCGTTCCTTGAGCACGTCAACGGCGCAGCTTTGTTTTTCTTCACATCTGCGGCGGACATCCGTTATACGGTTTCCACTCGCATTCTTTGTACAATCATCTTCATCAATGTAATCTGCACCCCCTCTGCAATCAGCATCTGCAATGACTATGGATGATACCTGGATGACTTTCATCTCTGGACATGCTAGACGCAGTCGAAATCCTACACAACCCTCGGCAGTTTCTGTTATGAATTCAAACAAAAAAGAATTTGACAAAATATATTTTTAAAAAAATTATTTTGCGGAAGCATCTCCGATGTACAAGCACTGGTGTTGACAATGTTACAGAGCTGTTTTAAAGGAATTTTTATAACTGCACTGTCTGCACAGCCGCTTCTTTTCTTTCCCATCCTCCATGGTAAATTACTTCCAATAGGAGGACAATGAACTGTTTTCAACTATATTTGACTGCACAGAACTGCTTCTACAACTGCACAAATCCAATTAGAACTGCACATTTTGTGTGCAACTGCACGCTAAAAAATGCCCTGCAATGGTAAACACAATGGATGAACTCAGATCTGCACAGAACACAATGCATTCATGCGGTAGTGCTAAGCACAACATTTTCACAATCATTCTGACGATGCTAGCGATAATGATTAGTGACACTGAACCTAATGACAAGCTAACAATTCAGCATCGCAATATTTGTACTCTTCAAATTGTCCAAAGACCCAGTCGAAAGCTTCACGAACGCTAAGTCTAATCAGATGGCTTGTCCATAAGGTCGCACATAGACCGGTAACCAAAAAACTTCTTCATTTGTACATTTTAAGCATATAATTTATGCACTCTTAGCCCATACACGTCGTGACTGAATATTGCAAGCGCAAAGTGGCTAAAATGCTGGCCTGCCCATCTAGAGGTCGGTGTTTATTGCTTAATATCCAGATGTCAGTTCAAACTGATCGAAATACCAACTTCCAGTATCTTGCCCTGAAACATAACAGACGTAAATTTCTTTTGTGGATGACGGACATTGCTACAGCAAAATACAGGACACTGTTGTGATAATCGGCTGTCTTTATTTGAAAGGTGCAAGCTACTGTGACAGTGACAACTATATTCGTATCAAACAATAACATTGCAGTCTCTGTAAACTCACCACCTGACACATTTCCTCGATACCAGACGACAAGGACAATCACTTGTAGGATCGAAAAGCTGTGACCTCCAAAGAAAATTTCCATCTTCATTCCCTATAGAGAAAGAAACAGTTCAGTGACCTCGTTCCTTAAAATATAATGAATTTTGGTCTCTTAATAACTGATCAATTTCAAGTTAAATGATCCAAGTCAAACACAATCAGGAAAATATTTAACACTCCATCATCAGCTCAAATAGAATATAAACCAATCGGTTTCTAGAGAAATTTAATTCTACGTGTTTACGCCGTTGAATGCCGATAATGCCTGCAAAAATCGCAAATAAAAGTTCATTGTTAAATTTTACATCTCTTTATCTTTCATACTCTCTGTTTAACCTCACACTAACTTTTTTACATCTCTTTATCTTTCATATTCTCTGTTTAACCTCACACTTTCTAGAAGTTTAAGATGCGTCCGTCCGTCCGTCCGTCCGTCCATCCATCCATCCATCTGTCTATCTATCTGTCTGTCTGTCTGTCTGTCTGTCTGTCTACCAGTCTCTGCCCGTCCGCCCATCCATTCGTACATTCCTACATACATCCAGATCCGCCAGTCCGTAATTCCTTCCGTCCGTCCGTCTGCCTGCCTATCCGTCTGTCTATCCCTCTATCCGTCTATCCATCTATCCATCCATCCATCTCTCCATCAATCCTATTCATCTATCCATCTATCCGTCCGTCCGTCCGTCCGTCCATCCATCTTTCTATCTATCTATCTAATATCTATCTATCCATCTACCTACCTACCTACCTACCTACCTACCTACCTACCTACCTACCTACCTACCTACCTACCTACCTACCTACCTACCTGCCTGCCTACCTACCTGCCTACCTACCTACCTACCTATCTACCTACCTACCTACCTACCTACCTCCCTACCTACCTACCTACCAACCTACCAACCTACCTACCTACCTACCTACGGTATATATATATAAATATCTATCTATCTATCTATCTATCTATCTATCTATCTATCTATCTATCTATCTATCTATCTATCTATCTATCTATCTATCTATCTATCTATCTATCTATCTATCTATCTATCTATCTATCTATCTACCTATCTACCTATCCATCCATCCATCCATCTATCTATTCAACTATCTATCTATCCAACTATCTATCTACCCATCCATCTATGTATCCGTTTATACCTCTGTACGTCTGTATGTCTATCTATAAAACTGCACGTATATCCAGCTATTCAGTCTATCATTCTACTTGTATCTATCTGTTTACGTGTCAATCATTTCCTTCATCGTGACCCAATACACAGTCATCATCTCTACCAACATACAGTCTTATAAAGTTTTCGATTATAGTCGTCAATATGCACATACTGTACCTTATTCCTAGATCTATTCAAGCAAGTGACATATTTAGACTTAGACTGATAACAGGATATACTTGGATCAGTCAGACAAAAAACGCTGTGTCTAACCTAAGTCTACCAGGCTAAGGCTAAGTCTACAGTCACAAGATTCACCCTCAAACTATTCGCTGTCCATCGGCTAAAGTGTAAATTGATAATCATCATTTGTTTCAGAGAGTAAAAGAGAATCTTCTGGATTTGTCCGATGATTGGTAATCAGCTCAATATTAGGCAATATAAAATTATATAATGACGCAGCGGCGGGTCCTAATTCGTGACGAGCGAAAATATAATTTATTACTGATTAGTCCATTATTTTCAACAGAGGACTTTTTTATTATTAGCACAAGTAGTACAAAATTCGCGGCTTTCTAATTATCTATGACTCTACGCTTTAGCCAGCCTTTGCAACAGAACTCACGAACTATTAGCTGTCCAACGGCTATTACCAACACCCACTTCATTCTGCTGTTTCCGCTCTCCAACTTTCTCCTTCTCCTACCCTGCTTTCCTCCATTCCTTGACCATCCCTCTTTGATCTTCCCTTTCGTTCACGTATTTCCGTTTTTGCCCTCCCATACTTTCTCCCTCACGCATCTCCTTCCGTCCCTTCGATATCAAACACCCTCTCCACTTTCCTCCTCTGCCTGCCTCTGTAATGGAAGTTCTAAGATTCTATTAGATTAAATTACAGACGGGGAGTCTGTAATTTAATCTAATAGAATCTTAGAACTTCCATTACAAATCGAATTTTGAGGAAACCACGGAGAGAATACATGATTTGCAGCTCATAAAAAGCTTGTTATTATAACAACTGTTCTCGTTATAATGCAGTTCATTGCGTGCTTCTCAAGAATAAGGCCTACTTCAAGCGAGCCATTTGGGCTAAACTACAACCATGCACCCTCTACTTAGCCTACGTGTCCAATAATGTACTTAAAAAGTCATCGTCACGAAAACCTCGCAGGCATAGCTGCCTACTGTCTGCCACTTTCATTACACTAAGAGCAGGCTTAGAGACTAGAATGTCCATGTAGTTGCCACCATGAGTCGCTCTTTTATCTCCGTTGTCGTATTGCAGGGGAGCTCGTAAAATTATCGCTCACTAGATTTACAGTTTACCAATCAATCCATGTTAGGACACCAGTTCTGTACTACATGCATAGCCTACCTGCCTGAGCAACTGTGGCTTCTGTGACGGTTCCAGACACCAAGCAATCGTTTCCATGTATTGACAATAATTGCACAGAAAGATATCGACCTCTGCTCTGTATTCATGTCAATTTCATGTCCAGCAGTGGTGACGTAATTGCAGCACGTGAAACTCTCTGGTGACACTGAAACTTAAACTGATTTCATTACATTTAGCTATTATTATATGACTTGATAACGTTTGTTTAACTATGATGCCGTGACTAAACTGATGGACGTTGTTTGCTTTTAGTCTACCCAGTTCCATGCAGTGATTTGTTCAATCGTTCAAATGTGGTATATTTTCAAATTTGAATTCATCATGTGTTTCTCCAACTGGGCGCTGTAATAAGGGTAATTATACTGTGAACCGAGGAGTTGGATCTTAATACCGTATTGTAATTTGTGCTAATGTTACGCGTGTGGCTGACAATGCATATAAGTTCTTTATTAATCAGTGTTTGATGAACACAATGTGGAGATATGCAAATATGATTATAGCCTATTCAACAGGTGTTTGTGAGTTCAGTTAGGGCCTATATGATAATGAAAAACGAGTAGGCCTGCTAAATGCAGTCGAAACATTAATTCATCAGTTTAATAACGTAATAGGCTAAATCTTCTGCGGCGGAAGATTCCATCACAGAAGTAATATTTTTGAAACTATCCCACGACTTTTACAATTGACATCCTTTGTCGCATTGTTTATACTGACTTTTTATCGGGAAAAATATTCGTTACTACCTATCAATTGTCGTCCTGAGGTTGATTAGGGTCAGGTTTAGGGTTAGTTTCGTTACTTGAAAACATACTATAGACCTATCACCGCAAACTAATTTTTTCATGCGCTGCGTGGTGAAATGTTCCGCCGGAGAAGCAAAACGCATTGCTATAGGCTAATCTTACTTAGAACCAGTGTATTGATAAAATTAAAACTTAATGTTTTATTATAGTGTCTAAACTATCCGCGGCAATAACTGCCACCTTGTGAATGAAGCTGACAATGGTTACATGTGGCTGAGCATGTCAGCTTGGTTAACAACTTCCTTGTCGCTGAAATTCAATGGTTTCTGCTCTTTAGTTGAACACCGACTTCAGTTTCCACCGCCAGGATGACCTGCTATTTGCAACTATTCCATGGTGATGATATCAATGAACACATACATGAACATAATAAATACAAAGTTAGTGAATATGCAAAGTATAACACCATCATACACGCCATATCATGCACCCTTTATCAGATCGTCATATTTATATAATAAAAAAATTTCATCATTTTCCTGATGCCAGGCATGTAAGGAGTTGGGGGTCAATATGGGATCTATTTTTAATTATATAAATTTAATTAAATTAATTAATACTAAAGAAATCAGACAATATCAGTACTGTCATCGATGGTGTAGTGACTACCGATTCTATCTGAAGAGCTTTAAACTTATATTTTAGTGCCATGAATAGATTAGTTAGACCTACCTTTCATCTGATTTCTGGTTCATCGTCAAAAATATAAAAAGTGAGTTAAACCGAGATCAATTCTTGGATTCATAAACCAGCACGCACTGGAATCAAACAGATTACGCTAAAGAAATTTTTGTCGACGACAACGGCCTCTGTTGTCATAAGCTGTCATTAAACTCTGGATCCATCCATCCATCCATCCAATCAAACAGAATGATGATCGTTGATGACCGAGGTTGGGTTGCTTCATAGTTTACTACAATGCTTATTCAACATCCCCGGAGGGTGAAAACAGTTGCTTCACGTTTCAGCTGCTTCAGTTTCGGGTTTGAAAGAGTGTCAATCATTCATGATTCACTTTGCATTCAGTATGGAAATTTATATAGCGTCAATTCAAGCTAAAGAACTCTAAGCGGAGTCGATCACACAAAGCAGAATTTACAAACTGAGATTACAAGTGGATTGAAAATAAATTTAAATTAAATTGAAATAAAATTGATGTGAGATTTCAATCTACAATATTAGATCTACCGATGATGGATCAGTTGAGTTTTCGGAGTACGCCAATCATGTCATTGTGTTCAATAAACAGCAAACACGACGTCATAACGACATCTATAGACCCATGACAAAAACCTCTGGCATCTTTGTGGCAGGGCATGCAACTATCAGGGCAAAAGCTTTGTTGTCAGAGCATTTTTTCTGGCTTCCCCAGCTGCAGCGCTGCCACTGGTCTTGAGCATATTATTGCAAGATGCCCAGCAGATATACGTCACCGATGTCTACATAATATTACTTACAAGGATATGCAACCACATGAAGAACCCATATTCAGCCACATCTCCAGCCATATACGTGACGTTATCCACCCGCTCCCACTCACGCAGCGACTTGAGCATCGGATCTCTACTCTATACTCTGGCGCTGCAATCCCATGCTAGGCCTTGCTCCTACCTAACTTTGCTAGCTCTGTAGCCCTACTCTTAGTTCTCGCCATTTCCGCTCCCTTCGTTCGACTGACCAAAGTCTGCTCTCAGTCCCTTTTTCACGTAGGCTACTTCCACCATGCAGAACCGTGCTTTCTCGGTGGTAAGACCCTCAACATGGAATGGCCTTCCTCTGACACTTCGCTTTTTATAAAAATCATTCTCAGGCTCTCCTCTCTCATCTTAAGACAGTTTTATTTGACCGCGCTGAAGTTAGGAGAGCCTCTGAGTAGTTCCCTTGAATAGGCGCTATATAAATGCATATAATGAATGAATGAATGAAGCAATGAACGAATGAATGAACGAATGAATGAATGAATGCTTCATAATCGTTCTTCATGCAGGTCGTATGTCATTTGCGTAATATTTTCAGACAATTACCAATCACAATGTGCGCGCTGTAGCCGGGAGCGCCTCTTAGTGGAATCTCGAAAGGGTGCTATAACAAGTACTCATACTTACATACATACATGCATACATACATGCATACATGCATACATGCATACATGCATACATGCATACATGCATAGCCTACATGCATGCATACATACATACATACATACATACATACATACATACATACATACATACATACATACATACATACATACATACATACATACATACACACACATACATACAGGGTGGCTAAAAAAAAAACGTACCACCGGGGAAAATGCGATATCTTCGCAGCCGATTGGGGTTTTTCTGCGAAAATTTCACAATTTGAAGGGGAATGAATATACAACAATCCCTGAAAGTTTCATTTGAAACTTTTCATGTTTGCAAAAGTTACAGCTGTTCAAACTTAAAATTTCGTTTTTTCAATTATCCGGAGAATCATGCTCCAATACAAGTGATTTCATTAGGATGTTTGGCAAATTACAACACACACACATTGATGATGATGTCATACGACCTCACTATGAGCTGTAAAGAAGCTGTTTATGAAGCAATCTGCTGGTATTTGGTGATATTTTATAGATTAAGGTCTCAATTGGTGAACCCAAACAATGAACGTCATGGGCAAAGTTTCTGCAAAAGATAAAATGGGAACTCGGACTTTGCATGAACAGAGACTGAGACATCGCGTGATCATAGCAAAATACCCAGTGAAAAGTGGAGCCTGAGCACATTGAAGACTATCTGCAAACGGGTTTATGTAACGAAGATCAGATGTCGGAAGAGAGGCAGGAAGTGGTCGCTTGATCTGACGGAAAAAGCGCGATTTTCACGAAATTCGCTTGGTAATCGAAAGGTCAAGTTTGCAAAGCAAATCGTGGTTTCGGCATCAGATATGCCGGCGTGTGTTGCGGCTGCAAGAAAAGACTGCAATTAATCCCATTCAGTAGGTTAGATGTCAAACTCATCATTGAACTCGCTTACCCAGACTCATTGAAGACCAGGTATGCTCTAACATCTGGTTTTATTATGCAGCAGGACAGTGCGCCTGCTTGCTCGCACGGCAAGGTTGATTATGATGGCGCTACCTTATTGACATCAACTGAAGTAAATGCATTGGCAAAGATGATTTACAAACTCGCCAGACCTTAACCCTCTTGTTTATCACGTCTGGGGAGCTATGCTGGAACGCTGCAAGACATTTAATCCCAAGTTGGAGAACATTGGCCAGCTGAAGCAAGTCTTGCTGCTAATGTGGGGTCAGTTGCCGCAGGACCCGACCAACAAGGCCATACTAAGCTTCACAAAAAGAATTTGAGCTTGTGTTAAGGCAGAGAGTGGACACTCTCATTATACCTTACAATAAACTGCAAAACCGAATGCTGAGGTCGTAGGGAAAAGTGATATCATATGACATGGAAATCTACAAGTGACGTAAATTTTCCGCGGATATTTGAAAAAACGAAATTTTAAGTTTGAACAGCTGTAACTTTTGCAAACATGAAAAGTTTCAAATGAAACTTTCAGGGATTGTTGGAAATTCATTCTCCTACAAATTGGGATATTTTCGCAGAAAAAGTTCAATCGGCGGCGAAGATATCGCATTTTCCCCGGTGGTACGTTTTTTTTTGAGCCACCCTGTACACACACTTACATGCATGCATACAATTCACATCATTATCATAGCTAAGATTCTTAGAAAAAAGTCTTCGACGATGCGATACGCCCACGTGATCTCACTTAAGGCCAACAGATGTTTCTCGCAATCATCCGGCATCAATTCGCAGAGACAATTAATCTACAAAAGAGCGTCCATGATGGTCCCTCAGATGATTGGCCATCACTCGACCAACGTGATCTCACTTAAAGCTAGCAGATGTTTCTCGCAACGAAATGTACGACTCACCCAGTGACAACTTGTGATGAAAAACGCAAAATTCTGTCACGCACGATGATAATAATTGTTCCTATTATTGTATTCGTCGATTATTGACGTCGACCCATCGTGGACTGGTTTACTGGACAATAATTATTTCATATCGTTTTCCGCTTTCTTCTTTGGTTTTCGACCGAACGCATCTCTAATAATATTCGCTTGCACAACGACTCTGATTAATAGCAAGTTGCGCCTATTCCATGAGCAGCAGTAAAGTGGTGCTATAGAAACGATTACCGTAAAATGATGTAACATTGGCACAGTTTGTTGGGGTTTTGGCGGATCACAACTGATCGAGTTGAGGAAAAGACTTGATTTTCTAAACTATGTGCACTAAGGAATCTATGTATGTGTGTGCGTATGTACGTATGCACGTACGTGCGTACGTATGTATCTATGTATCTATGTATGTACCTATGTATCTATGTATGTATGTATGTATGTATGTATGTATGTATGTATGTATGTATATATGTATGTATGTATGTATGTATGTATGTATGTATGTATGTATGTATGTATGTATGTATGTATGTATGTATGCATGCATGCATGCATGCATGCATGCATGCATGTATGTATGTGTGTATGTATGTATGTATGTATGTATGTATGTATGTATGTATGTATGTATGTATGTATGTATGTATGTATGTATGTAAGACTTGTAAGTGTATGTGTATGTATGTATGTATGTATGTATGTATGTATGTATGTATGTATGTATGTATGTATGTATGTATGTATGTATTCATCGTCAATATCTGTTTAAGCTAATATAAGTTCATTAGCTGCTGGCAAAGTTTACACAGAAATATCGATTTGCTTTGTAAAAAGTTAAAAACCTCAACTTTTTCACACATTTTAATTTATTTTGTGCACTTCCGGTCAACAAAAGTCAGGTTAATTTGTATGGCAAAATAGCCCTACATGCCCTCTATAGAATGGCATAATTTATTTCTCTTCAAAAATAAATTATGGATATGTTATAATAGAGAAAACATGAAATTTTTACGACAATAAAACCTATTTTTGTATAATTTAATTTATTTTGAACACTTTCGGTTGTCAAAATACAACTCAATGAACATGGCAATGTAGCCCTATATTCCGTCTATAGAATGGTATAATTTGCGTCTCTTCATATTGAATGACGGATAAGATATAACCGATAATCCAAAGGGGTGGTATCCACCCCTCTGTTACTTCGGGTATATCGGGTATAACTTTTGAACGGTATGGAGTATCATCACAAATTTTACCTCAAAATGTGTGCTCTGCAGTCTACAGCTACCTAAAATGCCAAAATTTTATTCAAAACGAAACAAGTATTATTTGTTAAAAACCTAGGGGTGGCAACCCCCCTTGGTAGCCTGAGGGTTAACACAAATTGTTATTTTGAAGCACAGATGGAGCACACGGACCTCAACATTAGTTCAAATTAGTTGATAATATTTCCGTGAAACAAGAGCTCGATATAAATTAGTCCTTTATAATTATAATGGGTTCCCAAACGTCTCTGGCAGTGGCGGCGCCAGGATTTCATGTCTGGGGTTGAGCCGACTTTTGGGTCACGTACCACACTATCGGAAACGCTACTTTGTAAAAAATTATCATGCTTTACAAAGAGAGCGTGTTATGGCTTAACCACAACTGCACAGTGTCTACTTACATGTACATAAGATCCCATTAGATCACATGATCTACATTTGATCATAGTTGTTTCTGATATAAAAGACCCACTGGTCACATTAACATTGACATAGCTGCACACGGTGCGCAATGTGTGTCACTGTGATCTATCATTTCTTTTAAGAGTAGAGTTTCACCTGAAGGTTTGGTAGTTGTCGCTGTATACTTCGCTCTTCATATCCGCTGACATCTGGTTGAGTGCTGGGGCTTACATGCGAAGTGACGACTGTAGGCTGTGCGTCAGTTGATCTCCTGGCGCCGTCTACAATGAATTTAAATGTTATCCGTTGATATAATATTCGCTATAGATTCATTCCTACCTTAGTTGATGTAATACTAACAGGTGAGTCTGGATCAATTAATACAATCGTGAGCGATTGAATGAAGTGGTAAACCTCGACCAGTCTGCTCTTCACTTGGCTACTGGTAGGCGGTTTACTATCAACGGGGCGCAAATCAAAAATCAGTTGAAACATTTCACATTCACTATTTAAAGTTTGTTTTACTACGCTACCAAATCATTGTTTTATTATTACTATTTTACTATATATTTCCTATTGCAACTTTGCTTCATTGCCATTATCGTTAATTATTTAGAAGTTAAAAATAACAATGAAAATAATAACAATTGTAATGTATAATAATCGTTGCCCTAATAATAAAACAACAATAAGAATATTTTTTTGTTATCGTTTTATTATTAATGCAATGATTATTATACACTACAAATATTATTATTTTTACCCGACGTACATCAGTTACCTCAGGATTGAAAATATTATTATTGCTTTCATCTCATTATCTTCATTATTATTATTATTATTATTATTATTATTATTATTATTATTATTATTATTATTATTATTATTATCGTCATCAGCATCATCATCAGTATTATTATTATTATTATTATTATTATTATTATTATTATTATTATTATTATTATTATTATTGTTGTTGTTGTTGTTGTTGTGGTTGTTCTTGCTGTAGTTGTTGTTGTCGTCGTTGTTGTAATTTTATCCGATTATTATATGGCAATGAAGTGAACTGTGGTGTTTCTATTGTATTAATTAGCCAGTAATGAAACTAGTCAACATTACAGTATATGACATCATAATGTAATGTAATGTAATTCAGACAATTTATATAGCATCGTCAGTAGCAAGCCACTTCTAGAATTATAAAGTTCATAAGAATTGTAATTTACCAGTACTTTGTGGATCATTTATGCAGGCGTATGTAATGCGTTCAAAGTCATTGTTCAGCCACACGTCCCCGACCCGTCCACAGCGGATGCTTTCCTGGAGAACTCTAACTGTACAATTTTGTTTGCCGCCACAGCTGTGGACGACATCCGTTATATGGTCTGCATTTGCATTCTGAGAACAATCGCTATCTTTGATGCAGCACGAGATCCTCCCATAGCAATCAGACTCTCCAAGGACAACGGATGTTATCTGGATGACCTTCATTTCTGGACACCTTAAAATGAGTTGAGATCCAACACAACCTTGCGCACGATCTATTTTGAATTAAAACATAAAATGTCATTATCTGACAAAAGAAACATTTACAATGTCGACCCACATTCACCGACTGATGAGCGTTAATGATGGAACCGGAAAACACATTGACCCGGACGATTAATTAGTCTAATTACCGATGTAAACAAAACATACAGGGTCGCATGCAGTAATCCTATGCAAAAACAGCCGTTGAATATATTCTTCCAATGCTAGGGAGGATGATTGATGACAAGGAAACAGACGCTCTTTGGTCATGAGATACTAACCCTTATTCAGTATCATCAACCTCTTCATCGTTTGCATGTCAGTATGTATGACTGTATATTTTGTATACACATGTAGCCTATGCGTAGTACATGAGCACAGTGGTTTGCTGGATTGCAGCGCTTTGTAGTACCGTAGTTACTGTAAGAACTGTATCGTGAGATGGCGCATGGATTGCCATCTAACGTGAAATATTATAACAGCTGTAAATTGAACAGAAATAACAGAATTTTTCCTACATTCGTCTTTGGTTCAAAGCCGCAAGGAATTGCGACTATTGCAAATCTATGTCTGTCAACCTAGGCCCTAGGCTACTTGTCATAACAGTGCACTCGATACGCACCACATGATACATTTCCTTGAAAGCTGACGGCAAAGGCGATTACCAGCAGAATTGAACAGATGCGACCTCCAAAGGTAAACTCCATCTTCATATCCTAAAAAAGATAATAGCCGGCCAAGATTTGATGTAGCTCACTGACCTCGCCAATACGGATTACATAAAATAGAGGACTCTTGACAACAGAATATACCTTCAGTTCCTTTATGCATTTCAATCGAAATCTATTAGCTCATCCGCGTCTCAAATAACAGTTTTCCTTGCGTTAAATCATCGTCAACAATCAATATGGCTGAAATCCAATTTTTTCTCTCACAGAACTAATACACTCGGACACAATAGGAGTACCCAACGAGAAAACACCATAAAATTAACAGTTTTCTGTTGTAAAATGAACCAAAAACAACAGCAGATGAAACAATTAAGACACACTAAACAAATCAATTCACAATGCAGAAGAAGCCTTGAAGACAAAGTACATTTGTAATAATTTGATAACTAATTTAATATTGGTTATGGTTAACTAACTATTAGCCATTTTCGTATGTTTATTTTAAATAGGTTATGTGGAGAGGCCATTAGGTTTTGTTGCAGACTATTCCGTAATAGTGGACCCCTGCATTTTATGGAGAATTTACGGGAGTTTGTTCTAGCAATTCCGTTCGTAAGGAAAGAGTTTCATGTGAATGAAAGTCAAAGCTTGACTTAAACATAATAGCACTCCATAAGTATACTAATATCATAACCAGCGGCGTAGGCAAGGGAGATTCGAGGGTTAAACCCCCATTGTCTTAGGGAAATATTTAAAAAAAATTATTTATCCACTTAAATAAGAAAAACAAAACAAATGTGTGTAGTAACAATTGTTTTTCTTACTTTATTCCCTTTGTTACTTTATTCCTTTTTTAATCACTGTAATTTACTGTAATGCTGTTGGGTTGGTGTCAGGAAGGGCATCTGGCTAGGCCATTACCCACCATCATAAATTCCTAAGCCACTGATCATTGAAAAAATTTATGTTTTCCCTTTTTCCTTATCCTCTTTGGTTATCTTTCTTTCTTCTTCTGCATCTCTCTTTGTTTATCTGTCTCTAAGTCTGTATAATCTATCTGCCAGTTTATCCATGGGGTCATTGCATAATTATGTAACGCCAAAAATGACCGTTTTCGACCCACCCACCCTGTAACGCTTCGTAACGTTGCCCTTGACCCACCCACCCACCCTCCCCAGCGTTACGTATTGTTACGAAAAATCAGTTGAGATTTAGGTCTATTAGGCTATTGACTTACGTGCGCGCGAAATTATAATTCATATTTTCATAGTGAATTTAGCCTAATGTATGTATGTATGTATGTATGTATGTGCACTTGTTATAGCGCCCCTTCAAGCTCCTTCTACTCAGAGGCGCTCCCGAATGCAGAGCGGACACTGCATCGGAGTTTCACGCCGAAGCGCTGAGCAATTGTGAGTGAAGGACTTGCCCAAGGTCCTTACGCGGCGAGGTGGATTCGAACCTCGAGCCTTCCGGCTTCAAGGCAACGACGCCACCACTACACCACCGCGCCCCACAATAATATAGCCCAGTATGTGAATTATAGGCTAATTGGACAGTAGACTATAATAGGCTTAAAATATAAACAATGCTTTACTTTTATTTATAAAAACGACAGTCACGCGGGAACTGCAATTTTCTTAAATTATACCGCAAGAATCAAATTTTACACTGCTGAAAAGTTTTACGGACTTAATGGCTCATTAACAATTAATCAAAATTAAGATGAATTAATTATTTGCTTAATCTGGGCACTTCGGTAATTATTAATAGAAATACTACCGAGTTTTGTTGGGCATTAATTTTAAATGTTTGAGATCGTGTCCACTAAGTGAACATGCTTCAAAGTGGCCCCTTTGATGTCAGGAATTCAAAGAGAATTAGGTCTACCACGTTGTTCCGTTGGTAAAGCTACCACAGATCCAGGCAATTCGAATAGCGGTTTCCGGTTTGCACAATGGGAGAACAGAATTGACCTGACATGTAGGCTTACTGGTGTCGATACGGCCGGATCTTATTCAGATAAATAGACCTACTTCGGTTAAGTTTTAAATCAATGTCACGAAGGTTAAACTTCGATCACATCATTCTTAAGCGTCATTCGATGGAAATTTAATATTCATAAATTTTTTCAAGGCGTTACGTAACGCTCAGTTACCCCCACCCACCCACCCCCGTAACGTTTCGTAACGTTTTCAATGAACCCACCCACCCACCCTCGAGCGTTACGTAATTATGCAATGACCCCCATCCTGTTTTCTGATCTATTATCATGTTGTAGTAATGAATATGTTTATGGCAAATAGGCCTCACTAGTGGGATCGCTTCCTTCGGGTAGCCTATTGCTCCCCTACCATACGTAGTAATGATTGTACACTAGGCCATATAATTGTAATTGTCAATTACAATTAATCACCGTGTTATTTTGTGAATGTATAATTGTCTGTGTTTTTAGGATCAATAAACAAACTGAATTCCGTCCGTCCATTCGTCGGTCCGCCGATCCGTCTATTCATCCATCCATCTCTCCATCTATCCGATTCATCTCTCCATCTCTCCATCTCTCCATCTCTCCATCTCTCCATCTATCCATCTATCCATCTATCCATCTATCCATCTATCCATCTATCTATCTATCTATCTATCTATCTATCTATCTATCTATCTATCTATCTATCCCTCTATCAAGCCATCCCTGTCGATCTATATTAATAATAATAATATTAATAATATACAAAAATATAAATAATAATAATAATAATAATAATAATAATAATAAAAATAATAATAATAACAAGAAGAAGAAGAAGAAGAAGAAGAAGAAGAAGATGAAGAAGAAGAAGAAGAAGAAGAAGAAGAAGAAGAAGAAGAAGAAGAAGAAGAAGAAGAGGAAGAAGAAGAATAATTGCACGCAACGGTTCAATGTCATTGGTTGCATTTGGAGGCACCTTTGAGCACGTTGGAGAGGAGAACCTATAATTTTTTTTACTATTTATTATTTTTAAAGCCTGAGGGATCACTATATATCTCGGGCACTAAAAATAAAATAAATAAAAATAATAATAATAATAACGACAATTTATGTGGCGCCATAACGTGGCCATACCGCGACAAGGGCGGCTCACAAACGGCTAACTTCGGGATAAGACTTAGCAAACAGATAAGAGTTAAGCTCTGATTTTAAAGAGTCCACTGAAGCAGCCAATATAATCCAACAAGCACAGAAACGCCTCAGTAGCAGCAGAACCGGAAAAAACCGCCAAAAACGACCAGACAGAACTCGGCACCCGCAAGCAGCCATAAGCGAATCTATCCAATATCCATCTATCCATCTATCCATCCATCCATCTATTCCACTGTCTATCCGTCCGTCCTTCCGTCCATCCGTTCGTCCGTCCATCCATCCATATATCTATATAATTAATTAGTCTGTATGTCTATCTGTATGTTTGACTGTCCGTATGTCAGAGATTGATTATTCGCATATTACGAATAGGCCTACTAAGACTTTCAAATATTCACGAATATTAACGAATATTAAAACTGCCAACGAATATTATATTCGTAAAACACTATAGGCCTATGTTCTTCAAGAAATTCTTTATTCTTAATTCTCATTTTGTTATTTATGAAAATGTTCGACTTTTACTGAATGAATTTCACAAAATTGAGTTAGCCTACGCGCAGGCCTATAATCTGTCTAACAGTACTTAGCCTATTCAACAATTTTTCCGTTTACCTCTCGATCATTTACCTCTTTTTTCATAATCATCTCTGTCAATTTCCATTCATATCAAATAGTGTTGTCAAAAGATAAGATGTACGTACGTAATTCCTAAAATCAATTCAAACAAGTTGCAAATTGGGATTTCGCTGACGATTATAGCCTATTTAAACCAGTCAGACAAATCCGTGTTCAATCTAAAAGATTGAAGGTTAATAATAGTGTAGGCTATACTTATAGGCCACGTGCATTCACATTCACATTCAGCGACCGGGATAACTTGTGATTAAACTAATTATCTGGCCCAGATTTGGCACGAACCAATATACGGTTCTGCCTAACGTAAGTGATTGTCAGCTCAGGATGTAAAAGAGGCTCTGACTTATTTGTACGAAAATTGTTACTCCGCTTACATAGGCTACACAATCATATGCTATAATGTCTGTCTGTCTGTTTATTTATCTGCCTGTCTATCTACTGTATGTATCTAACTGCACGTAGGCTACATCTACATCTAAAACCTACCATTCTATCTATCTGTGTAAATGTCAATCATCTCCTACCTCCTTCGTCAGTTATCTCTTTACGAACATTTTCCATTATAATCATTATAATTATTTTAATTCTAGTCGTCAATATGCGCATCCATTATTCTGAAATCTATTTAACCATGTAAAGAAAGACATGTTCGATTAACATTTTGGTTAATAAATATTGTGACGCATCTTGAATCCAGGGTTCGGCAGGGATCTGTCTGGGTCACTCTCTCCTTCTCTAAATCCGCCATTGGCTGTACTCTTCCAGTGCCAGTCCCAGACCTGGATAAAGGAGGAGGGCGAAGCTAATGGTCTATGTTAATATACAGTATCGTGAAACTTCAACTACTAACTACTGTTCTTCACTCTCTCACTCACTCACTCACTCACTCACTCACTCACTCACTCACTCTCTCTCTCACTCACTCACTCACTCACTCAATCTCTCTCTCTCTCACTCGCTCTCTCTCACTCTCTCTCTCTCTCACACTCACTCACTCACTCACTCACTCTCTCTCTCTCTCTCACTTACTCACTCACTCTCTCTCTCACTCACTCACTCACTCACTCTCTCACTCACTCACTCTCTCTCTCACTCTCTCTCTCTCACACTCACTCACTCACTCACTCACTCACTCACTCTCTCTCTCTCACTTACTCACTCACTCTCTCACTCACTCACTCACTCACTCACTCACTCTCTCACTCACTCACTCACTCACTCTCACTCACTCACTCACTCTCACACTCACTCTCTCTCACTCACTCTCCCTCTCTCACTCACTCTCTCTTACTCACTCTCTCTCTCTCTCACTCACTCTCTCTCTCACTCGCTCTCTCTCACTCTCTCTCTCACACTCACTCACTCACTCACTCACTCACTCACTCACTCACTCTCTCTCTCTCTCTCACTTACTCACTCACTCTCTCTCTCTCTCACTCACTCACTCACTCACTCTCACTCACTCACTCACTCTCTCTCTCCTCTCTCTCTCTCTCCCTCACTCACTCACTCACTCAATCACTCACTCAATCACTCACTCACTCTCTCTCTCTCGTTCTGGCTTCCTGAGGATGGCGAGTTCGTGATCGTACAATGTCGCGCTTTCTCTGTTGTTGTCCTCAAAAGCTCAAACCATGTAACTCTCCACCAAAAGGTGCTTGAAATTGCATTCATCAAAGCGCATCTCACTTTATAAATTTATTCTTATTCAATCAGCAACGCATTTCATTTTCGGTTAACATTCAAGTAACGAAATGGCAAAGAAAAGTCAGATAAAACTCCGTGTTCAGTTTAAAAGTATAGGGTAAGGTAGCCCATTATGGGCACCCTCCTATTATGGGCACCCCCGACGAAAAGTATATTTAACATGTTATTGAAGCGCCATCTCTGGGATTCCAGTAGAACTGCAGTGCATTGTTGGATTTAGCAAAAAAATTCATCTGGATTGTGACTGTAGGCTACAATTTTTTACACAATTTAATCAAGAATAAATCAAATTTCACGAAAACGTTAACAATTTCCATAATTCTGTTTTCGTGTACTGTATCACGTGTATCGAATGGATTCTTCTAAAGTAAATTTTTCTGTTTTGACAATTGTTTTGTGATCAGGTTGGTGTGCGTTGACAGGTGATTCCTGTAATGCATTATTTGTATAGCCGACTTTGAAGCGTGTCATAGGTGAGAGCCTAATAATGGGCACACGCCGTGCCCGAATATGGGCACCTAATATATGGTCTGAACATGGACCCGAATATGGGCATGCCCATATTAAGTCTATTGCTAATAGGCCAGTATATTGTATATAAATATACAATATTATGGCCTGTATATATTATATATAGGTATATTGTAAGGAAATAAATACTATTACAAATAGAAAATTTATATATGCTAAGCCAAACCTTTCTATGTGTGTACGTATGCATGCATACATGGATACATACGTACATGAATACGTTGAATAGACAGCAAGTTCTTGCTGGGTCACCCACTTTCAGGCTTACGTTTTTCAATAAGGTTTCAGATCCCTCTAGTGTTAGACTAAAACTTTATTGTGCGGACCTATAGTAGCGGATGAACAATGGCGGATTTCTTTTGGAATATTTTTGTGACGAGCGTCACATAATTATGACATTTATATGTGCCATTGACTGCAATATGCGTGGACTTGATAATATTATGATGGGTGCCCATCATTAGGACACCAGTGCCTAATATGGGCACTTCAGAGCTCTTTGTATTTTCAAGATTTTGTAGGTAAATCTCAACATTTTAATATCATTTCAGTGAGTTTCTAGTTGCTAAAGTGTTGAAGATTAGTTTGACAAACATTATTTTTGCTTTACTTTCATTGGACTATGAACTACAAGTAAAAGTCCTTAAGGTGCCCATAATTGGGTACTTTACCCTACCCATAGCCTTCACAGTCCGAGGTTCACTTTAAGATATCTGGAAAATTGACTACGCCTCGTGTCCACATTGAACTCAACAAAAGTATTTCAACTTTCAAGTAAAAGGTGAGCGAAGCTATAACCAACTTACTCTATAGTAGTTAATCATACGTTTTGGACCATGAAATTTGACAACAGCTAATTCGAAAGGTCCTTCATCTATCTCTTGTTTGATAACGGGAAGAAACAAATGACTGGGTAACATTTAAACAGAAAACTTTCCGTCAACAAAACTTTTAACAGTTTCCCTTATGCACATAGCGTAAGAATAATTATTATGTGATTATATCTCTACAACTAGGCTACAAGTTCTCAGTTTTGAAGGCGCTACGACATGCTCAACCCGTCAAGTTAACTAAATCCAAAGATAAGAACATGGGACTGTTCTTCACAGGGATCGGTTTGGGTACGAAATAACATTTAGCAGGTTTTATAAAACGGCACTAGCTGAGGTACCCGGCATTGCTCGGGATTTTTTTTATTTCCTCCATCCAGTCTCCCCAGTGACTGAGTTCGTTCACGACAATAAGAACGGACGTTAAACGTTGATCTAAACGCACTTGTTATAGGCCTAGATGTAGGCTAGTGTGAGACCATTAAATTATTTGAACGCAAACTGCAAAAAAACTTAGAAAGGTGTCGTCATCATATAGACTTTTATAGAGTATGCTACACGCGATCTATGACAGTGGATGCGCCATTTTTGTCAACTCCTAAGAGTCCCCGATATTAAGTATTAAGTAAACCTTTATAATTGCCAGGGTAGGTCTATCTACACAGTAACCGTTTCACGGAGAAGGCACGAATCCGCACTCTCCGGGTCACAAGCAAGCTCCAACCAATCAGAAACCGTGCCCCTCCGAAAGCGGAAATCAGGAAGCAGTGTCACAATGCGCTGCAGTTATCACAACAAACCAGAGTCGATATACAGTAAGCATTAACCGCTTCCAAGTCAACGATATCCCACAATTATAACCAGAACAGCAAAGACTACAGTTTGGTCTTTGTAGAAAATAGCTGATCAAGAGTGTCTGCGCGTCATCTTAGTTGATATATGCCACGCCAATTAGCTTCAGATTAGAGAGACAATTGAGAGAGCGCAACTTAAGTTGGACTCTCGTATACCGTTGGAAGGCGTACTTTAGTCATTAAAAATTTTCATCTGTAGAGAACAGGAAAGCCGAATCTTGACCGCAGGGAGTAATTTTAAGAAGGTATTTTAATACACGATTTCCAATGACAACCTCAGGGCTATCAAATTTTAATTGAAATGACTGCTGAATTGTTGAAATTTATTGTAGTTTCTCGTAGACAGTTCGTATTTTCTTCCATGACCCAAATAACCCAAGTCACTCTGGATTCTCAGAGTAGTCACTCCTTTAGTTTCGCAGTAATCGCTCGCCAGGGCTTCGAACTTCTTTTCAACATTCTTTGGAGATTTCATTACTTCTGTGGAATTGTCGTTGCTGGAGATGTGAGCAGTGATTCCGTTAACGTGCGTCCGTGCGTCCCGGACGCACAAATTTTGACGCCGGACGCACAAAAATAAAGGCGGTGCGTCCATGGACGCACTAAAGTTGTGGATGGACGCACAAATAAATTAGCGATGCGTCCATGGGACTCCAATAAAAAAAATACCGTGGTGTCCCTATAGGCCTATACATGTGTAACTGTCTCAGTTTATGCATTGCGTACGTATTGACTGACTGGTTAGTGGTGAATAATAATATTTATGCAACGACCTGTTTATGATTATTTCATTTCTTTGTAAGTGAGTGACGTATATATATCCTACATGCAGGCCTAGACCTAAACCATCGACATGTCAGCAATATTATAGCGTTCAACCGTTCCCATGAGCTGGCTTAAAAAGTAATGATTCGTCGTCGGATAGATCTTAAAATCAAGAAAATTAAAAGAAGTAGGGCCTACAACAATGCTAAAATATTTTCTTGGAAAGTATAAAATTTATTAATTATCCGGGAAGATTGGTACTAGATAAGCTATAGTGTCCTAAAATTTCCCTGTTTATTTTTTAAATGATGTCATTGCTGACGGCAAGGGGCCGTCCATAAAGTACGTCACGCTCCAGGGGAGGGGTGTCAGAAAGTGTGACAGTTTGTGACAGAGGGAGGGGGTCAGGCCGTGTGTGACGTCACACATTTATTTTTTAAAATTTTATTTCTATTTTATTTTTTTATATGATACCAAGCAATTGTATTATCTAATAAATACCCACTTTCATTTGTCATCGTATATTAAAACAAAATTACACCACGCTTTTTTTACTTTAATATCCACTAGCGGTTCTTAGGTCAAGTTTCGCTAATCTACTTCTTATTCTGTGTAAAAAGATTGCATAATCGGAAGATTATCTAAAAACATTTGTTCGAAAGTGTGACGTACTTGGGGGGGTCCAAGATTTGTGACAGCTTGTGACAGGGAGAGGGGGGTTAAAATGGTAAAAAAAAATAACGTGACGTACTTTATGGACGGCCCCCAATCGCAATTTAGCTCTCTCAGGCTCTGCCTTTATTCATTCATTTCAATAAGATACATAGCGCCTCTACAAGAGGCGTTATGTAACGATGGGACTCGGAGGCGCTCTCTAGTCAATATTAATTCAATATGATGCAATCTGTTTGTGCTCTAACACCAGCTTTTGCTTCTAAATGGCTGTTAATTTGTTCTCAAATTTTAAAAACTAAAAACTTCTACTTATCGTTGGCTTAGGCTAGCCTATAGGTATATGGCCTACTTGACTTTTCACGATTCCACGATACAGACCTATATTTCATTCCAATTCAGTCTACCTCTGGATAATCTGGCTGTAATTTATGAGTTTATGACTTGGTATTTTCTGTATTGGTAGACCTATCGACAACTTCAGATTTTAACACACACAAAATAGCCAAAGGTAAAATGAATTCCATAGCTGACTTTAGCTATATAGGCCTAGCCTAAATGAACTTTTGTAAACGGAGGATGGTTAGAGCTACATACCCATGTGGCTGTTCGCAAAATGTACGAGTTGCAACAGAATGAGAGGAGTAGTGGTAATACAATGTACCTGGCCCCTCCACGGTCACTGTTTCTGGCCCGTCACTGTTTCTGGCCCGTCACTGTTTCTGGCCCGCCACTGTTTCTGGCCCGTCACTGTTTCTGGCCCGTCACTGTTTCTGGCCCGTCACGTGACTGTATGACGTCATCTGTAATGTATACTCTCACTAAAGACCCATGTTTTTGGCCCAGTGGGTTATAAACCGTCACGCTTCACTGATCATGGTCTTTGATCCTTTCTTTTGATCTTTTGTTCTTTTGTATTGGACGCTGAAGGGACGCTGCAGGGACGGGGACGGGGAAGGGAAGGGGAAGGGCTGGGGAAGGCGATGCGGGCCCCTCCCCTCCCCCTAACCCTAACCCTAACCCTAACCCTAACCCTAACCCTAACCCTGATGAATTCATGTTCTGACTGTATTTATCAGACCTACTCGTTTTTCATTTTCATATAGGCCTAACTGAACTCTCAAACACCTGTTGAATTGTGCCAATCGAACGCTGATTAATAATGAATTTACATGTATTTCTAGCCACAGCAACAGTAGGCTATAGCTTAAATTGCAATAACGTGAAATCCAACTCCTCGGTTCACAGTGTATTTTTAGCCTACTCATAAAGAGCGTCCAGTTGGAGAAACACACGATGGATTCGTTTTACAATCTACGAGGATTTGAATAATTTTAACAAATTACTACAAGAAACTGTATAATTATACTAAAAGCAAACAACGCCCATCAGTTTAGTCACGGCATCATAGTCAAATAAACGTTATCAAACCACATAGCCTAATAAGTTACAACTAACCGTAAAATGAAACTAGTTCCAGTTTCAGTTTGATCAGGTGCTGCAACTATTTACTGCTGGTCATACTAAAGAACAGTTCAGAAGAGTAATGGATGAACGGGAATCAATTCGATCCATATAGATCAGAAGTCGACATCTTTCCGTTTATTGTCAATACATGGAAACGTTTGCTTGGTGTCGGGAACCGTCACAGAAACCACAACTGAGGCAGGTATGAAATACAAAACTGATGTCTTGACATCGGTTGATTGGTAAACTGTTAGTCTAGTGGACGATGACTCTAACCAACTTTGTGGCAACATGACAGTGGAGATAAAGAACGACTTATACGGTGGCAACTACGGACATTCAAGTTTCTTATTGTGGGGCGCGGTGGTGTAGTGGTATGTTCTCTGCCTTGTGACCGATGGGTCGCAGGTTCGAATCTACCTCAAGCCACTGTGTAGCGACCCGGGACAAGTTGCTCACCCAGAAGTAATGTCTGTGAGAACGGCAACAGGTAACCACATCACTCATCTCATCGCCATGGGCATAAAGCCAATGAACCTGCCTTCGGGCGGAGTACTCATCATCATCACTTTTAGTGCAATGAAAGTGGCAGGCAGTGGCGGATCCAGCACGTTTCGAAAGGGGGAGCGCAAAATTTTCGGTGTTGGCCAAGAATAAATTTCATCTTTAGTCGCCGGAAGATCTGATGACCTTTTTTGTTTTGTTTTTTATTCGTCTGTTTGTCCGATTCTCACGGAAAATATAACCTACCATTTTATCCGCCCAAAAAATTGACCACCTTTTTTATAGTCATCATAGACTGCTTTTGTAAAGGTTTGCCGAACTGATGGGGGGAGGCACGTCCACTTTCCACGTCAAAATGGCTGGCGAGAAAGAATTTTCTAAATGGAGGCCATGGCCGAATTCCCCCCTGGATCCGCCCCTGGTGGCAGGCACTAAGTAGCTATGCCTGTGAGGTTTCCGTAACTATACCCGAACTACCGAACTAGTTATATGATGTGTTTCTAAGTATGTAGTAGAGAGTGTATGGTTGCAGTTCAACACAAGTAGCTCGCATGAAGTATGTGCTTGAGAAACACACGAAAACCTGTAACAACAAGCTTATTACTAGTTGCGAACCATCTGTTCTATCCGTCAGGGCTTTTTTAGCGTGCAGTTGCACACAAAATGTGCAGTTCTAAAAGGATTTGTGCAGTTGCAAAAGCGCTTCCGTGCAGTTGAAACTAGTAAAATATGGTTAGTTTCGTCCGATTCGGTAATTTACCATGGAGGATGGGAAAGAAAAGAAGGGGTTTGAGCGGTTCTAAAAATTCCTTAAAAACAGCCCTGCTATCCGTGATTTTCTCAAAATTCGATTTGTAAATAAAAAGCGGGTTGTAAAGACTCTGCAAACTAATCTAATAACTATCTAAGAACTTCTTATAGCTTCAATATAATTATACTCGTATCATTCGTCAAAATCAGAATCTCTCTCTGCCTGAATTCAAGGTTGAGTTGGTGACAGGAGCTCAAGACGTTTTCAATGCGACAAAAGGCACACATACAGGTAGAATCTAACGAACAACGTTCTAGCTATTGTTTTAGTTAACACAATGTTACACTCGCTATTGATCGACACATTAACCCTCGAGTGCCCAAGGGGGGTCCGACCGGACCCCAGGCCCGTTTTTTCCGGATAACTTTTTAACGGCTATAGATATGCAAAAATGCTTTTAGGTATTCCTAGAGCAACCATTTGGGCATCGAATGGTATATTTTGCGTGAGTATTGTCCAACCCTGTACCCCACAACCACATCGTATACTAAGGGTACCGCAAGATTTGCTGCTATTCCTTCCTTAAATGACGCAAGCAAGCATTATACTGTGTATCATGAGATTTTTACACTATTATTTTGCACCAGGTGGTGCTATTGTGATATAAGATACATCAGTCAACTGAAAATTCATTTTGGATTACATAGAACTAAATTGTGTTATGATATTCCAATCCCTTCTCAAGATTTTAGCATGAAAACGATAGACTTCCTTCGGTAAATGACGCAAGCAAGCATAAATGTGTATCAAGATATTTTACACTATTATTTTACACCAGGTGGTGTTATTGTGGTATAAGATACATCAATCGATTGCAAATTCATCTGGAAATACATAGAACGAAATTCTGTAACGATATTCCAATCCCTTCTCAAGATATTACCATGAAAACGCTGGGGTCCGCGCGGACCCCCCCTTGGGCCTTCGTGTACCAAAAATACCTTGGGCACTCGAGTGTTAAATTAACCGGATCGTAGGCCTAATGATTTTGAAAGATGGAAGACGGTTAAAGTTCTATTATTGTTGTATTGATTTCAAATTGTCTTCTTTTCAGCTACTGATGCAATTGTCATCGAGTGTATTGTCTGTCACGAATGTCATAATTGCAATCGTTTAATCGTTGCCATGGTTTCAGTCGTCACAGTTCGCGGGTAAATACTGCCAATATTCCATTTCCATCTGGAAAATACATATAACTGAAATTAAATATATAATAACTGAGAGAAGAAGCATATGAATAGGTAAATGTTTGGACGCTCGAATGTATGAATAGATAATTGATAAGTCTACGAATAATTATGCGAAAATCGCTGAATGGATAAATGAATAAATGGATAACTTGATGGTGGAATAAACATATTAAAGCCCCAGCAAATGAATATACAGACCAATGATGAGATAAACTGATGAGTGGATTAGGCGATGCATGAGCAAATCGATGAATATAATTGTAAATGGATGAATAGATTAATATATTACTAGATAAATTGTGGAATATAAAAATTCATAAATAGATGAATAAATTAAGGGAAACAATGAATGGATGAACAGATAAATGGATAGATTGATCAATGGATGACCGGTAACTAAATGGACATATTAATAGAGGAATGGACGAATCAATTATAACGACGAGTCGCTGAATGGATAAATAGATGGATAGAAAGATTTGCACATTCTATACATCAAGATAAAGAGATGACTACGAATTCAAAGATGATGGCTTGGAAGTAGATCAAGGTATTTTATGCAAGAAGTAACAAATACATGTATATAGGCGATGATAACAACATTGAGTGTAGCGATCGTTAGTTAGATGTTAATTACTTAGTTAAGTAGACACAGAAGTTATCTGGTATGAGTCCGTACTTAATTTCTGTAATTCGTTTATTCAGTTTGTCAATCTGAGGATTCTGACTGCGACGACTTAAAGTAATTAATTTGAACGACTATTCTCAATAACAATTATCGAGAACTGAGAATTGCATTTATGTTTATGGAAAAAGAGGCAGCAGGTTAAATTGTCAGACACAACCACGAAGTCTGATCAGGAAACTGATGGAGCGACAGCCATTTACAATGAACGAGACTCAGGGAACCAGTCTGAACCAAAACGTTGATTCAACTCCTCACATCCAGTGATTCCGTTAAAGTCTGAATTCTTGGAGTCATGGACGCATCACATCAAAAAAATTGGAGTCCACACCAAATGGATAAGAGTCATGGACTCCACACCCATCCATTTTTGGAGTCCCATCGGGCCATAGTAGGCCAAATGCAAAAAATTCCGAACTTCTTATATTACAGGCGACACAGGGCCCAACCATTAGGCCTATTATTACGTAGCCTACGCAAATATTCGTATTTTTGACCCTCTCAGTAGTGGTAATACAATGTACCTGGCCCCTCCACGGTCACTGTTTCTGGCCCGTCACTGTTTCTGGCCCGTCACTGTTTCTGGCCCGTCACTGTTTCTGGCCCGTCACTGTTTCTGGCCCGTCACTGTTTCTGGCCCGTCACTGTTTCTGGCCCGTCACGTGACTGTATGACGTCATCTGTAATGTATACTCTCACTAAAGACCCATGTTTTTGGCCCAGTGGGTTATAAACCGTCACGCTTCACTGATCATGGTCTTTGATCCTTTCTTTTGATCTTTTGTTCTTTTGTATTGGACGCTGAAGGGACGCTGCAGGGACGGGGACGGGGAAGGGAAGGGGAAGGGCTGGGGAAGGCGATGCGGGCCCCTCCCCTCCCCCTAACCCTAACCCTAACCCTAACCCTAACCCTAACCCTAACCCTAACCCCTTCGTCAGCATCTTTCGATTTTCAGCAGATGCTACAGCTGCTTAGCCATTCTCAACTCAGTTCTTTTAAAGAATCACAATTTATATGGCGCCACATGCACTATAAGATGCGTACTATTTTAAAACTATAAGAGCAATGTTTCGAGTTTAAAATTCTGTACAAGGCTTTTTTCTGTTCATTTCTTTGACTTGTGAGCTATTCTCTTCTCATTTCTTTTAAAATGGTAGATTCTTTATAGGACATGCACTGTAAGACATGTTCGATTTTTAAGATTCTGTTTTGATTTGTAAGGTATTTTCGACTCATTTCTTTTAAAACGGTAGTTTGCTTTATGGAACACGTACTATTTTAAAATTATAAGAGGCATCTTTCGTTTTTAAGACTCTGGCCCTGTAAGACATGCACTATTTTAAAATTATAAGAGGCATGGGTCGATTTGTAATGAATTCGCCAGACAATTCTTTTAAAACGGTGGATTGCTTTTACTATTTTAAAATTATAAGAGCCATTTTTCGATTTTTAAGTTTCTGTTTTGACTTGCGAGGAATTCTTTATGCCCACACACACACACACACACACACACACACACACACACACACACACGCGCGCGCGCACACATACGCACCCGCACACACACACACACACACACACACACACACACACGCGCGCACACATACGCACCCGCACACACACACACAAACAAACAAGAAACTGCACAGACTATCCATCCACACCCTTCAACCTCATCATCCAACCCTCCATTCCACCCCTCCCCACCCACAAATATTCATTTTACACACTAGAGCTGAACATTACGATAGCGACAAACTTAGAGAGGCAGCAAACAGCAGGCTAGAAACTCTATATACGGCATCTCTCATCCTCCACAGCATTCAACCTCACCCTCCAACCCTCCATTCCACCCCTCCCCACGCACAATTATTCATTTTACACACATGAGCTGAACATTATGGAAGCGAGAAACTTAGAGAGGACGCAAACAGGAGGCTATATTCCATAGGCATGGTATCTCACAGCCTCCACAGCATTCAACCTCACCCTCCGACCCTCCATTCCACCCATCCCCACGCACAATTATTCATTTTACACACATGAGCTGAACATTATGGAAGCGAGAAACTTAGAGAGGACGCAAACAGGAGGCTATATTCCATAGGCATGGCATCTCACAGCCTCCACAGCATTCAAACTCACCCTCCATCCCTCCATTCCACCCCTCCCCACGCACAATTATTCATTTTACACACATGAGCTGAACATTATGGAAGCGAGAAACTTAGAGAGGACGCAAACAGGAGGCTATATTCCATAGGCATGGCATCTCACAGCCTCCACAGCATTCAACCTCACCCTCCAACCCTCCATTCCACCCCTCCCCACCCACAATTATACATTTTACACACAAGAACTGGCCAATCAGAAAGCTTGAAACCTAGTGAGCGACTAATCAGAAGGCGAGAAATCCCACACACACGCCACCCCACCCTCCAAACCTCCAAGCCTTCACTCCACACACACAAATTTGGCATACATGTATAAAATTTAAGCATCTAGCAACTGCTAAATCCTTAACATGACCCACTCAGAAGAATATAATTCATACATATTTACCAAAAATATTCCCAATATTCGCTATTTTATTCGAAAATATACATATAACAGCAATAAATACAATTAAATTATACTAAATTATAACATTTATTCAGAATTTGTTACAATACTAAGCAAACTATAGCAGACAAGCGCCATTTTCATATATATTTCTTCTATATTTCTTACATTTCAAGCAAGCACAAACCCAAAAACCGAAGAAACGCGCAACCTTCCAATCCCAAGATGGCGATATTTCTAACTTTCTTGCACACACGAACTCAAAAATCAACGAATCCTGCAACAGGCCTTTTGGAAGATGGCAACATTTCTTACTTCCTTGCACACTCGAACTCAAAAACCGACGAATCGCTCAGCCTTCCTTTCGGAATATGGGGTCATTGCTAACTTTCTTGCATACACGAACTCAAAAACCGACGAATACTTCATCCTTCCACTCCCATTATGGTGACATTTCCCATTTCCTTGTACACAAAAACTCAAAAACTTAAGAACCTTGCAACATTTCAATATCAATATGGCGAAATTTCTAACTTTCTTGCACACACGAACTCATAAACCGACGAATACCTCAACCCTCCAATCCCAAGATGGCGATATTTCTAACTTTCTTGCACACACGAACTCAAAAACCGACGAATACCTCAACATGCCAATCCCAA
>OX457048.1:16301393-16332921 GCA_949752735.1 Lumbricus terrestris | reverse complement strand
TATCTGTTATATGTCAATCGTTTCATACCTCCTTCGTCAGTCATCTTCACGAATATCCAGTTAGGCTATAATAAATATCTTAATTCCAGTCGTCAATATGCGCATACGTTATTCTGAAATGATTATTCTGAATCTATTTAACCACGTGAAAAGGACATGGTTGATTAACATTTGGCTAAATATTGTGACGCACCTTGAATCCAGGTTTCGGCATGGATCACCTGGGTGACGCTCTTTCCTTCTCTAAATCCGCCACTGTTGTACTCTTCCAGTGCCAGTCTCAAGCCTGGATAAAGGAGGAGGGCGACGCTAGTGCTCTATGTTACCATACAGTGTCGTTAAACTTCAACTACTAACTACTGTTCTTCTCTCTCTCTCTCTCTCTCTCTCTCTCTCTCTCTCTCTCTCTCTCTCTCTCTCTCTCTCTCTCTCTCTCTCTCCCCTCTCTCCTATCTCCTCTCTCCTCTCTCCTCTCTCCTCTCTCCTGTCTTTTTTTTTTTCTCTCTCTCTCTCTCGTTCTGGTTTCTTGAAGATGGCAAGTTCGTGATCGTACAATGGCGCGCTTTCTCTGTTGTTGGCCTCAAAAGCTCAAACCATGTAACTCTCCGCCAAAAAGTGCTTAAAATTGCATTCATCAAGGCGCTTCTCGCTTTATAAATTTATTCTTATTCAATCAGTCACGCATTTCAGTTGTGGTTTACATTCAAGTAACGAAATGGCAAAGAAAAGTCAGATAGCCTAAAACTCCTTGCTCAGTTGAAAATTATCCATAGACTTCACAGTCCGAGATTCACTTTCAGATATCTGGAAAATTGACTACGCCTCGTGTCTACCTTGAACTCAACAAAAGTATTTCAACTTTCAAGTAAAAGGTGAGCGAAGCTATAAGTCTTAACCCACTTGCTCGATAATAGTCAATCATACGTTTTTAGACCATGAAATTTGACAACAGCTAATTCGAAAGGTCATTCATCTATCTCTTGTTTAATAACCAGAAGAAACAAATGATTGGGTAACATTTAAACAGAAAACTTTCCGTCAACAAAACTTTTAACAGTTTCCCTTATGCACATAGCGTAAGAATAATTATTATGTGATTATATCTCTACAAGTACAAGTTCCCAGTTTTGAAGGCGCTACGACATCCTTAGCCCGTCAAGTTAACTAAATCCAAGGATAAGAACGTGGGACTGTTCTTTACCGGGATCGGTTTGGGTACGAAATAACATTTAGCAGGTTTTATTTTATAAACAGCACTAGCGGAGGTACCCAGCATTGCCCGGTAAAATTTTGGTTATTTGCTCCACCCAGCCTCCCCAGTGACTGAGTTCGCCCATGACAATAAGAACGGACGTTAAACGTTGATATAAACGCACTTGTTGTAGATGTAGGCTAGTGTGAGACCATTAAATTATTTGAGCGCAAACTGCAAAAAACTTAGAAAGTTGTCGTCATCAATCACCATATGGAGTAGGCTACACGCGATCTATGACAGTGGATGCGCCATTTTTGTCAACTCCTCAGAGTCCCTGATATTAAGTAGCCTATTAGTAAGCCTTTGTAATTGCCAAGGCAGGCCTATCTACCCAGTAACCGTTTCACGGAGAAGGCACGAATCCGCACTCTCCGGGTCACAAGCAAGCTCCAACCAATCAGAAACCGTGACCCTCCGAAAGCTGAAATCAGGAAGCAGTGTCAAATGCGCTGCACTTATCACAACAAACCAGAGTCGATATACAGTAAGCATTTACCGCTTCCAAGTCAACGACATCCCATAATTAGCCTATAACCAGAACAGCAAAGACTAAAGTTTGGCCTTTGTAGAAAATAGCTGATCAAGATTGTCTGCGCGTCATCTTAGTTGATATAATTTTTGATGTCACCCCAATTAACTTCAGATTAGAGAGACAATTGAGAGAGCGCAACTTAAGCTGGACTCTCGTATACCGTTGGAAGGCGTAGGCTACTTTAGCCATAAAAAGTTGCATCTGTAGAGAACAGCAAAGCCGAATCTGGAACGCAGGAAGTAATTTTAAGAAAGTATTTTAATACACGATTTCTAATGACAACCTCAGGGTTATTAAATTTTAATTGAAATGACTGCTTAATTATATAATTATTGATGAAATTTATTGCAGTTGCTTGTAGACAGTTCGTATTTTCTTCCATGACCCAAATGACCCAAGTCACTCTGGATTTTCAGAGTAGTAACTCCTTTAGTTTCGCAGTAATCGCTCGCCAGAGCTTCGAACTTCTTTTCAACATTCTTTGGAGATTTCATTACTTCTGCGGAATTGTCGTTGCTGGAGATGTAAGGCGTTGAACCAGCGTTTTGGTTCAGACTGGTTCCCTGAGTCTCGTTCATGTAAATGGTTGTCAGTTTTCTGATCAGACTTCGTGGATGTGGCTGACAATTTAACATGCTGCTTCTTTTTCCCTAAACATAAGTATAAGAATTTTCATTTCTCGGAAATTGTCATTGAGAATAGTCGTTCAAATGAATTACCTTAAGTCGTCACAGTCTGAATCTTCAGATTGACAAAATGAATAAACAAATTACAGAAATTGAGTACGGACTCATACCAGGTAACTTAGGTGTTTGCTTAATAAAGCAATGGCCTTCGAGCGTCCACACAGTTACCTATTCATTTGCTTCTTCTTTGAGTTTAACGACCACTACACTCAATGTTGCTATCATCACCTATTTGTTACTTCTTGCATAAAATACCTTGATCTACTTCTAAGCCATCATCTTTGAACTTGTAGTCATCTCTTTATCTTGATGTGTAGAATGTGCAATTCTTTCTATCCATCTATTTATCCAATCATCGACTCGTCGTTATAATTGATTCGTCCATTCCTCTATTAATATGTCCATTTAGTTACCGGTCATCCATTGATCAATCTATCCATTTATCTGTTCATCCATTCATTGTTTCCCTTAATTTATTCATCTATTTATGAATTTATATATACCTCAATTTATTTAGTAATATATTAATCCATTCGTCCCTTTATAAGCTTAATTATATTCATCGATTTGTTCATGCATCGCTTAATCCACTCATCAGTTTATCTCATCATTTGTCTGTATATTCATTTACTGACACTTTAATCTGTTTATTCAACCATCAAGTTATCTATTTATCAATTCAGCGATTTTCGCATAATTATTCGTAGACTTATCGATTATCTATTCATACACTCGAGCGTCCACACATTTACCTATTCATTTGCTTCTTCTTTCAGTTAGGCCCTATCATGTTTTTGATTTCAGTTCTATGTATTTTTCAGATGGAAATGGAATATTGACAGTATTTACCCGCGAACTGTGACGACTGAAACCCTGGCAACGATTGCAATTATGACATTCTGACAGATGACAATACACTCGATGACAATTGCATCAGTAGCTGAACAGAAGACAATTTGAAATCAATACAAACAATATTATAATTTAACCGTCTTCCATCTTTCAAAATTAATTTAATGTGTCGATCAATAGCGAGTGTAACATTGTGTTGTAACTAAAACAATAGCTATAACTTCGTGGGTTAGATTCTACCTGTGTACCAGAACTCGCAACTCACTAGAGAGGCAACCTCTACAGTGTTATTTTCTGTTCCTATGTGTGTTTTTTGTCGCATTTGAAAATGTCTTGAGCTCCTGTCACCAACTCATCCTTGAATTCAGGCAGAGATTCTGATTTTGACGAATGATATGAGTATAATTATAGTGAAGCAATAAGAAGTTCTTAGACTGTTGTTAGATTATTTTGCAGATTCTTTACAACCCGCCTATTTACAAATCGAATTTTAAGAAAATCACGGATAGAACAGATGGTTCGCAACTAGTAATAAGCTTGTTGTTACAGGTTTTCGTGTGTTTCTCAAGCACTTACATCAAGCGAGCTACTTGTGTTGAACTGCAACCATACACTCTCTGCTTCAATGTACTTCAAAACATCATAATTAGTTCGGGTATAGTTATCACCAGAAAAAGCCTATTGGCCCACACCAAAATTCGAGAACTTCGATATTTTGGTCATAGCATGAGACAGCAAAATGATAGCATCGAAAGCAGCATCATGACAGGTTTTGTGGAGGGGAACCGAGGACGAGGAAGGCTGAGGATATCTTGGATCGACAACGTTTTGAACTGGAGAGGACTTGTAGGCTCTGACTTAATGAACACGACAAGGGACAGAAGACTCTGGGCAATAAAAGACCATTCATCTAGCCAACCGTCGCGATGCGACGATGGCGACATGACACGACATGGCATAGTTGCGTAAGCCTCACAGGCGTAGCTACTTAGTACCTGCCACTTTCATTACACTGAGTGACGATGATGAGTACATCGCCCGAAGGCAGGTTCATTGGTTTTATGCCCCTGACGATGAGAATAGTCATGTTGTGGTTACCTGTTGCCGTTCTCACAGACATTAATTCTGGGTGAGCAACTTGTCCAGGGTCGCTACACAGTGGCTTGGGTAGATTCGAACCTGCGACGCATCGGCAGAGATTATACCGCTACACCACTATGCCCCAAACTAAGATGTATGAATGTCCGTAGTTGCCAGTTATATTAGATCGTTCTTTATCTCCACTGTCATGTTGCCACATAGTTGTTTAGAGTCGTCGTCCACTAGACTAAAAGTTTACCAATCAATCGATGTCAGGACATCAGTTCTGCTTTTCATACCTGAATGAGTTGTGCTATCTGTGAGGTGCATGACGTCAAGCAAACGCTTCCATGTATTGACATTGAACGGAAAGATGTCGACCTCTGCTCTGTATGGATCGAATTGATTCCCGTTCATCCATTACTCTTCTGAACTGTTCTTTAGTACGACCAGCAACGAATAATTGCAGCACATGAAGCTCTCTTGTCACACTGAAACTTAAACTGGTTTCATTTTACAGTTTGTCATTGTACGGTTTAATTACGTTTATTTAACAATGACGCCGTTACTAAACTGAGGGGCGTTTTTGCTTTTAGTATATCCAGTTCCTTGTAGTGATTATTTTGTTAAATTGTTCAAATGTCGTAGATTGTAAAATGGATTTATCATGTGTTTCTTCAACTGGTCGCTCTTTTATGGGTAATAATACTGTGAACCGAGGAGCTGGATTTTAACTCACGTTATTGTAATTTATATGCTACTGTTGCTGTGGCTAGCAATACATGTAAATTCATTATTAATCAGCGTTCGATTAGCACAATCTAGAGAGATATAAATATGATTATATTGAACAGGTGTTTGAGAGTTCAGTTATATGATGATGCCAAACAAGTAGGCCTGCTAAATAGTCAGACCATTAATTTATCAGCATAAAACGTAATATGCAAAATCTTCTGCGGCGGAAGATTCCGTCGCAGAAGTAGCCTAATATTTTTGAAATCGTCCCGCGACTTTGTCATCCATTGGCGCTTTGTTTCAAATTGACCTTTTATCGGAAAAAAATATTCGTTAGGCCTACTTCCTATCAATTGTCGTCGCGAGTGTTGGTTAGGATCAGGTCCAGGGTTAGTTTCGTCATTTGAAAACATACTTTAGACCTTTCACCGCAAACTAATTTCTTCATGCGCTGCGTGGTGAAATGTTCCGCCGCAGAAGCAACACGCAATGTTATAACCTTATACTTACTAGCATCTTCCTCTGGTGGCTGACTATCCGCGCCTCAGATTCACATTTCGGTATGGCCCTACGCGCGTTACAGATTTATTTAACGATTACAATAATAGAACCAGCATAATTCGTAAAATTCAAACCTATGTTTTATTATAATGTCTAAACTATCCGATGCAATAGCTGCCACCTTGCGAATGAAGCTGGCACTGATTAGGCCTTCATATGGGCTGCATAAATTATGTCAGTGTGATTAACATCCGTTTCGCTGAAATTTAAAGGTTTCTGATCTTTAGTTGGACACCGGCTTCAGTATCCACCACCATGACCACTTGCCATGAACAACTATCCCATGGCGAAGATATCAATGAACAACATAATAAGTACAAAGTTAGTGAATAGGCAAAGCATTTAGCAACATAATAAGTACAAAGTTAGTGAATAGGCAAAGCATTTAGCAACATAATAAGTACAAAGTTAGTGAATAGGCAAAGCATTTAGCATCATCATACACACCATATCATACTGTTCATACATCCTATAAGCCTTATAAGGTCATCATATTATTTTATGCAATAAAAATTTATCACCATGTTCTTGATGCAAGGGTTGTAGTGAGGATTTGTGCAAATAATTATGCAATCATTAATAATAAAAATTAAATTAATTTGATTAATACCGAAGAAATCAGACAATGTCAGCTCTGTCATCGATGATGTAGTGTCTACTGACTCTATATCTGAAGAGTTTTCAACTCATATTTCAGTTCCGTGTTAAACTAGTTAGGCCTACCTTTTGTCTGTTTCCTCGTTCTTCATCAAGAACCCATAAATAGTAGCTAAACCGGGGCCAATTCATGCATACATACATGCATGCATGCACGCACGCACATACGCACGCACACACACACATACACACACATACACACACACATACATACACACATACACACATACACACGTACACACGTACACACGTACAAACATACACATATCCACACATACATACAAACATACACACATACACACATATATAAATACATGCATACATTCGTACGTACGTACGTACGTACGCACGCACGCACACACACACACACATACATACATAGATACATACATACATACATACATACATACATACATACATACATACATACATACATACATACATACATACATACATACATACATACATACATACATACATACATACATACATACATACATACATACATACATACATACATACATACATACATACATACATACATACATACATACATACATACATACATACATACATACATACATACATACATACATACATGCAATTGCCTAATTTCATAGCCATAGCGCTCTAGAAACAAGTCTTTGGCAACAACATTCATAATCATCCGGCATCAATTCACAAAAGGACAATTAATTGAGAAGGAAGAGCGACCGCAAATTATTGGCTATCACTCGGTCCACGTGATCTCACATAAAGCTAACAGACGTTTCTCGCAACGAAATGCACAACTCACCCAGTGACAACTTGTGATGAAAAACGCAAAATTCTGTCACGCACGATGACAATTATTATTCCGATTATAGCATTCGTCGAATTGACGTCGACCCATCGTGGACTGGTTTACTGGACAATAATTTCGTATCGTTTTAGGCCAACTACACTTGGTTTCCGACCGAACGCATCTGCAATTTTGCTTTCGCATCGACTCTGATTAATCGCAACAATACATTTATTCGACGAGCGTAATGAAGTGGCGCTATAGAAATACTTATAATACACTAGATTACAATGCAGACTCATTACGACACGCTTCGCCATAGCACAAATTCTTATTTTATAACACAGATGGAGCATACGGAAGTCAACATTAGTTCAATTAGTTGATAACAATTTCATAAAACAATAAGCTGGCTGTAAATTGGGCCTTTATAATAATTATAGTAGGCTCCCAAACGTCTCTGGCAGTGGCGGCACCAGGATTTCATGTTGGGGGGGGTAAGCAGACTTTTTAGACGCGAACCACACTATCGGAAACGCTGCTTCATATGCTTTACAAAGAGAGCGTTGTTTTTGTTTAACCCTCAGCCGAACAAGCGAAGATCCAACTAAATTTGAACAAGAAGATCTGGACAGACCCCCCGTTTTGATGTGGGTTTTTCATGGGTAATAGTGCTTTTTATATGCCAATTTTGTAAGATGATATCAGTACAACTAAGAACAACAATGCATCAGTCTCTCTATGCAACATAAATCATTTTAGGAGTTTGAAACTAAGTGTTTAGTAACATTTATTGTGACGATTTGTCATATATGTTTGATCGACTGATAATTATAGTAAATGTGTGTCTGTCTATCAAGTTTGGAAATCAGAATAAAGAAATCATACTTCTAGTAAAAATTAGTAATGAATTTTATTATGTTCAAGTGTGTAGCCTACATGTCCTACCACTTAAAGATGGGGGGGGGAAATGCATAGGCCGTCCCTCCACCACATCCATTGAGGAGACCGTCCCCCATGTCCCCTCTAAGTCTCCGCCCATGTCCGTTAGCTGTTGCTTTCGGGTTTGTAGTTCGAATGATGATGTCTTTCATCTTGGCTGTTAGGAAACTGTCAGAACTATCTTGAATATTCTCAATGTGTCCGTATTAATTTTTATATGAAGGGATTCTGGCCAGATACCCCTTTGTCGGATGAGGGTTAGCTACAACTGCGCAGTGTCTACTTACATCATAGGTGCGCGGACGATTGATCACCGGACGGTTGATCACCGGACGGTTGATCACCGGACGATTGATCACCGGACGGTTGATCACCGGACTATTGATCACTGCGGACGTTTGATCATCGACCGATTGATCACCGGACGATTGATCACCGGACGATTGATCACCGGACGATTGATCACCGGTCTAGTGGTCACTGCAATTAACTAAGAATGAAAGATAAATGTCGTAATTACCGCTAGTAAAGATAAACATCGTCGGCTTATGTTAATTCTTATATGTACACACACCGGCATAGCATTTAATTAAGCTTGAAAGATGATATAAAACGATATGACACCTACCACCTAATGTAGACCTATTTAATATGCAATCGAATCATACGAAGCGAAATGTGAAAATATACTGAAACGACTGTCCCGCGTTATTAAACAGGTAATTAATAAGATAAATCGGCAACTAGGCCCACACGAAAGTAACAGTATTTTTTGTCCATTAGATGAAACGGTTCCCAAGATTGAAGTCACAGCTTAGTTAAATGCTATACCGGTTTGTCTTTAAACTCTGATGGACTGCGCTGGGCCTTTGACCGTAAAGGAAAAAAAGGATATTTGGAATGCGCACTTAATAATAATTGTGATGTGCTATTTGCTGTGTGTACATTAAAAGAACAAACAAGGCCGACGATATTTATCTTTACTATAGTGGTAATTACGACATTTCTCTTTCAAGCTTAGTTAAATGCAGTGACCACTAGACCGGTGATCAATCGTCCGGTGATCAATCGTCCGGTGATCAATCGTCCGGTGATCAATCGGTCGATGATCAAACGTCCGCAGTGATCAACCGTCCGGTGATCAACCGTCCGGTGATCAACCGTCCGGTGATCAACCGTCCGGTGATCAATCGTCCTAGAACCACATTATATCCCATTAGATCACATGCTCTACATTTCGATCATAGTAACTGTTGCTTCTGATAACAAAGACACAGCAGCCACATTAACATTGGCACAACTGCACACGTTGCTCAATGTGTGTCACTGTGATCTATTATCTGCTTTAAGAGTAGAGTTTCACCTGGAGCGTTGGTAAATGTAAATGTAATCGGATTTTTATATAGCGGCTGTCTTCTGGCCTCGACCCTGCGGGTGAGATCCTTCACCACCGCTCGACCGTTTGAATGGACGCCACGCCATTTAGGTCCCCGTGGACGGACCGTGCTAGCCCGAGATTTTGAATCTCTGAAATAGCCACCTTCGGGATTCGAACCGCGGCCCGCACGCTCTCTTTCACAGACGCGCTGCCGCCAGCTTTCTCACCGATGTAGCTAACGTGGGCTAACACTATACCTCGTTCTTCATATCCGCTGTCATCTGGTTGAGTGATGGGGCTTACATGCGAAGTGACGACTGTAGGCTGTGCGTCAGTTGATTTCCTGGCGCCGTCTACAATGAATTTAAATGGTATCCGCTGATATAATATTCGCTATAGATGCATTCCTACCTTAGTTGATGTAATACTAACAGGTGAGTCTGGATCAATTAATACAACCGTGAGCAATTGAATAATGTGGTAAACCTCGACCAGTCTGCTCTTCACTTGGCTACTGGTAGGCGGTTTACTATCAACAGGGCGCAAATCAAAATCAGTTGAAACATTTCACATTTACTATTTAAAGTTTGTTTTACTACGTTACCAAATCATTCTCTTATTTGTATTATTTCACTATTATATTTTCCTATTGCGACTTTGCTGCAATGCCGTTATTATAAGGTCTATTGTTGTTATATTATTATGATTATTATTAATTTTACCCGATGTGCATCATTTACCTCAAGATCTAGGCCTAGGCATTATTATTATTATCTCATTATTTTCATTGTTTCAACAAATATTGCCAACAGACAAACAGAACAAAAGCTGTGTGAATTTTAGCGAGTCCAACCACCCTCATTCATGTCAATTAAGGGCTTAATAAAAGATCCTGTGATTGTAGGCTGTGCGTCAGTGGATTTCGTGGCGCCATCTATAATGAATTTAAATAATTATCATTCGCTGATAGACTCGCTAGCCTATTATTTATTATTTATTTATTATTATTATTATCATCATTATTTTTATTTAGATCTATTATTATTTATTATTATCGGATCATTCTGTTAATGAAGTGAGCTGTCATGTTTATATATTATTGTATTAATTAGATAGTAGTGAAACATTGCAGCGGATGACACGATAAAAGTACCAACTTACTTTGTAGATCTCCTAAGCAGGTGTATGTGATGCGTTCAAAGTCATTGTTCTGACTAAATCCCCAAGCACCGCAGGGGATTCGTTCCTGGAGAACTGTAACTGTGCAGCTTTGTTTGTTGTCACATGTACGCTGGACACCCATTCTATGGTTTGCGTTCGCATTGTGAGTACAATCGCTAGCTTTAATGCAGCACGAGGACCCATAGCAACCAGATTCTCCAAGGAATACGGATGTTATCTGGATTGCCTTCATATTCGGACATCCTAAGCTGAGTTGTGATCCAACACAACCTTGCGCTTGTTCTATTTTGAATTAACAATAAAATGCCATTAGTTGACAAAAATTAATAAACATTTACAATAACGATCACACAATCACTGACTTAAGAGCGCTGCTGATGAAACGGGGAACGCATTGACCCGGACGATTAACTTGCGTCAACACCGATGTACACAAGACATACAGCGTTGCATGCAGTAATCCTATGCAAAACAGCCGTTGAATATATTCTTCCAATTCTAGTGATGATAATGATTGATGACAAGAAAACATAGGCACTTGGTCATGAGACGCGTATTCAGTATCATCAACCTCTACATCGTCTGTATATAGCTATGTATGTCTGTATTTTGTGTACAAATGTACATTTATGCGTTGTACATGAGCACAGTGGTTGGCATGCTGGATTTGCTGCGACTTGTAGCAACTGTAAGAACTCTCGCCGTAGCTGTGAGATCGCGTATGGATTACCATATACTGTGAAACATAACACCGGTAAATTTTCTCATTGACATTACTCATTTTGGCTGCAAAGGAATACCAGAACAGAATAATTTAATAATTTTTGTCGCCTTCTGCATTCGTCTTTGGTTCAAAGCCGCAACGCATTGCGACTATTGCAAATCTATGTCAGTCAACCACCTAGGCCTACTAGACATAACAGTGCACTCGATACGCACCACATGATACATTTCCTCGAAAGCTGACGACAAAGGCGATTATCAGCAGAATTGAATAGGTATGAACTCCAAAAGTGAACTCCACCTTCATATCCTAAGAAAGACAATAACCTGCGAAGATAGGACATGCTCACTAACCTCGCCAATAGATCTATGGCTTTGCATGTAAGCTTACATAAAATAAAATTCAGGAATCTTGACAACACAATACTGTCCAGTTCACTTTTGCATTTCAATCGGAGTCTATAACTATATCCACATCTAAAATAGCAGTTTTCTTTGCTCTGAATCATCATCAACATTCAACAATCAATTTGGCTGAAACCAATGTGTTTCTCGCAGTATATGGCCTAGTACACCCCGACAACATAGGAGTGCACAAAGAGAAAACACCATAAGAGTAACATAAGTTCGTCGTAAATAGTGATACTGTTGCTTATAATCAGCATTAGGCCTATGCCATTATGATAATGGTCAGCATCCGTCAGCAGTAGGCCAATACCATAATAGTAAGCATCCGTCAGCAGTAATACCATAATAGTAGCCTACATCATAGGATCATAACGTTCATTGAAAAATCTTATGTTTTCCCTTTTCCTTTATCCTCTCTGGTTCTCTTTCTTTCTCCTTCTGCATCTCTCTTTGTTTATCTGTCTCTAAGTCTGTATCTAATCTATCTGCCAGTCTAGCCATCGTGCCTTCTGACCTATTATCATGTTGTAGTAATGAATATGTTTTCGATAAATAGGCCACTGTATCGGGATTACTCCCTTTGGTTAGCCTATTGCTTCCCTACCATACGCAGTAATGATTATCTTATTCTTCATGTTCTCTGCCCCACGGCAGGTTCGAACTTCCGACGGCGCCACTCCTCCCGGTGTTGAGCCTCTTCTTTCAGTTTCCCATAATCATCAACCAACATCCAGTCCAGTAGCTTCTGCATTTGTCTTCTTTTGTGCCATCATCAGTTTACTTGGGAGTTTTAGAGAGGTGGTTTCCCGTTGCCTTCCTCTCGGTGTTTTTATTGAGACACCATCTTCGTGCGTTGATGTCCTCCATCATCCGTCCCTCAGATTCCTTGTCCCTGTGGCTCGCTTATACCGACGAGAATTCGGTCGTCCACCACGCACTCTGTTACAACAGGGTGGCCCAGAGAAGGCGGCGTGGTGGGCAATTGAGCTTGCTACCCCACTTCCACCCCAATGTTTATACACTAGGCTAAATCATTGCAATTGACAGCTACAATTAATCACTGTGTGTACTAATGATAATTGTCTGTATTTTTATGATCATTAAATAATAGACACAAAAAACAAATTGAATTGAATTGAATTGAAATCCATCCATCCTTACATCCATCTGTCCATCCGTTTATCCGCCCATCGACGCATCTATCCATCTATCCATCCATCGATTCATCTATCCATTCATTCATTCATTCATTCATTAATCCATCCGTCCGTTCGTCCGTTCGTCCGTCCGTCCATCCGTCTATCCATCCATCCATCCATCCATCCATCCATCCATCCATTCACCTATCCATTCATCTATCTATCCATCCATCCATCCATCCATCCATCCATCCATCCATCCATCCATCCATCAGTCTGTCTGCCTGTCTATCTGTCTGTCTGTCTGTCTGTCTGTCTAACTGTATTGTGTTTATTCGGCAGTTTATCCGTTTACCTGTCGATCACTTATCTTCTGTTTCTCAATCATCTCTGTCAATTTCCATTCATATCAAATAGTGTAATCAAAAGATTAGAAGTACGTACATAATTCTGACATCTGTTCAACTACATGTAAGTTGTGATTTGAAGCTCACGCTGACGAGTGAAGACAATGACCCGTTGGATCAGTCAGACAAAGTAACATCCGTGTTCCTTCTAAGGGTATGATGAATTATAGGCCATATGTATTCACATTCAGCAACCGGGATAGCATTCTGATTAAACTAATTATCTGGCCATCACTATAGATGATGCGGTTCAGCCTAACGTATGGGATTGCCAGGTCAGGATGTAGAAGAGGCTCTGACCTATTAATCTTGTTCGATAATTACTGCTCCGCTTAAATTGTACCATTGTTCATGTGCTTAAATTGTGTATGTCCGTCTGTATGTCTATCTGTGCTGTGTATCTGTGCTGTGTATGTATGTATGTATGTATGTATGTATGTATGTATGTATGTATGTATGTATGTATGTATGTATGTATGCATGCATGCATGCATGTATGTATGTATGTATGTATGTATGTATGTATGTGTGTATGTATGTATGTATGTATGTATGTATGTATGTATGTATGTATGTATGTATGTATGTATGGATGTATGTATATATGTATGTATGTATGTATGCATGTATTCAAGCATGTATGTATGTATGTATTTATGTATGTTTGTATATGTATATACAATGTATGTATGTATGTATGTATGTATGAATGTATGTATGACATACATACATACATACATACATACATACATGCATAGTTGCATACATGATACATACATACATACATACATACAAGCATACATACATACATATTTGCATACATACAATTGTATGTATGTATGTATGTATGTATGTATGTATGTATGTATGTATGTATGTATGTATGTATGTATGTATGTATGTATGTATGTATGTATGTATGTATGTATGCATTGTGTGTGTATGTATATACATACATTATGCACATACTACACATTTGTGCATACAAACATACATAAGTTACATACATAATCATATACATACAATCATACCTACATAGATTGCATACGTACTCACATAAATACACGCATAATATATACTCTGCCGATGCCAGTCCCAGGCCTGGATAAAGGAGGAGGGCGACGCTAGTGGTCTTTATTGCCATACAGTGTCGTTACACTGCAATTACTAACAACTCTCTTCTTCTCGCTGTCTGTCTCTGCCTATGTCTATCTGTCTCTCTGTCTATATACATACAGGGTGGGCCAGCATAAATGTCCCGACTTTGCAGGCGTATAACTTCGCCAAATTTTAACATTTATTTATACTTGATGCATCAAATTAAAGGTATTTCACTCTGTTAAAAATTGGCGAAGTTATACGCGTGCAAAGTCGGGACATTTATGCTGGCCCACCCTGTATATACCGGTTGGCGCATTAAAAACGTTCCCAAACTTTGATAACCTGTCAAAGATCTAATTTCAGAGATATCAAATATTAATTTATATCAAAATCAAAATGTTAAGCAATTATTTCTGTGCACAAATGTCACATTTCAAGAGAGTACGTTTATTATGTCACTTTCTGCGGCAGGGCTATGGTGCCACACCTGCATAAAAATTTTGCACAAAACTACGTCATTTATTTCACCGTGAATTAACGCGAGTATCTTGATTAAACTAGTCCTCGAAGTAGTAAACATTAAAGCATGATGTTTTCAAATGATGATCTCGCTGATATCTAAGATATCATTTGAAGAGAAGGGTTGGCGAGGCAAGTGAATCGTTCAGGAATATCCGCGTAAAAACTGGTCAAGACAAAGCATAAACCGAGTCATTACTAGGCTTATTGAAACGGGTAGCTTTGCTTGCAAGCCTGGAAGTGGTCGTTCCACAACTGCAACGACTGTTGAAAATGCTACGAGTGTAGAGCAGTCATGTCAATTGCAGGAAAATGCACCCGGCACACATCAATCTCAGCGCAAAATGGCCGGCACTCGGAACATTTCACGTACCGTAGCTCAGTACACCGTGATTCAAAAAAAGTAAGCCAAAATGTTTTTCAAATATCTCCAGTGCCTGATAACATATCACGCTAAAATGTTCCAGATATTTAGAGAATTGGACCAAGAATATGATTCCAAACTTTCATGAGATAAAGTTGAACGGATAAAAAAGATATGTATCTTCCAACATCATATGCCGAAATTTAAGTTTACAAGCAATTTTCTGTTAGATTCAATAAAATGCAAGTCAAATTGTTTTTCTTATATCTCTAATGCCTGGTGACTAATCATGCTAACATTTTTCAGATATGTAGAGAATTGAATAACAGCATGATTCCCACAGTTTGGTTTGATTATTTAATTACATAAGATGCTCAAAATGTCCTCCTCCTGCTTGCACGCAAGCCTGGAGGCGCTGGCGCCATTGGGCAACAGCATCGTCGATTATCCGCTGGTCCAGGTCATCTCACACTTCCATCAAGCGCTATTTCAGATCGTTTATACCATGGATTGTTGTCTACTCGGTCTTGCATCAAGCTCCACACTTGATTGTCGACAGGATTCAAATCTGGGCTGTTCGGAGGCCATAATGTGGGAGAAATGAAGTCTGGCGTCTCTCTTGTCATGAGCATTTCAATGGTTTCCTTGGCTCTGTGGGTTGGGGCACTGTCCTGTTGAAAAAAAACAGCCTTCTGGGGGCTAGATTTCTGATTATAGATAGAGGATGCTGTGGCAGCAGAACGTCGCGATAATAGGATCCATTGATTTTTACTCCAGGGTCACTGAAGACCAAAATTGGGAACTATCAAGCGTCGAATCCGCAAAGAAACCATAACAAACTTGCTGAAAACTGAAATTTCGGGAGATGAAGTTGAAATATTCATATCTTTTATCCGTTCAAATTTATGACTTGATATTTTGGAATCCCATTCTTGATTCAATTCTCTAAATATTGGAAAAAATTTACTCTGATTAGTTATCAGGCCAAAAAGATACTGAAAAGTTTGACTCGCATTTTATTGAATCTAACAGAAAATTGCTTGTAAACTGAAATTTCGGTATATGAAGTTGAAAGATACATATCTTTTTATCCGTTCAACTTTATCTCATGAAATCTTGGAATCATATTCTTGGTCCAATGCTCTAAATATTTGTAAAATGTTAGCGTGATATGTTATCAGGCATTGGAGATAATATGAAAAATAATTTGGCTTACTTTTTTTGAATCACGGTGTACAAAGAATTCTGTTACGCGATAAACTCATTCACGAATGTCGTAGACTCTACCTTGGCAACATTTGCATCTTTCAACAAGACATTGCTCCTTCACATCGTTGCAAAATGGTCTCTATTAGACTACACACAAATACAGAAGTGGAAACAGCGTTTAAGGGTCGTTACAAGAGAAGGCGGAGGATCAATTAAACATTTGTTCGCGTAAAACATCATTAAACAACTGTGCAAAATTTTGGCCATGGGTCATACAGTTCTGACAACAATTTCTCTCAAACTGTTGGGTATTTAGGGGCTAAATTTTGGCTGTGTTATACAAATATGAATAATGATTAACTTGATTAACTATGATTCAATTTACTTTAAAATTGTTTAATTGCCAGGTTAGCAAAGTTTGGGAACGTTTTTTATGCGCCACCCGGTACATAAATATATTTCTGGTTTATTCAGGATGGCGAGTTCGGAATTCTACAATGGTGCGCCTTCTCTATTGTTGGCCTCATGTAGCTCTTCCGGCAAAAGTTGAATAAAATTGCTACTCACTTTTTAAATTCATCTTTATTCAATCAGTGACGCATTCAATTTTCGGTTAACATTCAATGCCATTCATACAACGAAAGCACCTTCAAAGAAAAGTCAGATAAAACTCCGTGTTCAGTTGAAGCATATCCATTGTCTTCACAGTCACGAGATTTACTTTCAGATATCTGGAAAATTGACTACACCTCGGGTCTACCTTGAATTCAACAATAGTATCTCAGCTTCCAAGTATAATGTAAGAAAAGCTACGACCCAATTGCTCGATAGCAATTACTCACACGTTTTAGACCATGTAATATGAAAGCAGCAAATTTGAAAGATCCTTCATATGTCTTTTGCTTGATGACGGGAAGAAACATTGAAACATACAGCTGAGTAACAATTAAACAGAAAACTGTCCGCCAACAAAACCTTCAACAATTCCAATTATCCACAAAGCCTAGAATAGTACCACAGCAGCTGATTCACTTCTTGATTAATGAAGAAAGCAACAGATAACTGAATAAGTAAGTACGTAAATGACGAAGTGTAATTAATCGTCGATAAAATAATGATAATACTTCAGTGTTGCAAATGCACTAAAGTAAGCTACTCAGTGTAGAATGGCATAAAATATGTGAACCTGTATCCGTCTCTCACCTCCGTCTTTTACTCCCCATAGAGCTCTACGAATATACCCGCCTCTCTCTCTCTCTCTCTCTCTCTCTCTCTCTCTCTCTCTCTCTCTCTCTCTCTCTCTCTCTCTCTCTCTCTCTCTCTCTCTCTCTCTCTCTCTCTCTCTCTCTCTCTCTCTCTCTCTCTCTCTCTCTCTCTCTCTCTCTCTCTCTCTCTCTCTCTCTTGTCTCTCAATCGACTATAGGCCTAGTAATGCTAAATTTGGAGAAGGGCATGCAGGAATTCAAGAGTATACAAGAGGCCACTGTTGACAAGCAATTTCTAAGGACGACCTCAATGTAACGAAATTTTAAATTCAAGTGGCAGTCAAAACTGTTTGAATTCACTGCTGTTAATCCTAGAAAACCAATGGTTCGTACAGTCGCGGGACTCTGTCCAGTGTCCACTACATCCAGTTTACAGTAATGGCTAACTCGTGTCTCAATACTGGTTTTCTGAGCCCCGTTTTGTTCAAAGACTTCGTGTCTGTTGGTTTCGGGATCAATTGTCCTCACTTCGACTGTTCGTCTCACTTGCTTTCTCCTTTTTCTTAAACACAAATGCAATATTTACTTTTGTAATAGTTGTTCTGAGGATTGAATTCAATATTGATTACTTTGAATAGACCGGTAGATCTCATAGGCAGAAGAAAAAAGTAAAGAAAGAGAGAATGGTGGGCCGGTGAGAAGGCGCTCCAGATCTTTATGAGGAGCGAAGATGAGTTCTTGGTCCAGCGTAATAGAGTAACCAGAATGAATGGAGTGATAGAAATTGACTACATGGTTCCATAGAAGATTCATTCTGTATTAACTTATTAATTCGTCTATTTATTTATTTTAAATATCGTAATATTAGCTGCTTTCATTAGAGTTTCGGATTTCAATGGCATCAACTACTGATTAATCGGTAATTAGTTTTAATTGGTTAATCTCGACTTGTCCGCTATTTTTAAAACTTATTTCATTATGTCACTTGTAGGTCTACCATTTCCGAAGTAAACAATAAAATGAACATTTAAAATGTGAAAAGTTCAAGTGGAAAGCTTAAAAAACTGTCGATGGAAGAGTTGAAAATGGCCACTAAATGTCATTACTCTTTACCTTCGAATCATGACAGCAAAAAACGAAGCAATTCCAATTGTGATGATCAGGCAGACAACACCAACGACGAATCCATTGTATCCATGCATACCAAGTATCGCTGATGAGACATAAACTAAAAACAAGTAGACTTATGACTGTTTTAGAAATTCCCTTTCGTTCATCTTTCGCAAGAGAACACCACCATCATCCTGATAATTCAATTTCGAGCCTAACATTGTATCACCTACGGTACTAAATGTAGATGGGACTTCCTTTGGTGAGTTCTATTCGTGTGAGATAGGTGACTATGGCAACGTTTCCAGTAACTTACTGTTATTGCGTGTTCAATTATATCTTAATAAATGTATTTAATTAAAGCCTAAATGTAGACCATAGCGAGGCAAGAAAGATTTGTGACTATAGGTAAGACCAGAGCAGGAGTGACATTGTATATTATGCAAGAGCTGGCCAGAGAACGATCACCACTGTAGAAACAATACCTTGCGTTTTAACTTATGCGATACACAATGGAAGATCAAATTCTGTAAAAAAAGATGTCGCAACTATTTATGCGGAAATGTTTATGAGGTTTTTCAAATTTTATTTTTAGAGGCGATTTTTGATCATCCCGTGCTCTGCACTAGAAGGTAAGTCGCAGTTTATATTGCGTTATTTATAAGATTTTAATATGTATCCTTCGATTCAAACATTGTCGTTCATCGCATCTTAATCCGTTCTTCATGACCTAAACTATCGCATAATAAGCGAAGCATATTAGACCTATAGCAATAGAGTGAAAGTGGCACAGTATACCATTTTGCCCCCAAAACATGCCACTATTGCCCCAACGCGGACATAATCAGAAATATAGCCTCTCACAGATGCAGAACCTGGCTGCGTTGTCTCAGCTGGCTTGTAATATATATGTATATATATATATATCCCTATTGCACACTATCAGTTAACCGTAACCACATCAGGGTTTCTCCGTGTAACTGCACAACGACTGAATAAATAACTCACTCCTTGAATCCTATCCAAAGAGGCTCTTCTATCATGCAAAGCAGCTGTTTAGCCAACTGTAAGAACATTATGTTTGACTCGAACTTGTGTACAAGGCAGCACACTTTAACATAGACCCCATTAATTTTTATTTAGTGTTTACCGACAGAAAAGTCCTCTCTGTCTTCACTTTGTCGTTCTCATTCTGACTATCTCTCTGTCTTCAATTTGTAGTTCTGACCATTCAGTTCAAGGACAGCCTTCTGTAGATGCGCCATTTCTGGTGTTGACACAGGACTCTAGAACTCGTGGTGCATATCTTCTGGCCCTCTACAGATCACAACAAAACTCCTGAACTCATTTCTTCCGTGGGTCATTTCCATGTCGCCTACCTCGAACTCCCTTCTTATTTTTCGACTGAACTGACCACGGAATTTGGATTACTTATTAGCATTCATTCATTCATTCATTCCAGGGACTTATATAGCGCTCCTTCAATAATCTTACGCAGGAGCGCTCCCAGCCCAGTCACGGTTAAAGAGAAAATACCTTAGTAATTTAAGAACCGCAGTTTGATTGATCAGAGGTAATACGCGCAGTTTAGAAGCGGGCCAGCGGGTTCTCTGGTTTGACTGCAACCAAACACTGTCCAATCTTAGGCCCACATGTGATTGTGATACAAAAGTTTATAGTTATGGTTTGGGTAAAGAGGACACAGTAATTTCTTGACAATTGCCACGGAAATAGATGCTTAATATGAATGTGCGTCCCTTTCAGACATCACTACTAAGAGGAGTAGAGACTTCACCTGGAGCGTTGGTAGTTGCCATAGTATGTCGATCTGTATCCTCGATCTCATACGTTATAGAGCTGTGGCTGAAGGTGTCGACTGCGTGCTGTGTGTCCGGTGAGTTTGATGTCTCATCAAATGTTTCGCGGAGGTCGACATGGACGCCACCAACCACAGGTGCGACTAGATCAGTTCATACAATCACGCGACTGAATACATATCATGTATGTACATTAGGGTGCTCCAGATTGTAATGCATTTTCAAAAAGTTTCTCAAAATACTGCTCCCTGGCAATTTTCCCATTTCATTTATAATTTTGTTCAACTGTACCAATTTTCAGACCAATTGAAAAAGGTTAAGCCTTGCCACCGGCATAAAAACTTTACAATGCGAAAAGACATAGGAATTTTCTTAAAAATCGGCAATTTGGAAACCATGATGGGAATTGGTGGGAAAACTTAATTATTTCATGATGATTAACTTTTTTTACAAACTTTTGTATGTGCCTGACAATATTTATTATGAGAAATATTAGGTGCACTGGGTGCAGTATGAGAATTTTAGAAAAAAACTGCATGTGAGTCAGACGTTGATTTATGTGGAGTTGAGTTGTGCAATGAAAACTTTACTGTGGATCTTAAGGACGATTGTGGGACTGAATCTCAAACCAGGAAATTCTTGCACTGACTGGGTGTGTATTAGATTGTTTAATGAACATGGATGAACTATTTTTGAGAAGTGATGACAAGCTATATGGCTTGTTGGGGGACCAATTGTCCCTTTGCCAGACAATGGAATTTATATAAATGGAGATGTTCTGCGTTGGTTCGTTTATCTGATACGATCCAAATGTTCATGTTACTAGAACGATTCCAGAAGCTGAGAAAAGCAGTGAAAAACAATTAAACACGTTTGGGGTTGTAGAACAACGAAAGAAGAATGTCAAGGCCAATATTTTGAATCTCTACGATAATTTATAGCGTCGTGTTTGCATGTTCAATGCATATTTTGTCAAGGCTTGGGTTTTAGCGGTGTCTGCTATGGATGCACCTTTAGATTGTCTGCAGTTCTGGACTGATCTCAACACGACTGATTCAGATGTTGCAGGAGCTGAAGTTACTGTACTTAGACATGTATGATATCTTGCAGAAGAAATTGTGCCATTGGTCTTGAACTTTGTTTATGAATCCTAAAACCCACAAATCGCTCGCCAACTTCTGACAGTGAGACAAACAGAACCACTGGAAACCCCATTTCAGCATCCTATTTCCGCAGTTGAATGCATCTTCAAAACTGATTCCTTTGATTACCAAAAAGTCACTGCTTATTGTTCAACCTACTTAATATTGCAACTGATTGGCTCACCTTAGGCTACTACCAGCACAGTGGAAAGCTGTTGACAATTTCCAGCAAGCAGCACTATTATAGGTGTCACGAACAAATAGACATAGCCTAGGCCTATGTCTATTTGTTCGTGAATGGACACGGATTCCGAGATTTTAAGCACTGAGGAAACTCTTGAAACAGTACCACTGTGTAACACTGTAAGATCTGCAGGTCTGTTGGAGTGAGAGTGGAATTGCAGTAGCAGTTTGTGGATAGAGTTACATTTGTCTGTTGATATTAGGGCCATGTTCTGATCAATAAAATAATAAACACATACTAGTTTTTCATGTATACTTACATACTAGAAAATTTGTATTTTCAACCAAAAATAGCGGTTATTGTAAAACTTCATCGTGCTGGTGGCAAGGCTTAACCTTAATATAGAATCCTAAAATTTGGTTTTTTAGACTCTTCTCTATGAGACGCATGGGAAAATATCCAGGGAGCTATGAATTTTCAACTTTTATTTTTTTGGAGCACACTAATGTACATGTATGTATGAGCATTTGGTATAGCGCCCCTCCAAGATTGCTACTCAGAATGCTACTGACTACAGCGCAGACACCGAAACAGAATTTCGCGGTGAAGCGCCTGAGCAATTGCGAGTGAAGGATTTGTTCAAGGTCCCTACGAGGCGGATTGAGGTGGATTCGAACATACCCACTACACCACCATTTGGCTAGAGCAGGGGTCTCAAATACGCGGTCCGCGGGCCGCATGCGGCCCGCGAACCCGATTAATGCGGCCCGCGAACAGCCTCCTGGTTTTTGATTTTTTAAATTAGAAATCGGTTTAAAAGAATTTTGCATTTCTTTTATGATTTGAACCTAGGTTTAAACTGTTTTTCTACTCCTTTTGTTGTGGACATTGAATCCACAACAACAAATATTATAGGCGTATTAGGCTATGTAGATGGATTTATTGGACCTTCAGTGCGATGCAACGCCGAAGCAGAAGTAAGCCTATGCTACAGCGAAGTTTTATGCCGGTGTCGCAAAATGGAGTGTAGACTATACGTAATAATTATATCTCCACAGATGAGAAGTTGAAAAATGTCACTTCCGCGTTTGTTTATTTTTGCAAAATTAATTAGCTTCCGTTTGCTTGGTTTTTGAACAATAACACTAACAGGTAGGCCCTATGTTTATTCCTATAATTTTGGTGACTTTGGTTTAGAGGACTTAAAACATGTAGAACACTTAAAAAACACTCAGAGTCTCTTGGCTTAACAAAATCCGGGTTGAATTACTCTGAACATTGCTTAGGATACGGCACCCAAAAAAATTTAGTCATTTAAAATTTTTATTACAGCATAATATTTTCAATTATAGCGCCCCCGCATTTTTCGATAATTGGGATAGAATGGTTTTTCAATTTTGTTTTCAATACCATACAGTTACATTTAAAATATAATATTATGTGAATTTTACAGGGTTGTATCATCATTACATTATTTCACATAACTAATTCTATAGTTTCACGTGCACGAGAATATTTTTATTTTGCGGCCCGCGAGTCATTAAAAATTTCAAATGCGGCCCACATGCTGACTTGAGTTTGAGACCCCTGGGCTAGAGAGAACCAATCAATAAACCAATCAAGCTTTTTATTGAAACTATTTCAGCGCAAGGCATTCTTAAGTAAAAATGCGAACTCAATAGGAGGTAACAAAAGGGAGACCCAGAGGGGATAATATCTCGCTGCTAGTGGAATCTATTCATTCTTGTTTAAGACAGGTTATTTATTTTGCGATGACAACATAGCCTAGGCCACGCGTTGAAGATAAGATAGGCTATTTATATATTTCGGTAAAATTAAACATTTCAATAGAAGATATACAACAAACGCAGACAACTAGCCTACAGCTAGTCGGTTAAAACAACGAAGAACAAAATGAAGGGTTAGAAAAATGTAGGTCTATGACTAGCCTACTTCGTAAGAGTTCGTGAAACATTTTTTAAAAAACTATGACTGCAAGTTAGAAGACGTCAAACTGGCTGGTGACCTGCGTTGTTCCACTAAAGATTAGCACTTGGTTTTTTCCTTTTTGCACTTCTTAATAATCGCTATGTAGACAAATACAGCATTAGTAGTTGTGAAAGGGAACGTTTGGCACATTTGTTGTTTTCGATATGTCGAGACAATGGAGCAGGACGAGCAACATACTTAACTACACTGGCGGACTCTACAAGCATTTATTTGTTGTCTACGCGTCTATATTTATAACAAAACATTTTTTCAAATAATAATAATAATAATTGTTATTATTATTATTATTATATTATTGTTATTATATTTTATGATTGTTATTATATTTTATTATTATTATATTTTATTATTATTATTATTATTATTATTATTATTATTATTTTGTTTTTTGTTGTTAATTTTTACCCGAGGTACATATTTTTACCTGAGGTACATATGATACCTCAGGTTTTATTATTATTATTATTATTATTATTATTATTATTATTATTATTATTATTATTATTATTATTATTATTATTATTATTAGTGCTACTGCTACCACTACTACTACTACCATTACTTCTACTACCATTACTACTACTACTACTACTACTACTACTACCACTACTACTACTACTACTACTACTACTACTACTACTACTACTACTACTACTACTACTACTACTACTACTACTACTACTACTACTACTACTACTACTACTACTACTACTACTACTACCACCACCACAACTACTACTACTATTGCTACTACTACCATTACTGCTAATATTGCAACAACAATGACAGCAACTACTACTATTACTAGCACTACTATAAATTATTATTATTATTATTATTATCATTATTATTATTCATTGCTATTATTATGCGATTATACTAGTTATGAGGTGAACTGTGAAGTTAAAATTAGGTAAATTCGTTTAGGCTACTAGAAATTAGTAACTGTACTATCTGCTGACATCTTAAAGAGGTGATCTTACTTTGCAGTTCATCTATGCAGTTGTATGTGATGCGTTCAAAGTCGTTGTTAGACGAACTGAAATACCCACAAGGGATCTTCTCTTTTATAACTTCAACGATGCAAATGCTTTGACCATCACATCTGTGGTGGACATCCATCGTATGGTTTGCATTAGCATTATGAGTACAGGCTTGTTCTGTGACGAAGCAAAGAGATCCAGCACCGTAAGAATCTCCAAGTACGACGGCTGTTATCTGGATGACCTTCATCTGTGGACAACTTAGGCTCAGTCGAGATCCAACACAACCTTGCGCTCTTTCTGTCATAGAAGCAACACAAACTACTCGTTTGAGCAGCTATCACTGACTAAGATCAGAATAATAGCTAGTTATAATTAATTCGTAGGATGTTTATTCCGATGATGATAATGGTGGTGGTGGTGGTGATGATGATGATGATGACTTGTGTGTATGCGTGTGTGTTTGAGAGCCTGTGTGTGAGTATGCGTGGCTCTGTGTGAGTGGGTGCGTGTGGGGTGGATGAGTCAATCTCACCCAGCTTTAGTTAACCGATGAGAGCGTCATTCTCTTGTCCAGCGTTTCTCAAACTTTTTGCGCCACGGAACCCTTTGTGTCCTGATATTTTCTTACGGAGCCCCAATCTCAACTGACGCATGCATAGCGCGTAAGAAGCATAGGCCTGCTAGTACAGGCTACATAGGCCTACCAAAACACTATTGTAGAAAGTTTATTTCTCTTGTATGAAAAATTAAGTCGAACTGTTTTGACTTGTGGATCACAGTACTGAGAATAGCGCACATGAAGTTAAGAATACGAAGTTACCCTTTTCTTCTTCCTCTTATGCGTTTTTTCTCTCTAAAATTAGCTTGACACTTGAAAGCTGGATTCTTATTGTCAGCTGTGTCATTTGAATCAACAAGAGCGGTCTATAACCCAAGCTTACGAGACAATTACTGAATTTTGATAAATTTTACACCAAACAAATAAAATTGCGGTACTATTAGTTGCAACTGCTGTACGATTATCTGACTTAGCGTTACTTTTTAAGCTGTTGCGTTTAGGCTTAGATCTAATCGTGCTCAGATTAGCTTTGTCGTGATAACGATAACAAAGATGGCTGCGCCTTTGTTCAGATTTACAGCAATAACCTACGTAGTACGTAGGCCTATGTCTCAGCAGTTATCGATGTCTATAAATTGTAACAGGATTTCTAATGTGCAATGAAAGTTCGGATAGCCACTCAATGGGTGAGGACAAAAGACGATTGACTGTAGTTTCAAACTTTCAATGCATTTTCACTAAAATTTGGATTATCTACATCGTTTCGCGGAACCCACTTTTGGAAACCCTGCTCTAGTCTATCGAGTTCCATTGCATTTAAGTCTGCACTAGTAATATAATAGGTGACACGATAAGGCTCTAATTAAAGGCTGAACCTAATAACCTTAAAACTCATTGTGAGCGGGTATGACCTTATGACTTAAAGTGAGCAAATATAATTTGGGCAAGTGGACAAATTATCTAGTACTTAGCTTATTTTAGATACTGAGTAATTATTAACACCAATTGGTTCACGCCAACAGGTCCGTAGTGGTACTCCCTGTTACTTCTGTCCTTTGTTGAAAGGCAAAACTGTTAATAGACATAGGGCCTACACTGTGTTTCAATAAAAAAAGTAAGCCAAACTTTAACTACCGATTTTTAATGTTTTATGCAAATATTTAAACTTGAATTATATTTCATTAATACCATTTTCAAAAAATGTGCACATTGGCCTACGTACTTTTTTTATTTTGATGACTACCGTTTTTATTTCCTGCTAAAAAAGCAGTACTATAGAAAACATAAAAAAAGTTGCAATTTCCGTAAAAATGCCTTTCACTATTGGTCATTTGGACGATTGGTCTTAGGTCTTTTGGTCATAGGGTCTATTGGCCATAGGGATTATTGGTCATATGGACGATTGGTCATAGGCTCTCTAACAATTTACAACATTAAATTAGTCAATTATAGTTACCGAATACACTTGTTGAAGAGGTTAAAGACACGAACAAGCATATACTAGATCATTTGAAAAACACAAAACTCCGGCACCATAAAACTCAAAACGACAACAGAACAGAAAGAGTTTAAAGATGTGTATAATAGCCTTAACACTAGATCATTTTGCCATAAAGTACTCTTCACTCTATCACTGCAAATAGCTGTCTTGCTTTGGTTTCATGGCCTTTTGTACAATGGCGGCGCCAGGGGGCTAGGGGCTAACCTCAAAAAAGGTCGTCAGGTTTTTTGGCACAGGGAAAATGAAATATTTTCATGAGATTTAGACCAATCTACCCTAAAAAAAGTCATCGGGATTTTGGTGGAGCAGGGAAAATGGAGAAGGTCGCCAGGTTTTTTACTTGGAAAATGAAATGCTTTTCTTGAGATTTTGGCGAAATGACTAAAAAAAGATCGTCAGAAATTTTGGCGAATGAAAATTGAAATTTTCCTCCGCGATTTGTCCCTCTCAACCAGCCCCCCCCGAAAAAAATGAAATCCTGGCGCCACCACTGCCTTCATAGCTGGACAACTGACGAGTCGAACTTTTATAATTTCGTGGTACAGGCTTTGAAGCGCTTTTCGGACAAAACAATAAGTTCCAAGTATCATTTAAGTTCTTTGAAGTGCCTTCAACTAATAATCTTAATAGGCCTAAGTTTCTTGATTTTCAGCTGTTGCATTTGTCTACCAACGGAAATTCTCCCCAATCGATACCTGAAAGCAATTACATAATGAAGATTGCCTGTTTTGCCAACGGTTTATTTATTTTGAAAATAAGATTAATCTCGTCTATTTTCGGCATATGACCGATTGTCCTATAACCAAAAGGTCCTATTTTTAATTATCCATATGACCAATCAGACTTTGACCAATCATCCTATCAGGGACGTAACTAGCGTTGGGCTTGAGGCTAAGCCCCCAGAAACGAAGCTGAAGCCCCACAAAATAAATCAAGCCGTTGTATGTTTACTCGTTATGTCAAGGCTTAAGCCTCTCAAACGAAAAATCCTAGTTACGGGCATGCATCCCATGACCAATCATCCTATGACCGATAGTCCTAGATCCGCCAGAGTCAGTCGACCACGTCATTGGTAGCGGCAGACGAAAGTCTTCACGCATTGAAGAAAACGTTGCCCTTGTCGGAGGTCTTGTTCTGAGCCAAGAGGATGCTCCGAATACTCATAGAACACGACAAATATCCAGAGAAACCGGAATTCATCAGTTCAATGTTGTTCAAGTAATCCAAAAAGACCTTCAACTGAAGTGCCTTAACCCATTAGTCCCAACGTTCCCAAAAATTAGACACCACTTCAAAATTCACATGAAATTAAATCTGCATTGAAGATGCAATTTAATGTAATAGCCGTCATGCCAACGTGCTGATAAAGTGATTCTGACAGAAAAAGCGTAATAAAAAATTTCTATCGACTGAAAATTGTTTTCAATCACGCCATTGATCTATTTTAGCAAATGTACAAATTGCGGCCATCCCGCGTCTTATTTTTAAAAAATGTATGCACATTTCTACAGATCTGACCTTGGTTTCGCAAAGATTGGTATATAGGCCTGCTATTACATAAATAATTAGCCGAATTCATTTTAGTAAAATATAACATATGCATTTTATCACTGAAGCACTGACTGTCCCATTTTTGAGGACGCAAGGCACGAGAGGGAGCGCGAAGTTCAATACACGCAGTTTTGCATCATGTATGGTATTTTAGTCAGATATTGTTTAAAAGAAGTATAAACGGCGGTTTGTAGGCAGAAGTATCACTCGCAGTGAGAGTTAGCGTTATATGATGTTATTTTGACTCAAACATTTATTGACAACTTCAACTTTAGGCTACATCAGGCGTCCTATGTATAAAATTGTATACATATACTGTATTATCCTACATGAATGTTTCGAATGGATAGAAATCGTTTAGAACCTTCCCCGCCTATGCAATGTAGTGCAAAATAATAATCAGAATGCACTAGTTCTGTTGTATGCAGTTGCAAGAAAATTAAATTTAATAATTTGATTTATTATAATTTATTAAAATAAATAAGAAAAAATCAGTCTCTGTGTAATTTGTCAACCTTTTCTAAGGTGTCAGCCAAACTCAAGAAATGCCATTGTGCATTGTTCTGAATATCACATTCCTGTAACATTTTCCAGTTAGGCCTATTTCAATTTCAGGTAGGCCTAATGACTAGTCAATGGCATCCTACTACGTTGAATACACCACTCGGCTTTTTTTCTAATTCACATCAATATGGATGAGTTAGTACATGGGTATACGAAGCCTGGATTAGTCCGGAGGCATATTGGTTGTCAATTCATATTAACAACTAGTTGTCCTTTCACCACTTCTTTACCACTCCCAGACTGCCACAAAGCCTTGTTGGCTACACAGACTGTTCATTGAATACTCCACATGGTTACTTTGCTCAGTCAGACCTATGTTGGAATTGGGGTCTTGAGTCCTGAACTTGGCGTGGGTGGTTCATTGCCACCACTATGTTTTGTAGGCTACTATGACTGCTTTCTTTACCACTCTGACACTGCCACAGCAAATGATCAAAATATACCACTATTGAGACGACACAAGCCAACAAATGTGAAGATTTTTCACTTCCTTTGGTCGAGCTGTTCAAAATAGAAAAGTGAGGGCCAGTTCATGGATCTGAACATATAGCTGTGTCTATTAGGGAAATAAAAAGCTGATTGTACGAAATTGCACTTTTTTGCATAAAATCCCATCTGTTGTAACTCAGATGCATTGTGCGAATGAAAGTGTGCAAAAGTATGAGAAAAATGAAATTTCGGTCCACAAAAGGAGGATTAGGCCAACAATCTACTACCCAAAGCCCGTCACCAGTGACCAGCACTGTGGCACGTGAAACAACTCCATGTAACTGTCCTATAATCTTTCTGTAACATTGTTGGTTGTATTGTTACAGGATGCTGATCTGAGTCTTGAACAGCATTATTATGATATGCTGCCTATAAGCAATTCTTTCAAAACGTGAACAATTTTGCATATAAATTTTATATGCAGGCATGTGATTTTTGTTGAAACTTTGCTTATAAATTTAATTTTCAATGATTCTGAAAACAAATTATTTATCAGTTCTTTTAGCTCGACTGTATCAACAGTCTTGAGTGATAAAACCTGCACATATTACTATGTAAATCTTCACGCACCCATTCGTGTCTAGCGCCCCCAAAATGGGACGCTTCAAGAACTTGCTCCTAAAGCACAAAAAGCTAAACTTTTTCAGAATTTGTGATAGGTATTGTCCAAACTCATCATTTTATACAAAGTTTTTATATTTTGAGATGATTTGGAAAAGTCAGGCACTAATGGGTTAAGAAGAATCCAGCACAGAAACTAACGGAAGTTAATTTCGGCAGGTGAAGTTGACTCATATCTTTCGCTTTATGCAAATTTATAATATATTGGAATCATATTGCTTTTTTCAATTCTCTACATAAGGGAACATTAATTTTTTAATATTATTAATTATCGGTCATTGGAGATAATATGAAATAAACAGTTTGACTCTTTTTTTTATTGAACCACAGTGTACATAGGAATATGTCACAAAGACTTTTACTAATCTACACTGTGTCCCAATAAATCGAGACCCCTTTTTATAATGTGAATAAAACAGGCAAATATTAATCGATTTTCAAAATTTTTAAACTGTTTTTATCCTGAGATAATTATCTTACACTGATTTAAATATTACGTTTCTGGAATGAATATTGACGTCACAATTACGTCATTAACAGAAGCCAACAAGCACGCACGGGTTGAGCGCTCAAAGCAACTGTTAGATCGGTATCCTGCTCACATGGTAAATTTTATTTGGTTCACGGACGAAAAGTTGTTTACCATCGTTACACGAAAGAACAGTCAAAATGGCCGTGTGTATGCGGCCGCCGGAACTCTTAAGAAAAACATCTCAGATGTTCGTTTGCTTCGCACTCGCTCGACATTTAGCCGGTCAGTCATGGTTTCGGTTGGTGTTTCGGCTCTTGGTAAAACACAAATCCACTTCATAGAACCTGGAGTAAAAATAAATGGAGCTTACTACCGGGATTGTTTGATGTCGGAAAAGTTGTTGCCATATATCCGGGAATGTTCGGAATATTACACGTTTCAGCAAGATGGCGCTCCGGCCCACCGAACGCGTGAAACTGTCGAAATGCTGACAAGAGAGACCCCGGATTTCATACCCCCTAATCTTTGGCCACCAAACAGCCCGGACTTAAACTCGGTCGATTACAAGATTTGGGGAGTAATGCAAGAGAAAGTTTATAAGACAAAGATCAGAGACATTGAAGAACTTCGTGAACGAATCTTAATGCGTGCATGGGAAGAATTTGATCAATTGGTTATTGATGCTGCAATTGGCAAATGGCGAACGCGCCTTGAAGCTTGTGTTGAAGCCGAAGGCGGACACTTTGAACATACCTTGTAGCCTAGTATAATGTTAGTCAAATTTTAAATAAAATTTAACTGAAATT
>OX457048.1:16121393-16296393 GCA_949752735.1 Lumbricus terrestris | reverse complement strand
CATCAACGGACGACAACAGATGTGTTTAATCGACACCGGATCCGAGGTCAGCTTGATCCCGTCTACAGTCGTCGAAGGGTTAGCACTGCAATCTTGCTCTCGTTTTCTGATGGCTGCAAATGGCACTAGCATTAATGTCCTTGGGGAGGTCCGTTTGCCCATTAAGATAAGGGACGGATTTGAGATTTCCACCGTATTTTTGGTATCTGACCAGATTACCGAGCCCATGCTAGGTATGGATTGGCTGAGGGAACACCGGTGTAGAATTGGCTTTGGTAACGGGGCACTGTTCTTAGGACGTAGACGAATACCCCTCGTAAAAGGGAACGGATCTATGTGGTGCCGTAGAGTGATAATTGCTGAAGAGGTTGTAGTGCCTCCTAAATGCCAGAGCGAAGTCTCTGTGAAGACGTTGTACGGGGATCTGACTACTATAGCGCCTGCATGGATGACAGAAGCCCAAGAGATACAGCCAGGGGTGCATCTCGCTCGCGTCGTCATTGGAGACCGCGCAGATGCTAGTGTTAGAGTAGTTAACCTGAGCGACGAGACCGTTACGCTAACGAAGGATCGATTCCTAGGAGGATTGCATCCAGTGGAGGTGGAATTGGGTACAGGTAGGGGACAAGGGACCGCACCTGTTAGTGAGATTTCGCCCCGAGATATGTTAATGGCAGATTTGCCGGAGGAAGTTCCCTCCGAGATTCGGGAGCGGTTGGACAAGTTGCTTCTTGAATATCGGGACGTATTCTCAGTGACCGACCGAGATTTAGGGAGAACGACTGCCGCTATGCATAGAATCGAGACAGACGAGACGCGCCCCGTTAGGCAGCCCTTAAGACGCCATCCCTTGCCGCATAGGACAGCTATCGACAGTGAACTTGATCAGACGTTAAAGGACGGGCGGATTGAATCTGAAATTAGTAAGCATGCCTTTGGCGGAGTTCGGGTGCGAAGGGACAATAACGCTCGTAAATTCTATCGGCAGCAGAGGTTACGGTTTAAGCGAGGACGAGGTGACCGTGAGAGCGCGCGCCATATTGAACGACACGTGCCACGACGGACGGATCGGACTAACAATTGGCTGGGGAGGGTGACGAGATTTCGTAAGTGGGTTACTATCTGTGGTCGACCCCCCACGCCCTGTCCCTTGTTGCTAGCGCCCAACGTATATCCGTGGGAGCGGGTAAGAATATTCGCGGGTGGTCCATTGCCCGTGGGAAAGTGCCTAAAGCAGCCGTCAGAGGGTTTGGGGCGGGGCTTCGCACTGTGCTACTGCTGCCCACCGGAGGAGATGCGCAACGACGTCGCTAGTATACCGGATCTGCTGTGCGCGACGTACATGACGTCACCAGCTGCTGCAGCTGGCAGCGACGAGTAGCTAGGAGTCTGATTGATTTGCTGATTGTGCCGTTGAGGTTGAGTCCCGATTTTTTGACAGTGTGCAGGAACTTGGTTTGGGTCCGTTGGACGTAAATATCCTTGTTATGTGTTGTTCCTTGTGGAACAAATTTCTGTAGCTTGGTTGCCCATTGGGCACATGTTAATGTGTTACGGGCGGAACGTCGCCTCCGCCCGTTTGAGTTCACGCTTGTTCTGTTGCCTACGGGCATAGTTAAGATCGTTGTTGCCTACTGGCTAATTAATATTATTAGCTATTGACTAAAAGTCGTACGAGTAAAAGTCCCCGTGGAGGAATTGCTTTTTAGTTGTCCCTTGAAGGACGGGTTTCTGTAGCCTCAGGGCATATTTAGATTAATTGTATGATGACCGTGCCAGAGTTAGGGTATTGCTGTTAGAGACTTTCTTAGCTATAGACTCTTGGTGGGCCCGTTGGCCAATGTTTTCATCGTGGTGACTAAAATGAGGACATTTTATTAATCGTAGTGGGTGGGGGATGTTGCGAACCTGGGTTTGCCGATCGTTTATGTTCCACCGCCGACTGTATTGAGTGTATTGGCGGCGTCTCTTTGAAGTCGGTCGCCGCTTGGCCTAGTATTATCGGCCGCGACCGCGGTATGCTTTATGTGCCCCTTCCCCCCGCAGCGCGAATCGTTTATGTTCCACCGCCGACTGTATTGAGTGTATTGGCGGCATCGCTTTATGTGCCTCTCTCCCCCGCGGTCGCGAATCCTTTATGTTCCACCGCCGTCTCTTTGAAGTCGGTCGCCGCCTGGCCTAGTATTATCGGCCGCGACCGCGGTATGCTTTATGTGCCCCTTCCCCCCGCAGCGCGAATCGTTTATGTTCCACCGCCGACTGTATTGAGTGTATTGGCGGCGTCTCTTTGAAGTCGGTCGCCGCTTGGCCTAGTATTATCGGCCGCGACCGCGGTATGCTTTATGTGCCCCTTCCCCCCGCAGCGCGAATCGTTTATGTTCCACCGCCGACTGTATTGAGTGTATTGGCGGCGTCTCTTTGAAGTCGGTCGCCGCTGGCCTAGTATTATCGGCCGCGACCGCGGTATGCTTTATGTGCCCCTTCCCCCCGCAGCGCGAATCGTTTATGTTCCACCGCCGACTGTATTGAGGGTATTGGCGGCATCGCTTTATGTGCCTCTCTCCCCCGCGGTCGCGAATCCTTTATGTTCCACCGCCATCTCTTTGAAGTCGGTCGCCGGCGTGTACGACCTGTAGTATATATAAGGGAGCCTGTTGCTCTGATAGTCAGTCATCGAATAGTCTTCGAGTAGTCAGAGTCAACAGTCAGTCATCCAGTTATCGCGAGAGGGAGAGTCAGTCCTCAAGTTCTAGCCATAGATATAGTCAGTCGTAGAGCGAGTCGTGATGTACAGTTGATGAGTGTCGTACTGCCGTGAATAAACTGTGTTCTTCTCTTCATCGTCGTGTGTTTCTTGGGTGAGGCGTATCGGTCGGAAGGGGCTGCACTTCCTTCGAAATACAACGAAGGCGGACTTGCGTCTCCCTCCTGAGACGACACGCGGGCATATTTGGACTGGCACCCGCCCGATCGGTAATCGGCCATCCTACGGACCGAGAGGGCAACTGTTTCTGCAGTCGGGGTGTTTCAGCGAGGGTTAGCTTTCCGCCACACTACTTACCTGTGAATCATTTTCTTCACCTTTCAAAATATCCAAACATGTCCAATTTCTTAATTATTATTGTCAGAGTGCACAAACGCAATCCTGAAATCTATGAATTCAGCCAAGTAAATATTTTAAAGCTAAAACTCATGACGACAATAATTTATCTTTGTTTAAGCCAGACAAAAACCGTGTTCAAACTAAAAGTAAACCTATCGCGACCCATAACAGTCACGATATTCGCTTTCGGCTCTCCGGAATAGGCTACCGAATACGTCGGGCAATTAGTAACCAATGTTTATTACCAAATAAACTTAGCAGTTTGCAGCGTGTGACCCTCATGATACGATTCTCCATTCAGAAAGTAAAAGTAGCTTTTGATCGATGATTGCTGATAATTAGGCCTATGTTTAAAATAATGTCCCTGCGTCTGATTAATATCTTAATATATGACGACAGCAAACAAAATTTGTACAGACTACCATTCTCGACAGAGAAGTTCACACATTGTACAGATAGCCTACTTTCATAATTAAATTAGAATTTTTTTGCATCTGGCAGCTTGATAATTCCTGTAGCATTAGGCAGCAAAAACACCTCTCTCGAACCATCTCTCCCCTACTCTCTACTCTCCGTTTTCCTGTTAGGCCTACTGCTGGCTTCTGTCAACAGGAATGTTTTTCATGTCCTATGAACTTGTTTCCGCCTGTTCAACACTAATCTCGGCTGATCGACTTCATCTCACTAATCTCGGCTGATCGATTCGCAGACTTCAGTCAAAATTGATTGGTCGAATTTCTGATTGAGTTCCTTGATAATGCCTTTCATAATTCTGGGACTGAATCAATGTGTGTTGAGCAAAATACAAAGGCGCACACAATGGAAATGTTTTAAATGTCTCAACTGTGCTTTCACGCATCCTTAAACTGGGTTGTCACTCTTACGCTAGACTATTATAGTACAGTACACAATAGTAAATGTGATGTTGCATTATGATAGTCTAAGTTGTAATAAATACTATTCAGTTCAATATTGAAGCAAAACTGTCGATCAAACTTACGTTTCAGATCATCCTTTGGCATTAATCCACAACAAAGCAGGGGACCTCGTGGAAGAAACTCCGTAGCATTTTCCAAAAATTCTGTGTTGCAACTACTCGATCAATGGAGGGAAGGAAACCACCAAGACCACAAAGAAAGATGATGACTGCTGATTCCATATCCCTATAGCCAGATATTATATCTGAAGCCAAACGCAAAAAATCCAGGGGGTTGGTACTAGGTAGTCCATGTAAAAAAAAATGGTAGCCTGAGTGTAGTACAATACCTGCATTTGTATAATATCTTCATATAAAATATTATATTTTCAACACCATCGATTGATTATTATTGATAAGCAGATAGTAACATGTAATAAATTCCAGTTATAAAAATAGTTTAGACGTGCACAAATGCAGGTGCGAATTGATTCAAACCAGAGGTCTGCAACTGAAATCCATTCGGTTGGCCTCAATTTCAGTTCTAATTCAGTTACAGTTCTTCAAAAAATTCACCTATACTTGTAATTCAGTTTTCAAAATAATTTCAGTTCTCAATACAGTTCTTGTATGAATAGGCCTATGATTTTAGTTACAGGCCTACTTCCTTATGCAATAACAGCAACAAAAAGCCTATGCAGCTCTTTACACAGTGCTACGTGATGTCCTGCACTGACTGCCGGTTCCCCTTCGCATCGAATTTATTTTCTATTTGCTCGGATATAAGTCAATTCACGAGTATTGGCGCTTTTAGTTTACCTGGACTCATTTTCTCCGCCTCCGGAGGCAAGGCTTTTTAAAAGGAATTTTTGGACTAGCAACGTCTTCTTTCCCTTCCCGTCCTCCATCGTTTCTAATATCGTTTCTAATAACCTTTTAAGTTTTTCGCTTTTCTCGTGACACTTTCCATTTATGATGTTTCTCACTTTTTTATTACTGGTATATGATTATGATTATATGATGTTTATTCATCCTATGAAAATCGTATAATGTCAATAATACAGTAATTATATAACGGATGGCAATTATACTTTTTGGGTGACAATGACCTTTTTTACCATTTCTAGCTGCACAGAAGTGTTTCTTCATGTAAGCTTACTGCACAAACAGTGCAGTATGTATACGTATCATGTGACACATTTCTTTCATAGCAGACGACAAGACAAGGCATCAGTAGGATCGACAAGATGTGGCCTCCTAAGAAAAATTCCATCTTCATTCCCTAGAGAGAAGCAGTTCACTGACTTCGATCCTCAAAATAAACTGAATTTTGGTCTCTTGATTACTGATTGATGATTCAATTACAGTTATCCATATCAAACACAATCAGGAAACTTTATTCATCTATCCTCGGTTCAAATAAAATATCAACTGCTCGGGTTTTAAGCAATTTGGTGTTAGCCTAAAGTGGTTGCAGGTAGTCACACCGTTGGATCGTTGATGCCGATAATGCTAATAATTATTGCACCTCAAAGTTCATTGCTAAATCTTTTCTTCCTCCCTTCATACTTCCATGGGCGGAGATTTAGGGGAGGACAGGGGGACGGTCCCCCCAATGGAGGTGTTGGGGGGGACGGCCCATGCATTTGTTCCCTCAATCGTTGAGCGTCACGACTAAAATTTGGTCAAGATTTTCCGGCCACTAAAAAAAGATCATCAACTTTTTTGGCGGCGAAAATAGAAAAATTTGGTCAAGATTTTCCGGCCACTAAAAAGAAAAAAGGTCAGAAACTTTTTTGGCGGCGAAAAAGGCGAAAATAGAACATTTCGTCGAGATTTCGCCGGTGTCACGAAATAGACTATCCCCCGTATTAATCGTGTCCAATTTTTGGAAATAGAGTATATCCGGCCGGATGAATCTGAACGGGAAGGACTATCCCCCGTCGTGCAAAAGTATCCCCCACGAGTCGTACGAAAGCATCCCCTTCAGAAAGTATCCCGTGCAACTTGAATACATTATGGTGTAGTTTTATTATATTTCTAACTCTGTCAGTCGTGGTAAGAAGTCAGCATCTGCCTGTCTCTTTGTCTGCCTGTCTGCCTGTCTCTGTCTCTCTGTTTTCCCTCATCTATATGTTTTTTTGTTTGTTTGTATGCGCACTTGTTATAGCTCCTCTTCCAGCCCTCAACCGCTACTCAGAGTCGCTCCCGACTACAGCGCGGACACTGTCTGTCTCTGCCTCTGTCTGTCGAGTCCGACTTTCTGTCTGTCTGTCTGTCTGCCTGTTTGTCTGTCTGTATCTCTCTCTATCCCATTCTGGTTTATTCAGGATGGCGAGTTCGGAATCGTACTATGGCGCGCCTTCTCTGCTGCTGGCCTCAAACCATGAAGCTCTTCCGCCAAAAGTTGTAGAAAATTGCATTCATCTCACTTTTTAAATTTATTCTTATTCAATCAGTGACGCATTTAATTTTCGGTTAACATTCATAATTGTAACGAAAGCACCGTCAAAGAAAAGTCAGATAAAACTCCGTGTTCAGTTGAAACATATAGGCTACCATTGTAGTACAAACTAGTACATTTATGTATAAATATGACACAAACCTTCTTCCACTTGCATTCTCATCCTATTTCAGACCTAACTTATATACTAAAGCCATTAGAAATAATAGAATCTACATAAGTGTCTTTACTAAAACAAACACTAGAAAATTTTCTATTAAGTATCAGGGTCCTCTTTTATGGAATAATATACCGGAAAATATTCGTGCATCCAGGAGTCTCGATCGATTTAAATCCCAAATCCGTGCACACACATTAAAAATGTAAAATGAACAACCCATTTATTCCGTGTTTTCCCTCATTCTTTTTAAGTTGAGCAGAGGGAAGGTATCCCACTGCTGTTATTTAATTGATTCCAAAAATACTGCCATTTCTATCTGTTTTCTAATCCATTATCATTAATCATATAATAGTGAAGAATTTTTTCCTTTGGTAAATAGGCCCCAATAGCGGGATCACTCCTATTGCTCCCTACATTTCACAGTAATAACTGTACACTAAGCTATACCATTCGCAATCATTAACTGCAATTAATCACTTTGTGTACTATTATGAATGCATAATTGTTAACTGCAATTAATCACTTTGTGTACTATTATGAATGCATAATTGTTAACTGCAATTAATCACTTTGTGTACTATTATGAATGCATAATTGTTAACAGCAATCAATCGCTTTGTGTACTATTATGAATGCATAATTGTTTGTTTTATATTTTTGGGATCAATAAACAAGTTGAAGTTGAATTGCCTTCACAGTCACGAGATTCACTTTCAGATATCTGGAAAATTGACTACACCTCGGGTCTACCTTGAATTCAACAATAATATCTCAGCTTCTAAGTAAAGGGTAAGAGAATCTGCGACCCAATTGCTCGATAACAATTGCTCATACGTTTTAGACCATGCTATTTTATAGCAGCAAATTTGGAAGGTCCTTCAGCTGTCTATTAGGGTGGAGTGAATCGGAGCGAAAAAACATTTTTTCTCGAATTTCCAATTGTAATAGTGATCAAAAGTTGCCTATGGTATCACAGAATTGCTACAAAAAATTTGACCTTCCTGTGTTGACGTCTTCTGCCCTCTACCGGACGATTTAAGGACGCCATATTGATTTTCAGTACAGTCAGGCATTTTTAGACCAAGCATGGAATCTGAAAATTGTGCTGTTAGAAGCAAGTCATGTAACAATTAGCTGTTGGAATGCAGAGCTTTATTCACGATTAAAGGAGATAAAGATTGTCACATGTCATCTTAACTAATAGCACAAACACGGAACGGAGGAGAGGGAGGAAGTGACGTATAACATAGACTAAATTATATAGAGTCATCTACAGTCATCTATGCTAGCGCCATCTAGAATGTGTATCATTATTCCAACACCCCCACTTTATACACACTCAGAAAATTAGGTTAGTGTTATTTTTCTAACCCCATCCCAGAAATGCATTTGTTATGCAAATCTTTACACAGTCCTTTCGTTAAACAGTCAGCAACCATGTTTGTTGTTTCAATCCGTTTAACCAGAATGTCTCCAATTGCAATTCTGTCTCGAATGAAGTGATGCTGCACAGCAATGTGCTTGGTCTTGGGTCGATATCCGGGATTTCTAGCAAGATCAATCGCCCCTTTGTTATCACAGAAAATCTCCACGACATCTGAAGCTTGAGGAACAAGTTCTTTGTGAAGTCCCTTTAACCAGATAGCTTCTGTAGCAGCCATGCTTAAAGCCATGTACTCTGCTTCAGTTGTTGACTTTGCAACTGTTGGTTGTTTCTTTGAGTTCCAACTTATTGCGGCACCACTTAAAACAAAAGTGTATCCTGTGGTTGATTTCAGATCCCTTTTATCACCACCCCAGTCAGAATCACAAAACCCAATCAAATCTTCATTGGTTCTCCTGTACACTAGTTTGGTACTTGCAGTCTGCCGAAGATATCTAAAGATTCTTTTCACTGCAACCCAATGAGTTTTTCCATAATTGTTATTGAATCTGCTCATGACCCCCACTGCAAATGCGATGTCTGGTCTTGTAGCCTGTGCTGCATACATAAGGCTACCCACAGCTTCTTGAAAAGGAATGTTTCTCATTTCTTCTTCTTGCTGTTGACTGTTAGGAAGAAATTCTTCTCCAAACAAATCTTGATTCGAATCAAGTGGAGTTGAAACCCCATTGCACTCAGTCATATTGAAGCGGTTGAGCACTTCTTCAATATATTTCTCTTGATCAAGTGATATCGTTCCTGTATCACGATCTCTTTGGATATGAATGCCCACACAATAGTGTGCCTCTCCAAGATCCTTCATCTTGAGACGTTTCATTAGATCTGCTTTCAAATTCTGTTTCTCCCCCTTGTTGTTCGAGAGAATTAAAAGATCATCAACATACACTGCAATGATTAAGATCTTTCCGTTTTCACATCTGTAGTAAATGCAAGTGTCAAAATTTGATTGCACAAATCCAAGTTCTTTCAACAACTTATCCAATTTCTTATTCCAGGCTCGGCTTGCTTGCTTCAGACCATAAATTGACTTCTTTAGTCGACAAGTTTTACCATTCAGCCGAAAACCACCTGGCAATTCCATGTAAATTTCTTCTTAGAGCTCAGAATGCAAAAATGCTGTTGTGACATCCATTTGATCAATGTCAAGGTCGTATTTTGCAGCCAATGCCATCAGAAGACGAATGGAAGTATAACGTACAACCGGCGAGTAAGTTTCCTCGTAATCAATGCCTGGTTTTTGTGAACATCCTTTAGCCACTAAACGAGCTTTGTGACGCTCAACTGTACCATCAGATTTCAGCTTTGTTTTGAAGACCCATTTGCACTTAATTGCTTTTCTCCCAGTAGGTACATCAGATAATGTCCATGTCTGGTTTTCAACATGTGCCTGAATTTCTTCTTCCATTGCACGTTTCCATTCTTCTGCATATTGAGAAGTAAGTGCTTCTTCAACAGTTGCTGGATCAGTACTTTTACACAATGTAGCTTGATGCACAACAAAATTCTCATTGAATATTTGCTTATTTGGAATACGAGTTCTTTTTGGCCTCTCAAATGTGTCTCGTATCACTTCTCCATCATCAGTTATGTCCTTATTGACCACTGAAATATTTGATCCATCAGAATCTTCTTCCACAGAGTTTATTTCCAAGCCAGTGTTCGAGTCATCAGTAAGATTAGTCTTTGATCCACCAAACTCCTTTGAACCATCAGACTCCCCCACTTCAACATGAGTTTGGGTATTCTGAAACTGCTGTTGATTATGAATGTCTGAAGTGACAATTTGCGATGAGTTGTCATCCGCAACATCTGGAAATGGATCATCTGAAGACGAATGTCGAACAGGAAACTGAGATTCAAAGAAAACAACATCTCTGGATCGAGTGCATTTCTTTGTGACAGGATGAAGCATTCTGTAACCTTTGCTTTCTTCACAGTAACCAACGAAGATGTACTCTTTTGACTTAGAGTCCCATTTCTTGCGGTTATTATCAGGAATTTTCACCAAAGCTTTGCAACCAAAAACACGAAGATGGCTTAGGTCAGGTTTTTCTCCTGTCCATGCCTCTTGAGGTGTCATATTTGGTAAGACTTTTGTAGGTGACCGATTCTTCAGATAATTGGCTGTATTTACTGCTTCTGCCCAAAAATCTGTGCTTACTCCGGATTCTAGAATCATTGTTCGAGCTCGTTCTACCAAAGTTCTGTTCAGACGTTCAGCAACTCCGTTCTGTTGAGGAGTATACGGAATCGTGGTTTCGTGACGAATTCCACAACGTCGTAAGAAACTCAGAAAATTCTCATTGACATATTCAGTACCATTATCTGTTCGAAGAGTTTTGATACGTTTACCAGTCTGATTCTCAACAAGAGATTTGTACTCCTTGAACTTCTCCAGTACCTCAGTCTTTGATTTCAGAAAATAGACAACCGAGTGTCTCGTGAAATCATCAATCAATGTAAGAAAATACCGTGCTCCACCAACTGATGAAACATGCATTGGACCACAAATATCAGAATGAACAAGACCAAGAACGTGCTTCGCTCGTTTGGCTCCTGTTTTCTTGAACGGTTTGCGATGCTGTTTGCCTTTCACACAAACTTCACAGGGAATAGTTGCCGTCCCTTCAGACTGAACACCTGAAGACATAGTGCTTCGAAGTAGGCGCATAGAAGGCCGATTAAGATGTCCAAGGCGACGATGCCATAAGTTTACAGAGTTCGTTGACAGCGCAGCAAACATACGAGATTGCTTACAGTTCAAACGATACAGTCCATTGACTTCTTTTGGATTGACCTTCACCTGCTGATTAACTATGCGACAGCCTTTCTTGTCAAACAAAACAGTTTTACCCTCCTGAGCAATTCTGTTAACTGCTAAGAGATTTATAGCCAAATCTGGTACATGAACAACATCTGAAATTTCCATTGTTCTCTTTGTTGACAACGGAATCGATAATGTTCCCATTCCAGTACTTTTTAACTTTGTTCCATTTGCAATTCCAACCTCTTGACTAGAATCTGAAGAAAAATTCTTAAGCAAGTCAAGTCGAGATGTTAGATGTACCGTGGCACCTGAATCAAGATACCAATCATCATTCATCGAGGTAGGCTGCACCGATGAAACTGAAAAATTCGTTTGGGCTGACACAGCACCAAAATTCGCGTTGGCTGAATTCTTATGTGGTTTAACCTTGACCTTCTCACATTGCGAACGAATATGACCAAAACGATTACATTCAAAACAACGTGGTCCTTTTGGCTTACTTTTCATCTGGGACATGCCCTTGTGGGACCTGCTCATTTGAGACCTGCCCATTGAAAATGCTGAATGAGTTGCAACCGAAGTCGTACTTGCTCCTAGCTCCTTAACACTGTCCTGAAGCAAAAGACTTTTTACAAACTCAACTGTTGTGTCTTGCTTTGATCCTTGGATGCCTAATATTAAAGGCCTATACTGATCTGGAAGACCTCCAAGAATTATGCCTCCAACAACATTGTCCTGAAAAGGTTGACCAATTGATTCCAATTGTTCTGCAATTGACAAAATGTGATCTACATACTGCTGCATCGAAGGAAAGTTCTCAAAATTTGTCTTAAACAAACTGGAATACAGTCCAATCAGACGAACAAGAGCAGTGCTTTCATATTCACCTCTCAATGCGTCCCAAGCAGCTTTCGCAGTCTGGCATTTCTTCGTGACTCTGGTTGAACAGGGTTTTAGGCTGAGATTGATTTTGGCTAACGCACGTAAGTCCAAATCCGGATCAACAGTCTGGCCCTCTTTTGGCGAAACACAGCGCCATAAACCTGCGTCAATTAAGAAATTTTGCATCCAGAATTTCCAATCACCATAATTTTTGCCATCAAGATGCTTCGCTTCCGGTAAACCTCCGACGGAATTTGTAGTAACTGTTGTCGCTACACTACCTGTTCCTGTGCTAATTTTCTCCTGAATTCTCAAAACTTGCTGCTGTAGTTCTTCCAATGCCGCCATTTTGACGCGAGACCAAGAAGAAACTTCAGCTTCTATCGACTCGGATAATTAACGAGAAAACTCGAAAAATATTAGTCGACCAGTCGTCCTGGGAATTAACCAGTCGTCCTGCGTTCGACCTGGGTTTGTCCTGCGTTCATCTGGGCCCATAACCTGTTGGAATGCAGAGCTTTATTCACGATTAAAGGAGATAAAGATTGTCACATGTCATCTTAACTAATAGCACAAACACGGAACGGAGGAGAGGGAGGAAGTGACGTATAACATAGACTAAATTATATAGAGTCATCTACAGTCATCTATGCTAGCGCCATCTAGAATGTGTATCATTATTCCAACATTAGCTAACTGGTGTTTCTAGACTAATTTGACCCTCCTGAAAACGAAAATCGCGGTTAACAAGCTGAATTTTTAATGGTTCCAGTAAGGATTCAAGGAATGCAATGGAATCAAAGATATATGTGTAGCACTGCCAAAAAATCAAAATGGCGGACAAAATGGCGGTCAGAATCTTAAAATGGCTATAGGTGAAGTAATGTATACAATGGAATCATGATTTAAGGGTCTAAGTCAACATTTTAGAGGTCAAGGAATATGATGGAACCAATGTCACTCATGTAGCACTGCACGAAAACCAAAATGGCGGACAAAATGGCGGCCAGATTCTGGAATTTTCTATTAGTGAAGTTCTGTATCTAATGATTGAGTCCAGAGCTCAATTCCTCCAAATACAGGTCAGCTTTGGAAACCTTTCTACTCGCTACACAACATATGATTCTTCTCAAATTAACTTTCTGCACCCAAATATCGTTAAATATAAGGCATACACTCAGTAGTAGGCAACACCTTTTCTTCTTTCACGGAACCACCCGCAACAGCTACATCTATACCTCCAAATGCCCAAATGTGGCTGTTGAGAGCTGAATGAACAGGAATGAAATTAGATCAGCTTTGCTTTCAGGCATACCAAGAACATTCAGCCAATTCTCCGACAACGGAGTACCACTATTTCAAGACTCAATACAATGACGAAGTTGTGGTAATAGTCGCCATTTCTGTGTGGTTCCACTTTTTAATAAGCAATTTCCAGGTCTAGTACCTATCCAAGACAATAATTATTGACCCTCTTGTAGCCAATCGAATGTATCTTTACACGGGCAACTATTGTATCTGCCAGGTCACCAAATGTCTTCGCCTTTGGAAGGTCCCCATTGCTTGTACCATTGCTTGTTCATCCAAAAATTTACGACACTTGTCCTATGAATTCCAACACTATTTTTATTGATCATATCGCAAAATTTGGTCATGTCTCATATTATATGCAGATGTCTTGCATTGGCTCCGTTTTCAGCAGCGTATTGCCTACAGGGTCTGTGTGCTGGTGAGGCGGTGCCTTGAGGGACGAGCCCCACTTGTCTGCAAGAACTCTGTTTTTCAACTCGGCTGACCAGCGTCGATCCACTCTTCGGTTGGCGGACCAAGCTGAGCTTCTGCTATTCGACAGCAACGTTCATTCTCTGCGGCTGGATCCACAACCTGAAATGTCCACCCATTTTCACAGCTCTTACTGCCCATGGGTCACTCCACTCCGTTCCTTAAGAATCTAGAAACTGTCCTATTCCGTTGCGGTTAGGTTGGGAGTGATACTGAATAGCCTACTTTGAAAAGGCCCTACATAAAATATTCTAAATAAATAAATGTTAACCTCTGTTAAAAGTTGCTGACTGGACAAGTTACTTTTCACAAAGCATCCAATGCTACAGATTTTGAGGTAAGCTCATGGCACGATATTGATGCCAGATCCATCGGATAGTCAGTTTTATACGCTATGATAAGGTGCTGCATGATAACTTCGTCAGTGTTCTTTTGAAGAACGCTCCTTGGTTCAAGACCTGCTGAGGAAATTGCGATAATTTCAATGATCATTATTATCTGGCAAAAGAAGGAAACATTGTAGATAAATTCCACAACAGATGCCATCTTGCAAAGACCTGGCAAAAAACTAAAATCAAATTCATACATAACTTCGCTTGTAGACATTTTAGAATTCTGGCCGCCATTTTGTCCGCCATTTTGGTTTTCGAGCAGTGTTACATGAGCGACATTGGTTCCATCATATTCCTTGACCTCTAAAATGTTGACTTAGACCCTTAAATCATGATTCCATTGTATACATTACTTCACCTATAGCCATTTTAAGATTCTGACCGCCATTTTGTCCGCCATTTTGATTTTTTGGCAGTGCTACACATATATCTTTGATTCCATTGCATTCCTTGAATCCTATAATCTTAATTTAGAATCTAAAACCGTGTTCCTATCACACACAATACTTTACTTTTAGTCATTTGAAGCAATTGGCTACCATCTTGTCCGCCATCTTGTTTTCTCATGGAACCATTAAAAAGTCAGCTTATTAACCGCGATTTTCGTTTTCAGGAGGGTCAAATTAGTCTAGAAACACCAGTTAGCAAATTGTTACATGACTTGCTTCTAACAGCACAATTTTCAGATTCCATGCTTGGTCTAAAAATGCCTGACTGTACTGAAAATCAATATGGCGTCCTTAAATCGTCCGGTAGAGGGCAGAAGACGTCAACACAGGAAGGTCAAATTTTTTGTAGCAATTCTGTGATACCATAGGCAACTTTTGATTACTATTACAATTGGAAATTCGAGAAAAAAATTTTCACTCCACCCTACTGTCTATGGCTTGACAACGAAAAGAAATAAACGTCTGAGTAACAATTAAACAGAAAACCAACAAAACCTTTCACAGTTTCTCTCATGCATAAAGCTTAAGAATAATACCACAACAGCTGATTAATTTCTTGATTAATGACAAAAGCAACAGATAACTGAATATCAATATTGCAAATGACAAAGTGTAATTAATCGTCGATATAATACTTCAGTGTTGCAAATGCACTAAAGTAGGCTACTCAGTGTAGAAAAAGCATAAAATGTGAAACTCTATCCGTCGATCTCCGTCCGTCTGTTTCTCCCCTTAGCTCCGAATACCCGCCTGTCTCTCTCTCTGTCTCTCAGTCGACTATAGTGATGCTAAATGTGGAGAAGGGCCTGCAGTAATTCAAGAGTATACAATTACAAAAGGCTACAATTGACTCGCAATTTCTAAGGACGACCTCAAGGTAAAAAAAATATTAAATTCAAGTGGCAGTCAAAACTGTTTGAATTCACTGCGGTTGATCCAAGAAAACCAATGTCTCGTACAGTCGTGGGACTCTGTCGACTACATCTAGTTTACAGTAATGGCTGACGGGTTTCTCTGAGCTCCGTCCTGGTCAGTGGCTGCGTATTCGTTAGTTTCGCGATTCATTGTCCAGACTTCGTCTGTTGTTCTCACTTGCTTCAGCTTTTTTTCTTAAACACAGACGCGATTTTTATTTTGTCAATAATTGTTGGTGAGGATAGTGTTTATTGTTGATTATAATATTTTTAACAGTTATTTACGTCTCATAGATAGACACTTCGGAAGGAAAAGTAAAGAACGATTAAATTGATTATGAACTATGGATCTATGCCAGATTGACAGGAAAACAACTCATGAATTCAATTACTCGTTAACTTAAAAAAATTCACCTACGTACTTTAATTATCATTCTTATAATGTGTTTATTGTAACATTATTATTATTACTATTAACGTGGCTGAGAAGGACAGCTCTGAGATTAGCATAAAAAAGAGTCAGAATGGACCCAGGGAGCAAATGTTCAAAAGCGAAGGGCCATCCAGCGAGAAAGCGCGATAAATTTGAACCCGCACATGTAAATTTGTATGTAATTATGAATGTAATTATGTATGTATTATGTATGCATATGTATGACATTGCATGTATGTATTTATGCTATTGTAGGGGAGTACATAGCTCGCAAGATAGGCGAGATAGTGTGTGTGTGTGTGTGTGTGTGTGTGTGCAGGTGTGTGTGTGTGTGTGTGTGTGTGTGTGTGTGTGTGTGTGTGTGTGTGTGTGTGTGTGTGTGTGTGTGTGTGTGTGTGTGTGTGTGTGTGGCACATAGACACTACAAAACCAACCAGACAGACGCAGGGATGGAAGAGAAGAGACAAGACAGGCAAATCGGACCGACAGTTAGTTAGAAAGACAGACAAACAGACGGACAGAAGGCAGATGGGCTATTATACTATTCGTAGGCGAAGAGTGACCGCACTAGTGTGTTGCTTAAAAATGTCATTTATCTTTACCTCCGATTCCAAGAAAAACCCAAGCGACAATTCCAACTGTGACGGCCAGGCAGAAAACGCCAACGACGTGGTATCCATTGTATCCAGGCATACCACGTATCGTTAATGAGCCATAAACTAAAAACAAGTATAGGCTTATGACTGTTTTAGAAATTGCATTTCATTCATCTTTCGCAAGAGAACACCGTCATCATCCTGATAATTCAATTTCGAGCCTAACATTGTATCACCTACTAAATGTAGATGTGACTTCCTTTGCAGAGTTCTATTCATGTGAAATAGGTGACTAACAGTACTGGCAATAGCAACGTTCCCAGTAACTTATTGTTATTGCGTGTTCAATTATATCTTAATAAGTGTATATAATAGCCTAATGTAAACCATAGCGATGCAAGAAAGATTTGTGACTATAGGGAAGACCACAGATGCAGGAGTAACATTGTATATTATGTAAGAGCTGATCAGAGAACGGCCACCACTGTAGAAACTATACCTTGCGTTTTAACTTATGCGATACACAATTGAAGACCAAATTCTATAATAAAGATGCAACTATTTATGGGGAAATTAGTTTGATTTTTTTCTAATTTGAGATTTTTAGAGGCGATTTTCGATCATCCCGTGTTCTGCACTAGAAGGTAAGGCGCAGTTTATATTGTGTTATTTATAAGGTTTTAACATGTATCCTTCCATTCAAACAATAACGTTCATCGCATCTTAGCCCGTTTATGATGTAGACCAGCGGTTCCCAACCCGTGGCCCGCGGGCCAAAAGTGGCCCGCCAGACCTCAGAAAATGGCCCTCATCTCTCAAAGAATTATCACAAATATATGAAAAATTAACAATTTGAACAGGATAGAACACATTATTATTTTCTATTGCAAATTATTTTATTTTGAAGTCCATAAATAACATAAAACATTATATTTTTTGATCAATTATAACAATTTTATACGCTTTTAGTTAATACAATTTTAACCTTCTGGCCCCCTAATGTCCTTCAACTAAGAAAAAGTGGCCTTCGTGTCCTCCAACTTTGAAAAAGTAGCCCTCAAGTAAAAAAAGTTGGGAACCACTGATGTAGACTATCGCACAATAAGCGAGGTATATTATAGCAATATAATGAAAGTGACACAGTATGCCATTTTTGCCGCCAAAACCAAACCACTATCGCCCCAACGTGGACATAATCAGAACTAGCCTCTCACAGATGCAGAACTCGGCTTCGTTGTCTCAGCTGGCTGGTAGCATAAATATAATATAATTATAGGCCTACTACACACTGTCAGTTACCCGTACCTGCCCCAGAGTTTCTCCTTGTAACTGAACAACGACTGAATAAATAATTCACTCCTTGAATCCTATCCACAGAGGTTCTTCTATCATACAAAGCAGCTGTTTAGTCCGCAGTAAGATCGGTATGCTTGACTCGAACTTGTGTACAAGGCTGCACACTTTAACCATATACCCTATTCATTTTTCTTTAGTGTTTGGCGACAGGAAAGTCATCTCTATCTTCAATTTTTACTGCCACCAAACACTGTTCATACTTACATTATGGTTGTGCTACAAAATATCATAGTCATGATTGGGGTAAAGCCTATGTGTTGGTCACAAATTAGTATTTTTTCATGGACATAACTGCTGAATGTGCCACTTTCTCAGACAATACACCTAAGAGTAGAGACTTCACCTGGATCGTTGGTAGTTTCCACAGTGTTGCCATGTTCTGTATTCCCGTTCTCATACGTTATAGAGCTGTGGCTGAAGTTGTCGACTGTGTGCCGTGTGTCCGGTGATTTCGTGGTCTCATCAAATGTTCCGCGGAGAAGGTCGATATGGACGTCGTCAACCACAGGTGCGACTAGATCAGTTTATACAATCATGTGACAGAATACGCTGTGTTTATTTCACGCAAACCACTTTTCAATTGGCCACTGGACCATAACCAGATGGTTTATGTTTTTAATTAAAAGCAACCAACAATAAAGTTAAGGTAATGTAGACTCAGCAGCCACAGCCTTCCGCCTCCGTCAAAACCAATCGTTAGGCTAAAAACTGTCGCTATGTCGGCCCAAAGGAACAGCACAAAGAACATTTTTGACTACTCTAGCGTCAGTTCCCTACTACCTAGCTTATGTAAGTCTAGGCCTATCTAAGTAATGCAAGTTCATCAGCGCCCGCCCGCACTTAGGGACAAGAGAGGCCCGCACAAAAATTGAGAATGTTTCAACAACGGGGGCCTAATGGGCCTGGGTTTTGGTTTTTGACAAATTTCTTTGCGCCAGGGCACTAATGATGCTAATTATTCACGAGGTAAATTTACATTATTTTAGACACCTCTCTGAAAACTATCGATGTTCTAAATTTCCTGCCTTGCATTTTCTAAAATTAGCGATGAGATCATTGTCACCTAAAAAGAGTAGTGAAGAGTGGAAGTTAAAGGCAGCGGCTAAGAAGGTGGCGTCCGAGTTGGAGCGCTTGCAATTGAAAGAAGACAGAGAAATTGAGTGGGAGAGAGAGAGAATTGAGGCGGAGAAAATGAGAATAGCGGCTGAGACGGAGGAGAGGAGAATGAGAATTGCAACTGCAGCGGAGGAGAAGAAAATGAATCTTGCAGCGGAGGCAGAGAAAATGAGAATGGCGGCTGAGGCAGAAGATCAGAGAATGGCGGCTGAGGAGAGGAAATTAGAAGTAGCAGAGAGGCAACGTCAGGCTGTTGAGAGACGTCAGGAGGATGAAAGAAGGTTGCAGGCGGAGTTAGAACAGAAAAAATTGGATACTGAAATGCGAAAAGTGTAAATGGGTGGTTTTGCGGAGCGAACCGCTGTGGGTATTGAATCGGTCCGTTTTGGGTCCGCGATGAAATTTGTCCCGAAATTTGAACCGGTCGACATTGAACATTACTTTGTGGCGTTTGAGCAGGCCATGGCATTACATACAATTCCAAAGTCGAAATTGACTTCTTTGTTACAGCCACAATTGTCTGGGAAAGCTTCTAAAGTGTTTCCTGGGTTGTCTTTGGATGATTGCGTTCAGTATGATGTGGTGAAAGATGCGTTATTGGTGGCGTATGAAAGAGCGCCTGAATTCTATAGGAAGAGATTTAGGGAAATGGGCAAGGTAGCCCGAATCTTTTACTACTTTCGTGTACCCTGGTCGTTAGTTCCTGCAGTTGGCTTTCGCTTTCCGCCATCAGATCTACAGGGTGCGCCAAAAAATGTAATCTCCTACGGTTTTTAGCCCATATCTTGGACAAACATACCAATTTTTAAATGAAACTTTACAGTCTTAAAGGCAATTCATATTTACGTACAATGGTCAAATTTAAAAAAAATTTAAACGAAACAAAAGTTATATCACTTTTAGTGAGGCCACCCACCGTTTTTGACGATTAAAAAACGTAACGCAACGAAAAGTAACAAAAATGTGATTTTATCAAGTCATATCTCAAATAACTGTTTGGAACTGAACTTGATAGTGATTCACAACCTGTGTTCAATGTGCCCACCACCAGTGCCAAAACTTTTTTTGAGTCTCTTTGCAAAGTTCTTGATGGACCTGTTGATTAATCTGACAGATTTCTTATTTACCAATTTGATTGTCATCTTGCTAAGTGACTTCTCAGTGACGTGCAGCTACGCTGGTAACCTGTTTCTTTTTTAAACAGTAATAATAATGATCATCTGGCATTATCAAAGCCTGTTTGATAACAATTATTTGAGATGGGACTTAATAAAATCGTGTTTTTGCTACTTTTTGCTGCGTTACGTCTTTGAATCGTCAAAAACGGTGGGTAACCTCCTTACAAGTGCCATAACTTTTATTCTGTCTGAAATATTTTGCCGAAATCTGGCCATCCTGTGTAGATATGAATTGTCTTTAAGACTGTAAAGTTTCATTTAAAAATTCGTATGTTTGTCCATGACATGGGCTGAAAACCGTAGGGGATTACTTTTTTTGGCGCACCCTGTATATCGTCTGCGAATCTTAGGTTGTTGACTATTTCTCCATTTATTCTCACCTCTATTTCTGTTTTTTTTTGGTTAGAGCCTCATCGTCGGTGAAAACTTGACGGAGGAGAAAGAAAGAAACTGAACAGGAAGCCAGTGCAATCAATTGATTGAAACAGATCTATTGCTATCCAACAATAACATTGCAGTATGTATACGTACCACCTGACACATTTCCTCGATGGCAGACGACAATGGCAGCCATCTGTAGGATCGAACAGACGTGACCTCCAAAGAAAATTTCCATCTTCATTCTCTAGGCAAAGAAACAGTTCACTGACTTCATTCCTCAAAATAGAGTGAATTTTGGTCTATTGATTACTGATCAATAATTCAAATACAGTTATCCAAATCAAGCACAATCATGAAACTTTATTAATCTATCATCGGTTCAAATAAGATAACAACTGATAGAGTTTTAAGGCAATTTGATGTTAGCCTAAAGTGGTTACAGGTCGTCACACCGTTGAACCGTTGATGCCGAAATTACTAATAATTATTATTGCACCTCAAAGTTCATTGCTAAATCTTTTTCTTCCTCCCTTCATCTTTCATAAACTCTGCTTAACCACTGTACGGAAGTTTAACGGGAATTTGTAGCTATCTATATATCTACCTATCTGTCTGTCTGTCTACCTAACTATATATCTATATATCCGTCTTTATAAGTAAAACTTTTAGTCTAACACTGATAACAGTAGGCCTATTATATCCTTGGATTAGTCAGATAAAACCTGTGCTTATGTTTAGCCTAAAAGTTCCAGGAGCCCTCACAGTCACAAGATTCACCCTCGAACTATGAGCTGTACCACGGCCATCATCAACGCTACTGTGCACGTCTAGCGTTTGATCCTATATTATAGCCATACTCATTTCAGAAAGTAAAAGAGGTTTCTCCCGATTTGACCGATGATTGATACTTAATCCTCATCAATCATATAAGCCTAACGACGCGGCAGATTAATGAAATCATAAATTACGCTGAGAGAGCCAATAAATTACTGAACGCAGGCCCGGTCTTAGGGCAAGGTGAACGAGGCATCCGCCTTGAGCCCCGCGCTTGCAGGGCCCCGCGCTGCTGCTACAATTTGTTGTTGTTGTCGAAATTGACAATGGTTACGTCGCATAACAATTATGCTTTGCAGTCCATTTGCCACGTGAATGTTATAGGGTGATCTTGACAGAAGGAGACTTCGCTAAAGCGAGTCACAGCTAGGCTACTGTTGTAGTGTATATGCCTACATGTAGACTTTTCTCCAGAAACAACAATAAAATCATTTTGCTTCAACTTTGCACATGGACGTCGACAGACATTTTTGCAGGACACGACAAAACACGATGGTAGTGGTGACATTTTAAAATGCAAAGCAGGAAATTTAGAACATGGAATTTTCAGAGGTCTAAATTAATGTAAATTTATCCGTTTCACTTTGCGAATAATTAGCATCATTAGTGCTTTGACGCAAAGAAATTTGTCAAAAAACAAGACGTGCACGCGCTAATTGTTAAATGGTCTCAATTATCCGGGCGGAGCAAGAGTCCCTTTTCCCCCAAGTGTGGGCACCCATGATGCTGCATTGTTTATAGATAGGCCTACACGAGACACCAGAGGAAGTCACTCCAAGTGTGGGCACCCATGATGTTGCATTGCTTATATATAGGCCTACACGAGGCAACAGAGGAAATCACCTAAGATAAGACGGGACACTCCTATTGTTACTGCTATACGTCGTCGTCGTCATCGTCATCATCATCGTCATCGTCATCATCATCATCACCATCATCATCACCACCACCATCACCACCACCACCACCAACACCACCAACACCACCAACACCACCAACACCACCAACACCACCATCACCATCACCATCACCATCACCATCATCATCATCATCATCATCATCATCATCATCATCATCATCATCATCATCATCATCATCATATTCATCAGTTTAATCATTATCATCATCATCATAATCATCATCACCGTGGTCACTTTCCTCGCAATCGCCACCGCCCTCGCCTTCTCCATAAATATCACTCGGAGATAACCAATATAATCGTAGTCATCATCATCATCATCATCATCATCATCATCATCATCATCATCATCATCATCATCATCATCATCGTCATCATCATCATCATCATCATCATCATCACTACATCCAGTTTGCTTTAATTTCTTTCCTGCTTCAGATTAGGATTCGGTCAACATGAATTTATTTTCCACTTTCACAAATCGTCTAAAGTAATTAATTATGCAATAATTACATCACATTGATGATTATCACATCACATCACATTTGCCTTCCACTCATCACCATTATTAGGCTATCAGTCAACTTTCATAATCCGAGCATCAATTTCAAGCAGGACGATAGATAATGGCATCAGGCTATCAGCCATCAGCTTCAAAGTTAGGCTGCCATTATTTCGTCCTGCACCTAATCATCATCATTATCATTATCGTCATCATCATCGTCGTCGTCGCTGTCATCATCATCATTATAATTATCATCATCGTCGTCGTTGTCGTCATCATCGTCATTGTCATCAACAACATTTGAAATCAAGAGTGATAATATCACTCTTGATTTCAAATGTTATAGTATTTTCTTCCTGCAATGATCTGTTGATAAAAGCTCTGAACTGCCTGCAAAGAGGTCAGTCATTAAATCGCCATAAGGTTCGGAAGAAATTGTGACCTACATGATTGTATGTGTAACTTGAGACACTCAGTAAACGCGACCAAAACATGTTACTTGAGACACTTAGTAGCCTAGGCCTAAACGCGACCAAAACATGAGCTTCGAGAAACATGAATCGTCATCATCTGCTATTTCTCGAGGTTTGCTAATGCGACAGTTCTTTTCTTTTGTCTGCTCCTACTATTAGTAGAAGACACAACCACTCCATTCATTCAGCCATTCATCCATTCAATATTTTATTCAGTCATTCATTCATCGTCTTCATCATTTGCTCTATCATTATCATCGATTCGTCGGTGTGGCTATATAGCGGTTTATGTGTGACGCTGAACAGTTTCGGAGACATAAATATACATGCATGTAGGCTACAAAGATTAACATTACATCTAAATTTATAAAAGATGATGAGCCGCTTGTGAGGAACAGTACATGTGTCGACAGATGTAAGTCTGTGAAAGATATATAGATGCAGAATGAAATCTTTAGCTGATTATTAGATTGAAGATATGTAACCTATTATCGTACACACAAAATAATAATATTATGGCCAGACTTTCTGTCAACAGGAATAAGTTTGCTGCAAGTGGATGCTATAGTCTGATGTTGTATATAATAGGTGAAATGATTGTCATTCTATCACATTCATTACAGTCTATATCCAACTTCGCGTGTCTCCTTCTGTCTGTTTGTCTGTCTCAATCTGCCTCTGCTTCCGCCTTGCACATGTGTCTCTGTCTCCGCTATTAGCCTATGTAGGCTATCTATCTATCTATCTATCTATCTATCTATCTATCTATCTATCTATCTATCTATCTATCTATCTATCTATCTATCTATCTATCTATCTATCTATCTATCTATCTATCTATCTATCCATCCATCCATCCATCCATCCATCCATCCATCCATCCATCCATCCATCCATCCATCCATCCATCCATCCATCCATCCATCCATCCATCCATCCATCCATCCATCCATCCATCCATCCATCCATCCATCCATCCATCCATCCATCCATCCATCCATCCATCCATCTATCTATCTATCTATCTATCTATCTATCTATCTATCTATCTATCTATCATCTATCTATCTATTATTGGAGGTGGGTTAGGCCTATTCACGAAACGCAGATTTTAATTACACGCAAATCACCCACATAACATAGCCTAAATCCTGTGACTTTTGTAGCTGTATAGCTACCAGTTCAATCGCATTAGCAAGCAGGACCATTGAAAATAATTGGTTTTCCCGGAACCCAAGCGCAACGAAGACGACCAAATCTAATGGGACACTTTGTTTAAGTGATGAAACAAGAGCATTCCAATAATTTACCCATTATTATGTCGGTTTATACAGCTGCTTAATTGGAAGGTCAGCAAAATTAAGGGTGAAGCTGCCAGCTAATATTATCCGCGATGCATAATCGTGAAGTAATCAGTTTATAAAGCCGACTTAGTGGGGTCGACTCCCAGGTCTAATCAGCAGCATGTAAATAATACTGGATGCGATTGTTTCATTTTCGCCGGGTACATAAAAATCACCAGTAGCCTACTCGTAGTAATTTAAATTGGAGATCTCGAGAAGGCAAAGACGGGTGTTACAACACGCTGTAGTTATTAAATGATGCAGAGTTGTTACAGAGGCGAATTTCTAATTCGATCACAATAAATGTGTTAAAATCGAAAATTTCGGTCAATACCATCACTGTGACAGTCCAACTAGCATCATCTAATCCAACAAAACATTGTCCACTAAAACAAGAGTTGCATTTATATAAATGCAGTTTTGAAACAATCGTGTTCTAATCAATGATTCCTAGGTATAAATCGTTATCACTAAGTTCATAATAATTATGGCGCCCATTTAAAGCCTATTATATTCTCATAACGTATCCGGAAAAGTAAAGGATAGAAGAAGTCGGCCTAGCCTATAATTTTAATTGACGCTCTTTATGGAAGACTTCAAGCTAACAAAATTCCAAGTTCCAGTCACAGTTTAACTGATGAAGCCAACTGCAGTTCTTCATATACAACAGACGGTTCACGATTTCTTCCATGGTCCAGTTGCTCGTATTCGCTCTCACACTGGATTTTTTCAGCAGCCAATCCATCAAAATCACAGTAATCATTCGTCACCACATTCTTCACCACATTATTCAGAGATTTCTCCACCTCTTTGGGACTGTCGCTGCTGTAGATTGGAAACCCTGAAACAGCGTTTTCGTTCATGTGAATGGTTTCGTTTTTGTCAGTTTCGACATCAGACGTCTTCACTTGTCGTTTATTTTTTCTGAATGAAAAGTTCACATAACATGAAAAAGACTATGAATTATCAGCACTGCTAATAAAATCAAAATATATAATGCTGATAATAGTTGTAGGCCTATTAGTTTTTAGGTCTGATATGCAGAAAATGAACAAAGCCAAGAAGTGAGCAACAGAAATTAACTGTAGATCCAAAGAAAATTTAATCCTCTGCAGTAATTCTAGCAATTCTATTAACCGATTCGTCTGTGTATTTTTTCATTAATAAGAATATTATTACCTCATTACTACTCTTTGCATAATTATAGCCTACTTTCGTTAATATCCCAACTATTCATTTATTTATCATTTCATTTATATGCGAAGAAATCTATCTATCTACTCGATTATTTATCATTTCATCAATTTATCTTTGCATTCATTTCCATATTTTATTCATTCATTAACCAACCTACCTTTTTATTGGTGCTTGTTTGTTTATTCTTCTATTTATTTATTCATTCATTCATTCATTTCAGACATTTATATAGCGCTTCTTCAAGAGTATCTACTCAGAAGCGCTCCCGACCCAACCACGGCTAAAGAGAACAGTCTTAAGAGCAGAGTAGAACGCGGTCTCAAAGGCTCGAGGCATTAGACGTAGCTCCACAGCTATTTAGTCACTCGTGCATTTATCTCTTTGGTTATTTATCCATTAGTGCAATAATCAATATATATCTGCTTATCTATTCATCTCCATGTTTACCTACTAGTACATGTATTTATTAATTTGTGTATTCAAGTATTTATTTATTTATTCTTTTATTTGTCTATTGTTCAGTTCTTTCATATAAAGATCATTCAATTTGTTGTAACTCCAAATGGACACTTTATATTTAAAACATTTACCTTCGAGTTATGAAGATTGAGACTGAAGCAGCAATTGCGATTATGACGATCAGACCAAGAAAACATGCGATGATAATTCCAAATAACGCTGAAGCTTCAAACATACACCAATTTTAGAGATATCCCTTCTTCCACTGCTCAGAATTGAATATCATCATAAACGGTATTATGTGAGGCGACAGATTTGTTAAGACAAAACCGCGTTTTTCGCTATGGAAACAATTGTCTGCAGCCGTGACTGTGTAATGTAGATTAAATGTAGGCTACATGCAATAAACGGTAATGCAATCAATGAAACGTGATGCAATTTAATCTAATCTACAGCCGGTGCTCTAAGAAGAGATTAACAAAAGAAAGTATACATTGCATAGTTGTTACACGCTTTTTATATTTCGTTTATATTTTTCTTCACGTCTTTTCCGTGTTCGCTTTTTCACCATAATTATTCATTTTTTCACTGTGGGTAACTTTTTCATACATTTTATGGTCGTCTGAAGTCCCTCGAGTTGTTTCCGCAGACCCTATAATAATTCCAAGGGTTCAGCTTTTTAGAGTTATCGACCTTGCCTCTGCTGTCATTTATGTCTGCTTTTTCTATACATCCTGTTGAAGAGTCTATTCTTACCTGAACCGTTTGCCATTGTGGTCTGTTCTTCACCTCTGCTGCCACCTGATGCAAAGTTGTATTTGTCAGTTAATGTAAAACTGTCATCTACGTCAAGATCTGTAAAATCTTCGGTTCATTCATTCACCCAATTATTTATTCATTCACTCATTCGTTCGGTCGTTCATTCATTCTATGGACTAAAATAGCGCCACTTCCTGAACACTGCTTTGGAGTAATACAAAACCAGCCACGGTTAAAGAAACTTGAATGAAATTTTAAATTTTAAAATTTGCAATAGTCGCAAACGATTAAAAGAACCGATCCATTGATGCAAAGTAGTTTCAGTGACAACGGAGAATCCACTTTCATTGGACACAAGTTTGACATATATTATATTAATATAATTATTATATTCTGTGTTTTATTTTGATAACACACAGGATTAAAGCGCGTCGTCGAAAGCGATTCGTCAGCATCGTACTGCGAAATGTGGACATCAAATGCGCGCCGTTCAAAGCGTTCAATAGGCTTATACAATGCATCAAATTAAAAGCTCTGAATAAACGTTCTCGTGATCGGTTAAACTGCAATCTATGTTGATAAATTGACGTAAGACATTCATCCGTTTGTATAACATATACATTATACACACTCACATGCACCCATACATTCATACATACGTGCATGCATGTACTTGCCTGCGTGGACGCAGCCAAAACTGTCCGCCTTATGGTCTGCGCTTCTGACACCCTTACTTCTTGGCTTTCGTCAAAATCGACTGCGACTCAACTCTTTGAAGACGCAATTCATATGGCTGGGAACTCGCCAGCAGCTGGCCAAGATTGACTTGGCTGCTCTCGCACATGAGTTCCCCTTGTAACCTTCTCTACCTCTGTTCGAGACCTTGGGGTCATCTTGGACCAAGAACTCTCCTTCTCTAAGCACATCTCTTCCCTGTCACGTGCCTGCTATTACCAAATTCGACAGCTGCGTGTTGTTGCTCGCTCTCTCTCATTCACTGCATCTTCTACTTTTGTCCATGCCTTTATTTGCAGCCGCTTAGATTACTGCTCCTCTCTTTAATATGTTGGCCTCCCACAGGTCCGTCTGAACTCCTTGGTTAGGGTTCTTCGAACTGCAGCACGCTTGGTTGGTGGCATCTCCCGGTTTGCTCACGTATCTGCCTTCATGAGGGACGACCTTCACTGGCTCCCACTGCAGCAACGCATTGCTTATAGAGTTTCGTCTATAGCTTGGCGCTGCATTCTGTCTCAAGCACCATCCTACCTATGTGAGCTTTTTACTCCAGTCTCGGTTTCTCTGGGCCGTCGTTCGCTGCGGTCAGCTGCCCGCGGTGACTATCTTGTCCCTTTTTGTCGTACCGCTACTATGCAGCGAAGAGCATTTTCCGTGGTGGGTCCAGCTATCTGGAATGGCCTCCCTGCGGCTCTCCGTTCGCTTCCCGGTGACTCTGCTGGCTCTTTCTACCGTCTTCTCAAGACCTTTCTCTTTGACCAGGCCTGGGTTGGGAGCGCCTCTGAGTAGAGATCTTGAAGGGGCGCTATATAAATTATGTGATTGATTGATTGATTGATTGATACACATACACCTGATCAAGTAACGTTGTCATAATTGTCGTTTATGCAGAAGAACAGTGAGTACTTTTTTCCAAGCAACTTATGCTTATGCTCTGGTACCTCTAGTGCTTGCTATTCCAGACATTTCTTTTAGAGATATCTGCATACCTGGATTTTTTGCCTTCTGGGTCGTTTCTTCACCGCTGCTATCACCTGATACAGAGTCGTAATCGCCAGATGAATCCAATGTCTCAACGATGAAGAAATCTGCAATATGTTTGTTTGTAAAAGCTGCAAAGGAGAATAAAAAACGTAGAATCATTTATGCTGTCAGTTGAACTCAGTTCCGCTAATTAATTATAGACCTACATGTACGTTTGGCAAACATTGAATGACACTCGTATCACAATAGTAAATTTTGCTATTGTGATACGAGTGTCATTTGGTGGTCAGATATGAACCCATTGTTTCCCAACAAAATGGTTAATCACAATATTGTAAGCTAGGAAATAGAGAACCATCCAATGACCTCATGTAAACATTAAGGTGTATTTAACCCACCAACTCACCCAATCATCAACTCATCTTATGTGACCATCAGAACATTCTCCTTAAATTATCCTGCAGGGCCTCTTATTCTTCTTAATTAATCACACACTACTCTACATAGCTTTGTATCATTCGGACACTTAGAAATTTTGGGGAAAACTCCTTGTTTATGTCATTAATGAAAAGTACAAACAACAGGTGATCCCAGCATTGATCCTTTTGTCGCCACATTTTAGCACTGTCGTCCAGCTAGAATACTTATCAATTATGCCAATTTTTTTCTACCATCCGAAAGTCGGCTCTGAATCTATTTCAGTAACTGCCATCTAATCCCACATGCATGCAACCTTGTGACCAGTCTTTTATGATGAACTTTGTCAAAGACCTTGTCAAAAACCTTGTCAAAATTTCCAGCCTGCATTGATATGTTGAAGATCTAGGCAAGGATCTATTCAATTTCTTCCCTCACCTCATGTAAACATTAAGCTGTATTTCCTCTATGCCTGGACTCTTGTCAGTTTTTAGCCCTCTAATTTGTTCCGTCACCTTTTCATTATCACATCCTCTTACACCTCTGTCTCAAAGTGTACGGTATAACAATTATTCAGAACTTCAACAGCTTCCATATAATCATCATGATTCGATCATTGTCGTGATCTAATCTATATTCTAAAATTTCACATAGAAATATGCTTCAAAATTAAATCCAACCCTAGTTCTTGCATCGTGTGTTAGTAAATGCATATTTCAGTTTATAACAATATCCCTTCCTAAAAACGACCTAGCCTGAGATCACCTTCACTCGGATGGTTACAAAGGCAGAATCAACCAAGTCTTCCGGTTACACTCCAGTTTCCCATAATGCCATAGATATTTGTGTCCCATTTCTTCAAGCATGCAGTTTCGCCAACATAATAATTTCAATAGCTCTACTGGAACACTGTCGGGACCTGTAAACCTTTAGTACCTGGGCTAAACATACATAAAATGTTTGTAGTCTGGTGGCCGATACTTATTGCCGTAAAACATTGTTAGGACAGTGCCGACGCCTTGAACTGTTTTTTTGTGTTCGAAGCTGCAAAAGCTGTTGAAAACCGTTTATAGACAGATTGGTCTAAGTTGCAATAAACTTACACCAATCTACATTGAATTTTATCAACATAATGACTGACAACAGAGCAGTCTATACATACCGCCAGACACATATCCTTGAAAGTAGACGACCAAGGCAAACATCTGCATTGTTGAACAGCTGCGGCCTCCAAACGATAACTTCATCTTCATTTCCTAAGAAAGGAAACTCAAATTTTTTAAACAATTGTTGACTTCGTTCGTCATATGAATTAAATTTAGGGATCCTTGAATGCAGATTAAGCACCAGTACCGTGATACATTCCCCGGCTCAAATAAAAGTTTCTGCATTATCTAAATTACCATCAGTCACACTGTAAATCAATATGGCGTCGAACCAAAGGTGGTTCACAGCAGTACATTCCAACATGGAACCCTTGCCCCGACTCTTCGCAGTACCGCCTTGGTCCTATATTTTTAAACGTTGGAATACTGTTCTCCAGTTTTGGCCACACTAACCTGGTGGACTGTGGACGTGAAGCTGAACGCGTCAATGCATTTGTCTCGGGCACGCTCCGACCCACCCCGCTGTCGTGTCTTCCAGTCCTATGCAACATTCACCCTCCGCACTTCAGAAGGTTTGACGAAACAGCTCAGTTAAGTGCGCTCTAACGACAGCCAACCGCTACAAGGCGATATCTTACTCCACCCTGCCGTGCGTCCCCCTCGAGACGTCCCATCTGGTTGGACCCACAAGCTGAGGACATGACAGCTAATAATATTATTAGTCTTGGAGTGTAGAATGGTCAGCAACTATTGCTGCGAACCATTCCCTTGTTGCCGTGCCATCTGTCTGGCCCTCGGTTATAACCTATCTCGCCGCCACTGGTCGACGTCGAACCTTTTCAGAAGCGATAAGGGCCGCTGCGTGGCAAATCAAGTTCGATGGAAGCAGACTTCGAACCCTCACTGCGACTGCGGAGAAGTGCAGACAAGGTCTGACGTCGTTAATGACGGAAGAATAATTGGTTTTTCTAGTGGACTGCCCGCTCTGCATATTGCTGATGAGGATGTCGCGCGTTGGCAGAGGATGAACTACAAACACTAAATAAAATACTCCAACACCTTGAGTTCCCGATGAAGACCAACTTTAAAACACCATAATGGGCCCAATACGTTGATGTCAGTTGTTCCTTCTCTTGTGAAAAAACAAAAAAGTTCTGCTTTCTTGTAATTATAAATTTAGTGCTAACACAAACGTGGTTCACAGCATCTATCAAATCCATCTATCCATCTATCCATCTATCCATCCATCCATACATCTAATCTCTATCCATCAATTTTCTATCTATCTATCTATCTATCTATCTATCTATCTATCTATCTATCTATCTATCTATCTATCTGTCTGTCTGTCTGTCTGTCTGTCTGTCTGTCTGTCTGTCTGTCTGTCTGTCTATCTATCTATCTATCTATCTATCTATCTATCTATCCATCCATCCATCCATCCATCCATCCATCCATCCATCCATCCTTCCATCCATCCATCCATCCATCCATCCATCTATCTATCTACCTACCTACCTACCTACTTATCTATCTATCCATCCATACATCCGTCTGTCTGTCTGTCTGTCTGTCTGACTGTCTGTCTATCTCTATCTATCCATCCATCTATCTATCCATATACATGCATATATATATACGCTAATATGCTATATATATATATATATATATATATATATAATCCATCCGATGACCCTTCTATCGATCTGTTTGCATGTCAATCAATGCCGTCCTCTTTTCAAAATCATATTCACCAATCTCTAGTCATAGAAAATGTTAATTAACAAAGCTTGAAATTGAAATTATTCTGAAATCTTTTCAGCTAGAGAGGAATTTCGATTAACACTTACGACAATTTATCCTTCGATCAGTCAGACAAAAATCGGCATTCAATCAAAAAAGTACCGTAAACCCGCACGCTGTTCACAGCCACCAGATTTATGTTAAGTTTTCTGACTAAACGTATTTTATTAGCTGTTCAGCAGTTGTCACTAACGCCAATAGTAGGCCTATACGGGTTTGGCGTGTGCGCCTAGTGAATGGGGTTGGCTATTCAGGAAGTAACATTGTCCGATAACTGCTGATCGTTTACAGTAGTTATGTGTTGTCCCAGCAGCTGATTAAATATTTTAATTTGAGATATCAAATTTTAGACAACTAGTTTCAGCAAGGAACCTTTCACATAGTGCAAATATTTCCATAGTGGGGTCCCGTGGCGCATTGGATAACACAAAGGTTCCGATATTGAATCCTGAAATCCCGTAGGATAGACGTGCTTTGTAGGCCGCTTTCTTTTCTGTTTGCAGTTAAGATTTGTGTATGCTATTAGCCTAGTCTGTGATTATGACACAATTTACAAGAACACATTGTGTTCTTGTAAATTGTGTCAACTTCATAATTACACTGTAACGTTTGCGGTCTATCATTCGGATTGTTGAATAATGGACATTTTTGCAAATAATTATTATTTAAGCATCTCGCAGCTTGATGATGATGATGATGATGATGATGATGATGATTTTTGATGATGATGATGATGGTGATGGTGATGATGATGATGATGGTGATGGTGATGGTAGTAGTGATGGTGATTGTGATAGTGGTGGTAGATATGATGATGATGATGATGATGATGATGATGATGATGATGATGATGATGATGATGATGATGATGATGATGATGATGATGGCGATGGCGATGGCGATGACGATGACGATAATGATGATGATGATGGTGTTGATGGTGTTGATGGTGTTGATGATGATGATGATGATGATGATGATGATGCTGATGCTGATGATGATGATGATGATGAGTTGTCTGTCCGAAGGCTGGTTCATTGGCCTGACGCCTTTGGAGTTGGGCTCGCAGCTTGACAACTTCAATAATCTACATGACTGTGTGTAACCCATGACCCTACGCTATAGCATCTACCAAACAAATCACTCGGTCTCTTTTCCCTTCTTAGTACTCTCCATCTTTCCTCTCCCTCCTTGTTCTCCATTCATTCTTTAGCACTCCATCTTCAATCTTTTCCTACCGACCATTTCCTCTTCCACCCGCGTAGTCTCTTCCACTCCCCTTCCAGCTCTTCTCTCTGTTCGTCGTCCCTTCTACTGCTATACCAGTTACCCTCTGTCTTCCCAACCATGCATTCTTTGTCTGTCTGTTTTATCATTCTGACACAATTGATAGATGACGTCATCTATCGATCAAGAATCAATCAATTATAACTGGAAAAATTGACCCACTCATCGGGTCTAGCCTATATAGTTTGGACTCAATAAATGTGGTATTGTGGTTTCAGGTAAAGCGCAATCGACGCCACTTGCTCGATAATAATTACTCATAAATTTTAGACCATGTAATTTGACAGCTCAGCTAATTCAAAAGGTCCTTCATCTATCTCTGGCTTAACAACGGTAAGAAACAAATGACTGAAAAACATTTAAACAGAAAACGCTCCCCAACAAAACCTTTAACAGTTTCACTCATGCAGAAAGCTTAAGAATAATACCACAACAGCTGATTAATTTCTTGATTAATGACAAAAGCATCAGAAAACTGAATATCAATATTGCAAATGACAAAGTGTAATTGATCGTCGATATAATACTTCAGTGTTGCAAATGCACTTAAGTACTCAGTGTAGAATGACATAAAATGTGAAACTCTATCCGTCTATCTCCGTCCGTCTTTTTCTCCCCTTAGATCCGAACACCCGTCAGTCTCTCTCTGTCTCTCAGTCAACTATAGGCCTAGTAACGCTAAATGTGGAGAAGAGCAAGTAGGAATTCAAGAGTATACAAGAGAAATTGACTCGCAATTTCTAAGGACGACCTCAAGGTAAAAAAATTTAAATTCAAGTAGCAGTCAAAACTGTTTGAATTCACTGCGGTTGACCCTAGAAAACCAATGGTTCGTAAAGTCGCGGGACTCTGTCGACTACATCCAGTTTACAGTAATGGCTGGCGGGTGTCTCGACACTGATTCTCTTATCTCCGTTCTGGTCAGTGGCCTCGTATTCGTTAGTTTCGCGATTCATTGTCCCGGCTTCGTCTGTTGGTCTCACTTGCTTCGTCTTTTTTCTTAAACACAGATGCGATTTTGATTTTGTCAATAATCGTTGGTGAGGATGGTGGTTATTGTTGATTATTTTAAACAGTTATTTAGGTCTCATAGACAGACACTTCGGAAGAAAAAGCGAAGAACGATTAAATTGATTGTGAACTATGGATCTATACCAGATTGACAGGAAAACAACTCATGAATTCAATTACTCGTTAACTTAAAAATTAATTCACTTACATACTTTAATTATCATTCTTTTAATGTGTTTATTGTAACATTATTATTATTACTATTAACGTGGCTGAGAAGGACAGCTCTGAGATTAGCAAAAAAAGAGTCAGAATGGACCCATGCAGGGAGCAAATGTTCAGAAGCGAAGGGCCATCCAGCGAGACGGCGTGATAAATTTGAACGTACATATGTATGTACTAGCTGGGGTACCCGGCGTTGCCCGGAAAATTTAGGATACAGCCCGCTCCCGGGCACAACCGCACCACACACCACCCCATCCCACACCCACCCCACAACACCCACCACACTCCGACCTCCACCGGTACGCCACCCGTAAAATTTGGGTTTTCGGAAAAATTCCCCCCAACCCAATACCCCACAGCACCCCACCCCAATCCCCACCTCCCCTCCACACCCCACCTCCATTCCCCACACTTCTCACCCACCCCACCCGCACTCCCCACCCACCCCATCACCCCACACCCCACCCACCCCAACCCCTCCCCACTCCACCCACCACACCATACTCCGACCTCGACCGGTACGCCACCCGTGAAAGTTCAGTTTGGGGGAAAATTTTCTCCCCCACAACCCCCACCCGGCCCCTGCGGACCGAGGTGTGGGCTGAGCAGAGGCGAGGTGGCCCGCGTAAAAATCTGTCTAACTGTGAAACTATGGCAAGGGAATTGAAAATTATGGTGAAAATTAGGGTTTTCGCAAGCCTCCACCGTGGCCCCCATGGTGGTAGAGATTCGCCAACCACTCCACCGGGTGGCCCTGATGGCCCTCTATCTAGGTACAAAGTTTCAGAGGAATTGCTGAAAAAAGTGGGGGAAAAATTTGGGGGTTTCGCTTCCCCACCATGGCCCCCATGGTGGTAGAGAATCGCCAACCCCTCGTTGGGGTGTCTCATGCCGAGACCTACACAGTAGTGAAGGTTTGGAGTGAAAAACTCAAAAACTGTAAAAATGCATCCCGGTCAAACAGACAGACAGAATCTTCTCTTTATTTATATAGATAGATGTATGTAATTATGTATGTATGTATGTATGTATGTATGTATGTATGTATGTATGTATGTATGTATGTATGTATGTATGTATGTATGTATGTATGTATGTATGTATGTATGTATGACATTGTATGTATGTATGTATGTATGTATGTATGTATGTATGTATGTATGTATGTATGTATGTATGTATGTATGTATGACATTGTATGTATGTACTTTATGTATGTATGTATATATGTATGTATGTATGTATGCATGTATGTATTTATGTATGTATGTATGTATGTATGTATGTATGTATGTATGTATGTATGTATGCATGTATGTATGTATGTATGTATGTATGTATGTATGCATGTATGTATGTATGTATGTATGTATGTATGTATGTATTTTTGCATGTATTCATGTATGTATTAATGTATGTATCCATGTATATGGCCATTTATATAGCGCTTTACTACAGTCTCACGTAGACGCTTGAGGTGGCTGCCGAGCAGATCTAAACATGTCCGATATAAAAGATGTTGAAAATGTTTCTTGAGTAACAAGTGGTGCAATGTTGTGAATTGTTATTGGAAGAGTTTTCCAGTATTGAGGTCCAATGCCTAAAAAGCACGGTGATCCAGCACAGATGCACGAGAGCGCTGGACCATCAAGTCCCCATGAGTCGCACAGTGCAGGGGTAGACGACCTGGTTGGCTGGAGACGGGAACGCAGAGTTCCATAATGTACTCTTGGGCCGCACCGACCATTGATTTTCATCCCATGATGATGATCTTGGATGCCATGCTCTCAGCAAACAGGAGCCAGTGCAGTATGTCTAGCACATGCATGTACAATGTAGATCGATACTATTATGTGAGAATCCTGGTAGCCTGTCGACGACTCGAACCTGAACCGGTTTTATTCGGACACCGTTACAATAGACCAGGCGCCAGCACAAAAGAATGGATATGAGCGGTAGCGGCTTGAAATGGCAAATTACGACTCCAATCTGGCGCAGTTGGTAAAAGCAAGACCTGCAGAGGGAATTACCATCAACGACTACCTGACTTGAGGAAAGAAGATGAGCCCTTCGTCCAGCGTAAGAAATAGAATGATAGAAATGAGCTATAATTATGTCTCGATAGAAGACTCTTGCTGCATTTAACTCAATTATTTGATATATGTTTATTTTAATTATGAGAATATAACTGTTGTTATTAGGTGCTGGAATTCAACGACAATGACTACTGGTTAATCGGTAATTAGTTTTAATCGGTTAATTTCCGCTTGCTCGATAAATGTTATATAAGCTTACTTATTTCATGATGTCGACTGAAAGCATAATCATTTTCGAAGAAAACGATAGGCCTATAACGAACATTGTTAATGTGAAAAGTTTAAGTGAAAATTGGACGATCATTTTGCATCCAAGTTTTTAAAAGCTGTTGATCGAAATTCGAAAAGGCCAACAAATGCCATTTATATTTACCTTCGAATCATGACAACAAAAAGCGAGGCGATTCCAATTGTGACGATCAAGCACACAACACCAACGATGTATGCATGCATTCCAAGTACATGTATCGCTGACGAGACATAAACTAAAAACAAGGAAAACTGTTTTAGAAATTGCCCTCTTCCATTTTCGTTAGTGAATGCCATCATGATCATGATGATTCAATATGCCGATTGATTTCGAGCTTAACATTGTATCAACTACTAGTGTAGATTGAATTTTCTTTGCAGAGTTCTATTCGTGTCAGAGACAACGTTTCCAATAACTTAGATCTAGCACTGTGGGGCGCGGTGGTGTAGTGGGTATGTTCGTTGCTTGCAGCCGGAGCGTTGCAGGTTCGAATCCACCTCAAGTCGCCGCGTAGGGACCTAGGGCAAGTCCTTACTCGCAATAATAATAATGATTGTTCATCGAAGCTTCGGCGTGAAACTCCGATGCAGTGTCCGCGCTGTAGCCTCTGAGTAGCGAGCTTGAAGAGGCGCTATAACAAGTGCGCATACAAACAAACTGAGATTGCATGGTCCATGTTATCCTAATTATACTGTCTAGTAATGTAGACCCTAGTGATGAAAAAATCTTTGTGACTATAGGGAGACCGGAGCAGGAGTGACATAATTATGTGAGAGCTGGTCCGAGAAGGCCACCGCTGTAGAAACTATACCTTGCGTTTTAACTTATGCGATACACAATGGAAGACCAAATTCTATAAAAAAAAGATCTCGCAACTATTGATACGGAAATTTAATGAGTTTTTCTAATTAAATTAGAAAAACTCATTAACTTTCCGTATCAATAGTTGCGAGATCTTTTTTTATAGAATTTGGTCTTCCATCTAAATTCGTCATTCTCATTCTGACTATTCAGTGCAAGGAGTCCTTGCCAAAGACAGTCTTCTGTAGACGCGCCATTTCTGGTGTTGACACAGGACTCTGGAACTTATGGTGCATAAGTTCCTTCTGCAAATTCTGTTCTTACTATCAGAATTCAGATCTCAACAAAACTCCTGAACTCATTTCTTCTGTTGGGCATTTCCATGTCGCCTCGGACTCCCTTCTCAGTTTTCGACTGAACTGAGCATAGAATTTGACTTGCTAACTAGCATTGATTCGTTGAGTCATTCATTCCACGGACTTATAAGTTATAGCGTCCCGTCAAGAATCTTACGCAGCCCAGTGAGAAATCACCTTAGTAATTATTTAAGAACCGCAGTTTGATTGAACAATATTGTGCGCAGTTTAGTAGCGGAGTTCTCTGGTTTTACTGCCACCAAACACTGTTCATGCTTACATTATGATTGTGCTACAAGTTCATAGCTATGTTTATGGTAAAGCCTATAAATAATGTTTGTCATGGACATAGCTGCTTATTGTGCCACTTTCTCAGACAATACACCTAAGAGTAGAGACTTCACCTGGAGCGTTGGTAGTTTCCACAGTGTTGCCACGTTCTGTATCTCCGTTCTCATACGTCATAGAGCTGTGGCTGAAGGTGTCGACTGTGTATTGTGTGTCCGGTGATTTTGTGGTCTCATCAAATGTTCCGCGGAGAAGGTCGATATGGACGCCACCAACCATGTGCATACGTGCGACTAGATCAGTTTATACAATCATGTGACTGAATACGTTGTGTAAGCTTATATTTCATGCAAACTACTTTTCAATTGGCCACTGGACCATTACCAGATGATTTATGTTTATAATTTAAACCAACAAACAATAAAGTTAAGGGAATGTAGACCTGCAGCCACCACCATCCGCCTGCGTCAAAACTAATCGTTAAGCTAAAAACCGTCATTATGTCGAGCATAAGGAACAGCACAAAGAACAATTTCTGACTTCTCTGGCGCCAGTTCGAGCTCCACAAGTGCATATTTGTGGTTTACATGTTTATATTTATGATAATAGTGAGTATAATAGCAATGAAAATTATAGTAATAGTAATGATAATAATTAATTACCAGACATTAAGCAACAGCTCCTAGGAAATATATTTTTTAATCCTGAGGGGTCTCAGGTGCCTCGGGTAAAATAATGATAATAATAACAATTATAATGATAATAACACTAATAATTATTATCATTACTATTATTATTACCATCGTCATCACAACCAGCACGATCACCACCACCACTTACACCAATATCACCAACACCACCACAACCAATACTACTACCACTACTACTATTCTTCTTCTCTTCTTAATATCCATGGGCACGCAGTGCCCGTAGGAGTCCGACGCCACTCTCTGTCTGAGACTGTCTCGCGTCATGCTGCCCAGCTTCAACCGGTCAGCAGGTCTGCTCCATACCAGTAACATCTTGAAGCAGCTGGACCACCTTGTCTGATTGAAGAGAATATTGGGAGAGAGGCATGAAGGACAACCTGGGTCAATGCCCGTATGTGTCCCACGCTCTCTCATCCAACTCTCTCCGCCGGTCTGTCCTGCCCGACCTGTGCATGTCTGCTCCACATCATGACACCTTGGAGCATCTGGGTCGCTATGTCACTGTCGTGGTTTTTGCGGATTTCAATAGTCTTGGTTTTTTACTGCCAGCGTATCGTCACCCATCTGGCAAACCTTCCTCACTTTGTCCGGGCTTAGGACCGGCGCAGGGACGTTGCTGGTTCCCTGTGGCGGAGGATGGATGCAGTTTAACGTCGTGCCCAGGACCAACTACTATTACGAGACTACTATATATAGGCCTACAACTACCACTACTGCTACTGCTACTACTACTACTACTACTACTACTACTACTACTACTACTACTACTACTACTACTACTACCACTACTACCACTACTACAACAACTGCTACTACTACTACTACTACTGCTACTACTACTACTACTATCAAAACTACTAATAATTAATATTATTATTACTATTATTGTTATTATTGTCAATATCATACGATCATACCAGCTATGAGGTGAACTGTGAAGTTGAAATTAGGTAAATTTATTTACTAGAAATTAGTAACTGCAATATCCGATGACATCATAAAAAAACGAGCTTACTTTGTGGAGCATCTACATGTATGCAGACGAATGTGATGCGTTCAAAGTCGTTATCAGACCACTTGTTAAAGAAATACCCGCAGTTGATCTCTTCCTTGTGAACGTCAATGATGCAACTTTGTCTATTATCACATCTGCTGTGGACATTCGATGTGTGGATGTCGTTCGCATTGCGAGTGCAATCATCATGCTTAATGCAGCAAGACTTCCCTAGGCAATAAGAATCACCAAGGACTACTGATGTTATGTTGATGATCTTCATCCCTTCACATCTTAAACTGAGTCGAGATCCGACGCAACCCTGCGCGATATCTGCAATGAAAAACAAATAAACTCGAATTAGCAACTAGGTCTATCACTGACTAAGGTAAGAATAATTGTTTTAATTATTCGGCATGATGATGATGATTGACACAATGATGATGACGATGACGATGATGATGACGACGATGATGACGATGATGATGATGATGATGACGACGATGATGATGGCGACGATGATGATGGCTTGTGTGCATGCATGTGTGTGAGATTGTGTGTGTGCTTGTGTGTGAGTAAGTGGGGTTATGTGTGAGTGTGTGCTGTGGGGTGGCGTAGGCAATCTGCCCGATGTTTGGCTACCCGATTATGATCGTCATTCCCTATCGTGTTCCATTGTATCTAATTTTTCCCTAGTAATAGGGGACACAATAAGGCTTTAAATAAAGGCTGGACCTAATAACCTCATGACTCATTGTGAACTGGTATAACAGCCTTGTGACTTAACGTGGGCGAGCCTCATTAGGGCACGTGGTCTAATTATCGAGTTATTAGCGTATTATAGATACTGAGTAATTATTAACAGCAATTGGTTCACGTCAACTGGTCCCATTGTGGGATTCCATAATATGGAAGTGGAATATAAATAATATAAAATAATATAAAATAAATATTATAATATTATAATATAATATAATATTATAATATTATAAAATATAATATAAAAGTGGAATCCCACAATGGGACCAGTTGGCGTTATATTAAAACTTCTGTCTTTTGTTGAAATTGCAAAAGCTGTTAATAAACATACACGGACACTGCGGTTCAATAAAAAAGTAAGTCAAACTTTAACTACTGATTTTTAATATTTTGAACAAATATCAGAACTTGAATTATATTTCATTGTAACATTTTCAAAAAACTCTGCACATATTTACTTTCTTATTTTAATGACTTCCGGTTTCATATCCTGCTCAGAAAAGCAGACGATATTACGATGGGACATATAAAAAAAAAGTTGCAATTTCCGTAAAAAAAACCTTTTAGTAAAGACGATTTACACATGAAAAAGGTTTGAGGAATCCAAGAATTACATCAGCCGCCAATTTCTAAGAAGGCTTCGAGAAAAACATTGAGCCAGAAGCGAATTATGGTAGGTAAATACTTAGAAAAATTAGAGTAACAAGGTCAGTCGACAGCGTCATTGATAGTGGCAGACGAAGGTCAGCGTGCACTGAAGTAAATGTTTCACATGTGGGAGATATTATTCTGAGTCAAGAGGATGCTCCGAATACTCATAGAACAACACCTCAAATATCCAGAGAAACTGGAATTCATCGGTCCAGTGTTGTCCGAATAATCCATAAAACCGTCAACTCAAGTGCCTTAAGAAGACAGTACAGGAACTGTCGTAAACTAATTTAGGCAGGTGAAGTTGAAAGACTCATGCCTTTCATCCATACAAATTTACGATATGATGGAATCATATTGTGTATTTTTCAATTATCTAAATATAGGGAACATTTTTAGTATGATTAATAATCAGATAATTATATGAAACTAGCTGGGGTACCCGGCGTTGCCCGGGAAATTTAGGATTCGACCCGCTCCCGGCCACGACCCCACCACACCGACCCACCCCCACTACACCCCACCACACTCCGACCTCCACCGGTACGCCACCCGTGAAATTTGAGTTTTCGGGAAAATTTTCTCTCCCAGGCCCCCACACCCCGTCCCCCACCCCACTCTTTCTCTCCCAGTTCCTCCACCCCTCCACTCCACCCCACCCCTCCACCCACCCCACCGCACTCCGACCTCCGCCAGTACGCCACCCATGAAATTTGGGCTTTCAGGAAAATTTCCTCTCCACCCCACCCCATGCACTCCCACCCCTGCCGTGTCCACCCGGCCCTGCGGGCCGAGGTGTGTGTTGGGAGGAAGCGAGGTGGCCCGTGTAAAAATCTGTCTAGCTGTAACGTTTCAGATGAGTAAGTGTTAAAATAAGCATGGCAACGTGCGGTCACGCTGGTACCCGTTTCTTTATAAATAACCTGATCAGTGATCACACAACGCATTTATTTTATTGATGAAAAATATAGTTCAGGCTCCTCTTTGTATATGCTCCATGGCCAAAGGCATTTCCCATCTTTTCCCAGAACTGTACGACAGCGTATGGTTTTCATACTAAGCCTGGCGAAAAAATGACGTCGAAATGACGTCAACGGCAACAGGCCGTTACTGAGAAACGATTAAAATACGGCGTCGCATGCAATTGCAGCGATATAGAAGAGCCGCTAGCGAATACATTAACATGGCGAAAATTGAAATGTCTGTATTTTGAAAGTTCAAGTGACTAAATAGCTGAAAATAGCGTACTTGGGTGGTTTTGGTGAACGTTTATCTACATGCAATGTTTCAGGTCAGTAGCTGCAAATCTGTGAGCGTGCATCGGGGCCAAATATACGCAAGTCCTTTCTTATAGATATAGATGAACAGTTTGGCTTATCTTTTTTATTGAACCACAGTGTACATAGGAATAATTATGTCACAAAGACTTTTACTAATCTATATCTGTCAATATAAATTATTACAAAGAGCAGAGTACTCCGCATACCGCCAGACACATCTTCTTGAAAGAAGACGAAAATGGCAAGCACCTTTAGGATCGACCAGATGTATCCTCCAAAGCAGAACTTTGTCTTCATTTTTCTAAGAAAAAACTTTCAAAGGTTTTTTAAATAATCAAACAAAGTTGGAAATGTCAATTGCACTATAAGCTTCATTGTTGCATCATTTTTTCCATGTTCCATCCACTTTAATAATTGTTCCTTTCCCTGTCAGTAACCTTTTAAGTATCTATCAATCGGGTTCAGTTGAATGCTAAACCAAGTTCGCAGCAGTGTCTGTCTGTCTGTCTGTCTGTCTGTCTGTCTGTCTATCTATCTATCTATCTATCTATCTATCTATCTATCTATCTATTTATCTATATATCCATCCATCCATCCATCCATCCATCCATTCATCCATCTATCTATCTATCTGTATGTCTGTCTCTGTCCCTGCGTCAGTCTAATATACATGTAAGCTTAGGGCCTACTTCTTTATCTGTTTGGCTACCATCATTGTTGACTGTTTGTCTATGCATTTCACCAGAGCCGGTGTCGCGTGACAGAGTCTTTCCCTAAAAGTCTCCGCGGAGACTTTATTTCGAAACAGGTTCTCCCGGCGGATCTGTTCCAGAATAAATTCGTCCCGAGACTATTTTCTGAAACAAAGTCTCCGGTGGTACAGAATGTTTCCTCCGCCTACGAAATAAAGTCTCCCCCCGATGAACGTGAAAGCGGCTACAGTCGCATAAAATTTATAGACGAGCATCTTAAAACCGTTAGTTTACGTTGTTAGATTATTTAACACGAACATGCATATACTTTTACGTCAGAAAATGTCTTCCAATATAGATTTTCAGCCGGGGAAGACCATGTTTGGGAAAGACTTTGTATTGGGGGGAGACGTTATAATATAACTTGGGCCTGTCACTATATTATAGTGACAGGCCCAAGTCAAAAGGGTGCCCCAGGCAAAGCATTCATGTGCGCCCGCCCTTTGACCCCACTCGACGGTCCATCCCACGTCACAACACAATAATTAACCAGCATTACGCTCAACATCAACATAGGCTTAATTGATTTTTTTATTAGTAGACTAAACCATGGAAAATTTGAAATTTTTGTGAAATGATAAAATGGCACTTTAAATTGCAGAAAAGTTTCGATTACCGAGAAAATAATTGAAATTTTCTTTTAAAAATTTGTTTGTTGACGCAATCAGAAATAATTGTGGTTTCATCCATAATAAAAATAGCATTCCTGTTTGCTAGACCACCTAACTCAAACTGAAAAAATTTAATTCAAAACAATTATTGATTTCAATTGCACCGTTTTAAGTAATTCAATTTAACCCTGCGAGTACCAGTGGGGTCAAAAATGACCCCAAGCCCATTTTGACTGTACACTGCGCAAAATCTGTTTGTGCAAATTTATTTAATTTTTGTGACTTTCAAGATGTACCTAGTCTCTGTCGAAATATCAATTAATAATTCCATTGTTTATCACCAGAGGGCGCTGGCAATCTTTTATAGCATTGAGTACCAGTGGGGTCATTTTTGACCCCAATAGCTTTTTTGAATACTTTCAATGGTATTCTTTGAAATAATTCATAATTATAATTTATAAACCCTTTCTATAGTATTATCTGAAGAAAATCCGTGTTAGATAAATATTTATATACCTGGTCCAACCCGATATGCGAGTCGAAATGTGGACATCCCTATTAGTGCTTTCCAGCTATTCATGAGAAATTCAGTTATGCAAGAAATTGTGAAATGGACAAACAAAAAAGGTAATCTGGTGTATGGCGATAGCTGGAAAGATGTAACTGGTAAGGAATTACAGTGCTTCTTGGGGCTCTCCATCTTGACAGGCATATATAAATCTCGCAATGAATCAGTTCAACAGCTGTGAAGTGTTGAAGACACTCCACAGTGCTATCTTCAACAAGAGCATGACAAGAACTCGCTTTCAGCAGATCTCTCGTGCACGATGTTCCATTTGTCCAAGGGAAAAGAATTAAAAAGGCCAGCATAATCTGTGCAGCCTGTACATGCAATGTGCGCAAGGAACATACCCAGTATACAATATACATGCATAAACTGTAAACTGTAACTGCAATGACCGGATATTTTCTATGTTAGTTTCGAGCATTGAACACTCGAACACTTTCAACATTAAAACATACCTATAACTATGAAAAATTTAATTCATTTAAACAGCCTAAACATGTTCCAATTGCTTTACTACTATTTGTTTTTTGGCAATTAATAAAAATGCAAAAAACAAGGAATTTATTGAAAAGTTGTGTTGGGGTCATTTTTGACCCCACTGGTACTCAGTGTATCAAAAAAATTCTGGTAATCTGAGGGTTAAGATAACCTAGGCCTATAATTTTTTTTATTAGCCATTAAAATTCTAGTAGGCCTATTTACGCGTGCTTTTACTCTTGTGTCTGTATATCTGATGGTAGCATAATTGTATCTTTCTACGGTTTCCTATCATTTGGTCGCAAGTTATTTCGTCGTAATCAATTCGTCGCAATTTATGTCGTCGTAAATTAAATCGTCGCTGTATAATTCGTCGCATGCAAGTCGTCGTGTTCAGTCCGTCGTTTTTCATATCGTCGTTAAATAATTTTGTCGCAGCTTATTTAGTGTTGTACGGTACATCTGTTATAGTACAATACAAATTTATGAAATTTACGGTTACATAGCCAAGTAAAACAACAAGCTAAAACTTAAAAGCACTATAAAAGGTAGACTAAGCACTATAATATAATTATGTAGGCTAACTCTTATACTGTCTAAGCCGATTGAGTCAATTTCAAAATGCAATGCTGTGAGTGATGTTTCTCCTTAACTTCGACATTGTGGCGATAACTAGGCTTAGGCCTACCTTCTTCTTGTTACATGCTTAACGACACTGCCGTATCAAAGATGATTAGTGTCACCCTCTACCTTTATCCAGGGTTGGGACTGGCACTGGCAGAGAACAACCATTGGCGAAGTTTCTAGGCGTACCTGAAATGTATGGGTTTAACGACTCTTTTTCATTACGAAGATGATTTCAGCGTCGACTCAACGTTTATATTGCGACCGAGTCACCCGCAGTATGTAAAGATCCGACCGGGGAATAGAACCCGCTCCGCCGGCGCGGCGAGCGGGCTACAACCCACTCGGCCACCCAGGATCCTAGGCGTACCTTGGATTGTTGGGTTTATATACGTCGACTCCAAGTCTGCTGTCACATAGACCAATTGAGCAATAACGACCAATACGACTGAATGAATGCGATCAGTTAGATATACGACGATATTGACGGCGACCAATTAATTCGCGACCAATTAATTAACGACGATATGATTGCGACGAAATGATCTGCGACGAAATGATCTGCGACGATATGGATGGTTAGCATAGGCGTAACGTTCTATTGTGACGGTGGTGTCAAGTCACCACCACTTTTAAAAGTGGTGGTGACAGTCACCACCACTTTTTGGTCCGACAAGGAAATATTTTTTTAGAAACATGAAAGCATTTGGCTGTCTAACATATAAAGACTATTCCTGATTAGCATCACAATGGAGTCAATGCTGATAGTCTAGAGGCCTCCACTGTCCACATTCCATAGCGTGTTCATTGTCTACAGTCATGGCTTAAATCATAAGGTGGGAAGGAAAGGATCTCCCTACCACTTTAAATTTGGGGAGGAAACGTGAAGCAATTCTCTCCAACAAATCGCTATGGCTCCGATGCAGTGTATGGCATGCCAACAGCCTCACACAATCTTCTGGAATCATTGTTATTAACAAAATATTTTTTGAAGGGACCATCGTACCTCTACCACATTTTTTTATTAGACTATGGGGAATGGTCAGCAAGAATAGAATAGGAAAATGTGGATAAAATTTTGTGAAAGAGCTGTTTTAAAAATTGATTTAGTTTCAGTGAGTGGAAAAATCGTGGAGTTTACCAGCGAGAGAGACGAAAGGGTAAAGAGTGAGAAGGGAGTGAGAGAATTCTCAACTGAGTTCATACTAAATTGTATATTTGGATGGTGCACAGCGCAGGGGTTCTCAAACTGTGCACATGGGGTACAACAGGCGAACTGAGAAGTCGTGTGCCAAGGAATAGTCACCACCACTTTTACGGGGAAAGTTACGCCCATGATGGTTAGCATTGGTTACCCTTTCTACTGACAAATGCCAACAAATGACGAAACTTGAAACTTAATCTCGTAATAATTTCCCTGATTAAATTCTTCCAAACTAGCGCATTTTTGTGTCGGTACGACAGTTTTCTCTCCTTTCACCGACTTTTCAGTCTACTTTAGCCCATTCCAACCTTCCTAGGTAACCTAGAATAGAGACTAAACAAGCATATCCGCTACAACTAAGCTAACATGCATACGTTGTCCATCAAATAAGCTTAGGCCTAGATGGTTCTATCAGGGTCATTCGGTATGAAGTAGGCCTAGCCAGTCCGACTTAGTCTGAAATTGAATTAGGCTTAGCCAACTCGAGATGGTACAGAGAACTCAATGAGCGTAATTGATTTGAATTTGTTCCAAGAGCAAAAGTCTTCACTTCAAATGAAAATAATCATTGGATTAAAAAATGGCCACAAAGGTGAAAAACATAAGACTGTATTTGGGTGAAAATGGCCCCTTATAATTATTGTGGCGCCGAAGACAACTGCCTGCTTTGCCTGTGCCTAAGGCCACTCCTGTATTTCACAGTATGTGCAGATACCTGAGTATCTATTACCCATCTATCTGTCTACTTACCTGTCAATCATTTCCTTCACCTTTCAAAATATCCAAACATATCCAATTTCTTAATTATTATTGTCAGGGTGTACACACGTAATTCTGAAATCTATGAATTCAGCCAAGTAAACCTTTTAAGCTAAAACTCATGACGACAATTTATCCTTATCTCAGTCAGACAAAAAAACCTGTTCAAACTAAAAGTAGGTTTTTCAGTTATCACGACCCATAACAGTCACGAAATTCGCTTTCGGCTCTCAAGAATACGTCGGTCAATTAGCCTATCAACCAATATTTATTGCCAAATCAACTTATCAGTTTGCAGCGTGTGATATACGATTCTTCGTTCAAAAAGTAAAAGTAGTTGTTGACCATTATGCCCGATAATCGCTGGTATACGTTTAAAACAATTATATAATATCCCTGCAGGTGATTAATATCTGAATTTATGACTAGAGCAAACAATAATAGGCTACCATTCTCTGCAGCAAAACTTCATATGATGCAGATACTTCCATAGGCCTAGGCCTATTGTAAATTTATACATCTCGCAGCTTCATAATTCCAAGTATCTATGGCCTGTAGCATTAGCCAGCAAACACCTCTCTCGAGCCATCTGTTCCCTACTCTCTACTCTCCGTTTTCCTGTTAGGCCTACTGCTGGTTTCTGTCAACAGGAATGTTTTCCATGTCCTGTGAACTTGGTTCCGCCTGTCATCAAACATCACTACAACCTTCGCCCGAGAGCTCACAATTTTTAAATACCAGCATCGGATTATAATAACATCATACCTATTTTAGTAGCCTGCTCTGTCGAAGCTTGCTAACCTTGCTCCCTGAATATCCAGTTTACAATTAATCAGTATTGTACAGTAACGAAGTAAAAGTAACGCGTTACTGTACTTAAGTAAAAGTTTGAATTTTTTCCCATGTAACGAAGTATCAAGAAACCGAAATACTTTTACTTTCAACGAAGTAAAATTTTACTCATGTTTCAGTACTTTTACTTCGTTACAATTTATATGACACTCGTTACAATGTTCGTTACTTCAATGCGCTGACATTTCGATACGCTGAGCTAAAACAGGTCATCTAAATTTGCATGCCTAAAAATAGATTTTCGATGGGTGTTGCACGCTGGATGTACTTCCATTTCTGCAGCACAACGACTCTTCAGCTGTGCATTCTGGTACCCATGAATCAGAGCATGTGTGCTAGACTCAACGATAACCATTTCAATAATTTAATATTTTTGACGGCTAATAAAGCATTGAGTAATAGAAAGACTCGGTACTTTTACTTTTTACTTTAAAAGGATTATTTTGGAGTGATACTTTTTACTCTTGCTTAAGTAAAATTTGTGCTGAGTACTTTTACTATTACTTAAGCAATTAAAACCCATTTTACTTTTACTTTTACTTAAGTAGGCCACATTTGCCCAATACTCTCAACAACACTGCAATTAATCTACAGTAAGTCTATTTCATTAACTATTTCACCCTGATAGAACCACACAGACCTGTCTAATGAACATCTTACGAGACTCAGACTGTTAGCCTAGTGGATATGTTTGTATAATCTCTATTGCTTGTAGATTAGACCTACCTTCGAAGGTTGCAGTGTGCTAAGTAGGATGAAACGTTAGTCCAATAAGGCAACCATCTACATGATTGTATAAGTGTATGTTCCTGATCTATATCTTACACTGCGCTGTGGCTCTCGTTCACGACTTCATCGCTGGTTCAACACTAATCTCAGCTTATCGATCGCAGACTACAATCAAAATTGGTCGAACTTCTGATTGAGTGCCTTGATAATGCCATACATAATTCTGAAACTGAATCAATATGTGTTAGGCCTATGCAAAATAAAAAGGCGCACACAATGGAAATTTTTAAAATGTCTAAGCTGTGCTTTTCACGCATCCTTAAAATGGTTTGTCACTCTTACGCTAGACAATAGTACAGCGCACAATAGTAAATGTGATGCTACATCAATAATCACAGTTGTAATAAATATTATTGAGTTCAATACTGAAGCAAAACTGTCAATCAAACTTACGTTTTCAGATCATCATGTGGCATTAATCCACAACAAGGAGGAAGACCTCGTGTGAAGAAACTCCGTAGCATTTTCCAAAGATTCTGTGTTGCAACTGCTCGATCCATAGAGGGAAAGAAACCACCCGGACGGAAAAAAAGATGATGATGGACTGGTTGATGGACGGAGAAAAGGGACAAGGATATAAAGAAGTCAAAGGGAAAAACGCAGATTATATAAGAATGGAGTCGTTGGAATCTGGGACCAGCCTAAGAGCAGAACACTAAAGAAGAATAAATGCTCAACCAAGGACATTGTGATATGTTAGGAAGCGTTACATTTTATTTTTTAAGAGATTATGAAATGAAACAAAACAATGTGAATAAAACATATGATCATAGCTATTTTTTATTTGGAACAATAGGAGGTGATATTCGCAGTTTAGCCATAATATTTCTAAATTAACTTTCCTAATGGATTGACACACAAGACTTGGTATTCATCTGAGGAAAATGAATACACCCACACAATCTGTCTTGCACAAACTCCATGGACTACATACAGCTTTGACCTGTAAAAATATTAGTAGTAGCCTACAAATTATAGCATAAAGAAAACATTGTTGTCAGATGATAAAAGTAATCTGTAAATGAAAAGAAATTAGGCCAATGTGTAAATGAGTAAAAGGTATCTATTAAAAGACTAGAAAGTGTCCATCCACTTCGGACCTCCTTCTTGGACCTCGTCCTCTTTTCATTCCTCCCTCTCCGCAGAACAGCAATCATCTCCTTTTTCCAGACCGTTTGCACGCATGACATGTCCGAAGAACGCCATCTTCTGCCTTATCGCTCAGTGACATATTTCCTCTTACTTATGTACATACATTCAAACATACATGCATAAATACATAGTACATACATAGACCTACTCTATCACTCACACTTATATATAACGCTGCGTTAACGCTAAAGGACTTGTGTACCGTACTGTGTATATTAATAATTTGGGCTTCAATGACCCGCTGTCGACTTACCTATGACCGAAGAACAGCCTTTGATAAAAATACACGCCGTACGATGTTTACGCTATAGAATTTGCGATAACGGAGACGTCAGAAAACGAATGACAAATCGATAATTATAGACAAAGACAGAAATAAACCATTGCGATGCTTAACCAATAATGTAAGGCAAACTGTAAGTAAGTTACAAGATTTTCGCGTGGAAACTGATTGGATTAACTAACATTGATTCTGCAACGTTGTCCCATAGGCCTAATTGCACAGAATATCTGTATTTTGCATATACAGATTTCTTCTGTAGCCTATGCTTTTCTAGGACTAGTATTGATTTTTTTAAATTAATCGATTTATCGCCAAACTTTAATCGCGATTAATTGATTATATTCGCCTAATTTGGTTTACCAGAAGAAAAGCGTGAAAACTGTCAGTAATGTAGTCACTGAGTAAGTCATTACTTCTTTCATTCACAAAAAGCAGCTCGAACTGCTTATTGTCATGAAAACAAGTAATTTTGCTGCCATCTTTGGATTATTCCACTGGCAATTGCCTCAAATGGAAAATAATACGCTTCATTATCCACTCAAGAGCTTCACAAGATCATTGTATGCCAAGTTGCTTACTCAGGAAATGGCCGCTTGACATCGCGAAATAAGCGCAAAAATTAATCGAATTGAAGAAAGAACATGACATGATTAGTCGAATAAAATTGTTAACGAATAATCAATTAATTAATCGGTAGATCCGCTGCCCAAATTTTGCACACAAGGTCATATCTAATCTTGTAGGATTATCTGTATTTCAAACAGTGGTTGACGTTGTCCAACCGTCTGCAGATGGCAAATGAACCCTGCAGGGGAAACTCATTTCATCAGGGCAGAGGTCGGTTCCCTGGTCGATTAATTCCACCTGCCTAGTTTAACGCATTGGTTCATTTCGAGGGCTTCCTTTTACCAGTGTGCTTGACTTTGGTGTGACCTTGGATCAGTGTTTGACCTTTTCAGAAACTAAAAAGTCTAAAATGCGGCAGCTCGTCTAATTGGAGAAATGCCTAGATTCAGCGCTCCTGAATATGCTGGACCCAAGCGCTTGGCTTTCGAGTGACGCTTTAGAAATGTGAGGATTACGAATAGGCCTACGATTGATAATATTATTATTATGACAGGGTTTCATTCCACTCGAGGTTAAGATCTTGACACTTGAGCATAATTGCCATGCATTTGTACGCTTTTTTCTTTTAGAGGTGTGTGTGCGTGAGTTACTGTGTCATCCACGCTGCATAGGCGAACCTGGTTGCTCCCCATATCAACTTATCTACAGAATCATGGATGCGGTCGGTCCAAATTTCAGGAATGGATTACTTACGTGTACATGTACATTGTACAGTATTGTCATAAGATACGAACTCCTTTGCCTTCCTTTACCTCTCTTTCATATGCTCTTGACAACATTATCTTTATCTGCTTTGATCTAGAGCGCCTCAGCAAGAGAGATGTTAGAGGAGCAAAGTAAATCTGTGATGACAATGATAATTAATTAAACCTAGGCACTAACTGTGGCAACAGTGAACCAACATCGTAACAGAAATGGTTAGGAATAACTAAAAGATCCTTATAACCCGACCAATTTGGTTATCATTGTATGCTGGCAAATGAGAAGGAACCTTGCCAAATTCTGCGGAGGAATATATACTGTACTATAGAAACATTTTTGCAAGATAATCGCAAACTCGTTACCCGAGTCGTTAGACAGGCCTATAAATAATTCTGCAGCTAGTGATCAATTTTAACTAATTCAGTCAGTCAGTCAAACAGTTCGGGTCGCTGGCCCACGCGCCTGGAACAGTCTTCCAGCATCAATTCAAGAAACAAAAACTCAATCTGCTTTTAAAAAACAGTTAAAGATGCAACTGCTCTGAGCTCTTTGCATTCATGCTGAACTTTGACAATTTTGTATTATGGCATGGTGTGTAAAGCATCCTAGAAGTAGCTTGCTACCGACAATGCAAAGTTAGCCTATTGTAACTTACTGATATAGGCCTATGCGTAGGCCAATTCAATTTTGTACAATTCATTCAGTAAAAGTTAAACATTTTCATAAATAACTAAATAAAATTAGGAATAAAGAATTTCCTCAAAGAACATAATATTTTACGAATATAATATTCGTTGGCAGTTTTAATATTCGTTAATATTCGTGAATATTTGAAAATCTTAATATTCGTAATATGCGAATACTCAATCTATGTTTCCCGGTAAGGCAAATTTCATGATAGAAGCATTCCATGACGCGACTATGGCGCCTTTCGGATATCTTTTGGTCGACCTGAAGCCGGAAACTGATGAGCGATGCCGCATGGGCCTAAGGACAAATATTTTCCCAGGCGAGACGCATTATGTCTATGTAAGGAAAAGAATATAAGCTCAAACTCGCGTGCGCTCAACATTTTAAAAGGCACTGTATCTTTGAAAGAGGCTCAGAAGAAAAGACTCGGCCGATTCAAACACAAGCTGAGAAAGCTTGCATCCAAGACGACGCGCGTGAAAATCAAGAAACGTATAGTGCAGACAGGCGATTTCATAGAAGCCTTGCTAACTCCTGTACTTTCTTTTCTGGGGACATTGCCAAGGAATAAAATATAATATGGAGCATACGAAGAAAATGGTTCTGGTGGAACCTAGACAGATAGAGAAATGGAAGGAGACAAAACATTATCGAAGCTGGATACGCAGATGTACGATATTCTGCACAGGAATATTGCAGACGATGATAGAGCCAAACTGTATACAAACAGTTTGAGTCGTTATTTGAACATTGATAAACCCAGCGTAGTTACAAAGTTCGAATCCACAGAAAAGACGGCGGTGGCAGCGGCTGAGGCGGAATCTGCCGAATCTACAGGCACTAGCAGCAGCAGCAGGAGCAGCAGCAGCAGCAGCGGCAGCAGCAGCATAGAGGCACAAGTCTTGGAAACAGTTCCAAAGAAATGGAAAACACAAGCTGCTAGACTCTTGTCGCACATGAAGAGCAATCCCGACGTGGCCTGGACTTCTAAAGGCGAGCGTATTGTGAAGAATGCAACTATTCCGAAAACGCACATGGTCGATTTGGTGAACGATCTTATGAGAAAACGCACAACGGCGTCCCCACCCACCGGATGGCGACTCTTGGCCGATGCTCTGGAAGACTCAAACATACCTCGCGAGCTGATAGGAAATCAAGAACGTTGGTCGTATATTAACGATTCCACGGATGAATCGACATCATTTACGCCAAAAGAGCATTCACGGCAAACAGCAGCTTCCCTCGTTGATTTCAACTTCTTCGGCCTGGCTGACTTACTGATGGAGTCGTACTTCGATCCCAAGATTCCTGGAAGCTTCGCGGGCGTGACGGCATTTCAAAAACATCTTAAATCTAATTTTAGAAATAAAGACGTTAAAAATTGGTTGACCAAACAAGATGCATAATTATACGCTACATAAACCTGAACTTTAGAAGACGAAAGACTTTCGCGCCAGGTATTGACAATCTATGGCAAGCGGACTTGGCAGTTCTTTCTGCACTGTCGAGACATAACGATAAAAATAAATACATTTTAACCTGTATAGATGTCTTGTCTAAATACGCTTGGGCTGTGCCGCTGAAATCAAAGTCCGGTGCGGATCTGACCGAAGCCTTTTCCTCCATTCTTTTAGATAAACAACCGGCTACTTTGCAGACTGACAGGGAACAGAGTTCCTTAATAAAAGCTTTCAATCCATGCTACGTACAAATTCTATTCGCTTTTACACGTCCGAAAATAGCGACATAAAGGCTTCTGTAGTCGAGCGATTCAATAGAACTCTTAAGACCAAGATGTGGAAATACTTTACTTATAAGTATACATAATAGGTATATAGATATTTTACAAGATCTCATTCATTCGTACAACAACACGTATCATAGAACTATATGCATGACGCCCCTTCAGGTTTCTAAGGATAACGAAAATATTATTATAAAACGTTTGTACGGCCAGAAGAATCGCTCGGCCAAATGGAAATACGAAGTGAACGACATAGTTGGTTTTCTTAGTGTAGAATTGTTCAAATTGGACGTACAAGCAAAAGAAAGATATATCTGGAATCAGGAAACAAAGCTGATGAAAACCTGATATAGCAATATCCTGAGAAATAGAAAAAATTATTTGACTTTTCCAGGTCAGAGGTCTCTCCAGCTCAACTCAAGCAATTTGAAGGAATGCTAGAACTCGACCACCTCCGAATTGGCTGAAAATTTAATCACACGTTGCACGTTGCATAGTAGGCTATTTAAAAATTCAAAATATTATTGAAATAGCTTAAATACTTTTCAAGATATTGCAACTTCCGTAACCCCCACTCTCAAAATGCATTGTTGAAAACATCGTGGCGTTCACTTTTTGAAATTCGATATCTCCATAGTGGTTATATCAATTTAGATTATTTTATTTGCATATTTGCAGCTTTTTTCATAGATTCCAAAAATATAATTAATATAATTGTGTGTCATGTCTTTTCAGCTATATTAAATGTGAAAGGTGCATTCAAATTCAATTTATTATAGGCCCTATAGATTCTCAATATTCTGTGATCAGCATAGGTCTATCTCCATAGATTATATACCAGGCAAAATGTAATGAAATTTTATTTTTATACCATCTATTTGGCTGGCAATCGGTGTTTGATATAGACGTCTCTGGGGTGGGGAGTGCCCACCCCAGTAATGACATCTTCCAGAAAAATTGGACAAAATGATACTTTTAGTTGCTGTTTACATCGTTGTATTAGGCGTGCGTGAAGTGTTATAATATGCCATAATATTATTAACTATTATGTTATTAAAATGCTATTAGGCTTATTTACTATATAATATATGACACTATCATATTGCATTGCATGATTGCAATGAGTATAACTTCCTGTACATATTTGTACAAATACTATTTATGTCCAACTAAAATAACAGAGAAATTTGACAAAATGATAAATTTTATTTGCTGTTCATCATTGTACTACATGAACTGTTATAACACACCATGATATTATTTGCTATTATAATATATGATACAACCTTGTTACAATAAATTTTATTTGATGTCAGGATTGTAGCTTTATCTAATAAGAATTGCTGTATTCCATGTCTCGTCAATGGCAGGTGTGTTGCTTTCTTCGTGTATGTCCCATGTAATATTTCAGGTGCATTGAGCACCCAGTAAACGTTAATATATTACAGTGAAATTTTGTTGCAGTTTTGAATAAGATCAAAGGAACAAAATTATCTACTATGTCAGCCAAAAATAAAAAATAATTTTTCCCCATTGTGACGTGAATCACCCTAATATATATTGAAATAATAAAACACTCGTTTGTGCCCAGATCATCCATTTCGTGTTCATTGGTAGTCTATCAAACTGCTTAAATAGTCTGCGAAATGCCTGAAAATGCAAAAAACTAAATATAATTAATTGTCATTTCTGCACATAGCATCATATATTTTGACATTTTATTAATGCATAAGATGAATATTCAGTTGTTAAGGTCCTCCATACTGAATTTTCCATCTCGTATACTGATGTGCACTATTAGGCCCACTGCATGCTTGTACTAAATAAGGGAGCTTTGCAATGGAACACAGCATATAATTATCATCATGTTTCTATCAAATCAACACTGTTGTCAATGCAGCCTGTCATAGGTACTTATTGGTGATGAGATGCAGTTCGGCTGTCATTATTCTGTTGCAGTTTCTAATAATATTATTATATTGCCATTATTATCATTATTTTTATTTTTATTTTATTTTATTATTATTTTATTGTTATTATTATTATTATTATTATTATTATTATTAATACAAGTATGATTGTTATTATTATAATTGCTATATTATTTTTAGTATAAATAATTTGGATAATAGTATAAGTATTAGCATTATTATAATTCATTCCAAGAGGAATTATTATGTTCATCACTGTTGCTTTCTTAATTAAATCCTATTTAAGTTATACGTATCTTATGAAATCATCATGATAATTAATTGGGAACAGGGGTCAGGATAATATAAGCTACTCGCTTTTACTGGCTCCTAATTGTATTTGTACTGTACTTAGTCGTTCATGATTGTGTAACCAGAGTTGAACGTGCAATAAACCGATTTCATATCAAGTCAGATGACAACTTGACTTGGCCAGGATGGTTCTAGGACGATTGATCACCGGACGGTTGATCACCGGACGGTTGATCACCGGACGATTGATCACCGGTCTAGTGTCACTGCAAATTATTAACTGAGGATGAAAGAGAACTGTCGTAGGCCAAATTACCGGTAGTAAAGATAAACATCGTCGGCTTGTGTTAATTCTTAGATATACACACAGCAAATAGAACACCAGAATATTAAGTACGCATCAAAATAAACGTCTTTTGTTTTTGCGATTAAAGGCCTATCGCAGTCCATCAAAGTGCTAGGCCTACGTCAAATTAGGCCTGGTTGACCTGTCCTATGCTTTACCCAAAACCTTCAGTTCTTGTTGTTGTATAAAAAGGGTTTTGTAAAAGGATAAACAAATGCTCTTACTTAGCCTACTTGCGTGCAGTTGCAGATTTAGCCTATCTGATTAGTTATCAGTTTAATAACGCTTGCCGTTTCAGTATATTCTCACGTTTCGCTTCTTATAATTTCATTACAAATTTATTACATTATGTGGTAGATTGAGTCTGTGCCATATGGCCCATATCGTTTTATATAAATGTTAATCTTTACTAGCGATAATTACGATATTTCTCTTTCATCCTTAGTGAATAAATTGCAATGACCACTAAACCGGTGATCAATCGTCCTGTGATCAATCGGTCGATGATCAACCGTCCGGTGATCAACCGTCCGGTGATCAATCGTCCGCGCACCGGCCAGGATATATACCAGTACTCATCATGTATTTGACGAGTATATCTTCTTCGTCTGACTGGACAGTTATCAATCTTGTGTGTACTACTTGTGGCCATAATATTCCTGCCACATACAGCCCTGGTTGACAGGCAGTCCTTTGTATACTGTTCACCAGAAGGAAGACATGCTCAGAATCATTAAACGAAGCTGACGATAACCTTATACACTCACATCCTGAGAAAAGAACAAATGACTAAGTACTTAATTAATTGAATTCTGCAAATCTGTAATTTTCCTCACATTTGCCCATCTTCAAAATATCTGTAATTTCACAAGTTCGCATACCATATTTATTCTGCTATTTATCTATTAATTAAACAATGATTCTATATGCTAAATTTTTAAAGAAAAATGTTACAAAACATAAATAAAACATAAAGCAAAGCTGTGTTGATGCGTTGGCAAAATTTGTCAAAATATTAGCATGAATGACTCCAATGAGTCATTCAGGCTAATATTTTGGCAAATTTTGCCAACACATCAACACAGCTGTGCATAGAGGAGTATGTACATCTATCAAACATTTACACCTCGTGGTTTTGTCTCGTTTATTACATGCATAATGTATTAATTCTTGGATACCTATGGGAGCATTTCCCCCAAGGGGAATTTGACAAATCAAGAACTGCAATCAGTTCATAGTTTATTTGTTCCAATGATATGCCTAAATTTTTAAGAAAAGTGCAACATATTCAGAATGATATTCTTCCCCTGTTGATGCAAGGAGGTATACTAATCTCAGACATGTCGGCGCAATGCCATCACCCTCACCCTAGTGGTTCCAAGCAATCCAAGTGGCAACTTGTCTATTTCAATATAACCTGCAAAAGCTTTTTCAAGGCTGAAATACCCAGCACCAATATTGTCCTTTTAGAATTAACGGGACAAAAGGTTTTGTATGTATATTTGGTTATTTTCAAAAACAACAGGCAAAACACTGCATATGTATACATTGACAAAAGTTGACAGTATAGTTAGTACTCAGTACTCATGGTTGAACTTGTCAGTACACAATTTTTTACAACACCCTTGGGATAAAGTTCATAGTCTTTTGAGTCACGACGCTTAACCTGACCCTAACCAACACGTCGGTCCCGATACTATAGTTTAGCCCACATTTACACCTCCTAGCTTTGTAGCTTTTAATCCCACAGAGTAAGTTTTCAAGCATCTACGATTCGAGCAATGTGCAGTCGCCTACAGCTTGCCCAACATTTGTGACACAGCTGAGAAGAACTGCGGGGATGGAATTCCTTCACGTTTTAAAGTGGGGAGGGAATTCCCTTCCTTCCCTGCTCAGGATTTACGGTACTGCCTACAACTACGAATAGCTATAGCTACCCGTGCCGGGAAGACTTGTATTGTTGAGTTCGTATTATATTGCACACTTCGATAGAGTTAAACGGACCACGGTTATCGTCGGTTAATAATATTCTTTATTGAAACAATCCGGTTGACAAAAGTAAGCACGCAACATCTGCGCTAATAAAACTATATACTCCCGAAATGGTAATATCATTAATGTATCATTAATACAATTAATATAATTATATTACAACAATAACATTATTATTATTTACGACAGCGTAAGCGGAATCAGAAAACAGCTGGTCACCCATATCAACGAAATGTACGCGAAAACACGCAAATTTGTTCCATAGTCAGCCCAATTGTGCACATCCTAGCCCAAAAGACGGCGCTGTCATCTTTTACAAAATTGGCTAAATTTCATTATTTACAAATATATTCACAGGCATTGCTATATCATGTTAATTTTTAAATTTCTCAACCTATAAAATTATAAAGTTTGTTGCTTGTACGTATAAGTTGAACAATCCGGTAGCTTTCTGTCTTTTATTTCCCGCACTAACAAGGTTAGAATCGCAAAGGCTAGGATAGCATTCTCAAAAGGATAATTGCCAAGCTGGTAGCCTGGTCGACGGAAATCTTTAAGATTGTAAGTCGTGTGCCTACCGATCCCGTAACGCATGAGCTCGAAGATTAAAGTGGCGATAAAATAAAGGGGAAATTCTACGAATTTGAGTTGCAAAGACTTTTAAACGAAGACGATATTTACACCGTTACACGATCGAAAAATTCTGAAAAATCGTAAGCGGCGCGGTAAGACGGAATATTTTGTAAAGTGGAAGGGCTATGAAGACAAGTTCAACTCTGGTGGACACAGGATATATTCAAAGTTTAGCAAGAATTTCTTACAGTCTGCAAGAGTATGCGAACGACAACGTCGCATTTTTTATCTTACCCTTCCAAGCAATAGTTCCAGGAGACATTTTCCCGACAATACTACAGCACACTTTACAACGAAATTGGAAAACGCCATTTCCCTCAAAGGCCGCTGGGAAGTTGCGCTTCTGCAAATGCAGTAACCGCACACGTGGTACAACGTGCAAAGTGGCCAGGGCGGCTTTACATTTTCCTAAATTCCTAAAAGAGGAGACATCGATGCCGTGTGCATCTCTATCCAGCCCTCTTGGCTGCTACCTGTTGGCTATTATGAAAATATTGACGATAATAGTAGATGCGATAAATAAGAATATAGAGGATGCTGCCGAATTACATTCGCTCGAGAAATATCCAAAATTTAGATATGACGCGATAGCGAAAAGAGTCCACGGTAAATAAAACTCGCTGCGCGCGTAGGCCTACGTTTCTCATCACACTTGTGCGATATTTTGGGTACCGTATAGACGAAAGACAGCAAACTATTGAAAACAAGAATTACCCCAGATAACCACCTACGTCGGATTGACGTCGGTAACTCATCGACAAACCCATCAGAATATGACGTCTGTCCTCCGTCTTGCCGCTCAGCGGGTGCTCATAGATCACGCGGGTTTTAATGACGTCAATCCGACGAGTTTTTAAAACGTCGACCCGACGAGTTTTTATGATGTCGATTCGATGAGTTTTTATGACGTCGATCCGACGTCAGTTTTTTACGTCCATCCGACGAGTTTTTCGGACGTCGAGGCGACGTCGGCCTCTGACGTCGGTCAGACGCGTCTAATTCATGTTGAATTAGACACGTCTGATTTTGATATCTATCCGAAAAGCCGTTTTTTGCTCCGATTCTTTGCACCGCCCTCGATCTTGACACACCAGGAATGCACTGTTCCATGATTTCCAGGCTTGGTTGGCGGAAGAGAGCGGAGCATGGGTCGCCATCGACTTTTTGTTCTTGGTTCATCCTGGCAGAACTTCCCTATTCAGTGAAAAGAACACATCAAGGAAAACATCATGTAAAAGGGACCAACTTCACGAGTAGCCCTATGAAAAGTTCTTCCTGGCAGCACTTTTGGCTATGGTCATGGCATGGGACATTTGATCAACCTGCGGTTATGTGTTTCTCAACTAGGAGAATCCCCAGTAATGATATGTCTTTCTTTGCCCTTTTCCTGTCCTTAGGCGTCTTGGATGGATTTCCGGGCTATTCTATCCTTCTGTTGCAAGTGATGAATAAAAATTATGACAATTTACATGGCACCGTTACACAGTCCTGATGTTACAAGGTGCCTTTTAAAAAAAGCTAAAAAAGCACAAAACAGACAAAGAACTACTTCAGGTTCATCCATTCTGGTCACGCCATGAACGAAACAGACCAAAAACAAGCAATAGGCCAGATTATTCCTCTCAAGCCATGCACAAAACAGACAAATCCTCAGGTTCATCCATTCTGGTAGCCTAAACACTCGTCGGATTGACGTCATTAAAACCCGCGTGATCTATGAGCACCCGCTGAGCGGCAAGACGGAGGATAGACGTCATATTCTGATGGGCTTGTCGATGAGTCACCGACGTCAATCCGACGTGGGTGGTTATCTGGGTTGCGCAATTCGCAATGCATAAAACAGACAAAAAATAGCAATAGGCCAGATTATTCCTCTCAGGCCATGCACAAAACAGACTAAAAAATTACCACTAGGCCAGCCCATGCTGGTCAACCCATGCAAAATAACAGACAAAAAAATAATCTCGATGATTTACATTAGGACTACATAACAAGAGGGCCAACAGATGATTGCTACCGATGTCCATCCTATATCAATAATCAATTATTGGTAATTGTCTGGGAATATTACGCAAGGTGTATGCAACTTACATAAAGAATAGTTATAACTATAGCAACAAATCTAAGACAGACACGTTGCCTACCTCATTCGATGTCGATTCGAAAAAAACGGCCAAACATTGCCCGCAGTTCATTGGCTATCGCTCGTCACGTGACCTAATTTCCCGCTAGCAGATGCGTCACAGGCTGACGATCTGCCGCTACGAGTTGCCGATGAGCTGCAACTCGTCGGTAACTAATGGAATTAAAGACGAGTCGTTGCCACTCGTCGGCAACTAATCGACTTAAAGCGAGATTTTTACCAAGGCCGTGTAGCCAACGAGTCCTACGTGTTTATGACGTAGGCCCGCCGTGTGGTGGTTTGCTGGGACGGTATTTATCTGTACGAAGAGCGCTACGAGGATTATATTAAAGCCTGGCACGAAGTGCCCGACTTGGAATGGCAATCTGATTATAGCGTCGATATAAGTCCAAACTTTTCGCGTATAGGCCTATACGTGTATTGTAATCTGCTTGAATCTGTCGTGCTTGGCGATTCGAAAGCGCCTTTACTTCGCATAGTTAATATAAAAGATAAAAGTGGTGATAACGTGCACGTCTTGTACAAGAATGCCCTATACGTACCTATTCAGCAGGAGAGTTTCGATTCGATAGAAATAGATATGAGAGGCTACAATGGAAAAGAAATCCCATTCGAGCATGGGAAGTCGTTCCTTGTACTTCATTTAAGGCAGTGCGAAAATTTCAGTCTTCAGTAGGCCTAAATCATGGCGCACTTCTATCTCACGTTACCTAGAAACAGCTTCGTGGCATTTTACCCGAATAATACTGTAGCGCACTTTTCAACGCGTTTGAAGAATTCCATTTCTCTAAGCGGCGATTGGGAGGTTGCGCTTTTGGAAATACAATACCCTCACACGTGGAACAATTTAGAAAGAGACGAAGGAGGAATATCGTACATGCACGCCAAGTTTTCCGAAGGGGTGCAATGCGACCCGAACCTGTGCATAGAAGAACGCGATTGCCAACCGGCTACTACGAAACGCCGATCCATCTTATCGATTCCATGAACAAATTTATAAGATGTGTTGCTGATGAAATTGCTTTGACAGAATTTCCAAAATTTAGATACGATCCTGTATCGAAAAGATTGACGGTGCTGTAGTCATTAGGAAGGGGTGTATCGATTACATCAGCTGTCTTACTAGCGCCGTTGTCTTAATAGCGCTCGCCGTCCAACTAGATGCATAAGTATACAACACATGATCGTAAAGTCGACTTACTTTGTGGACTATCTCTGCAGTTGTACGTGATGCGTTCAAAGTCGTTATAAGTCCACGATCCCATGTACCCACAGTTGATCAACTCCTGAAAAACATCAACGGTGCAATTGCTTTGACCGTCACATCTGCGGTGGACAGCCGTCGTATCACTCGTATGGTGTGCATTCTGAGAACAGTCGTTGTCTCTGATGCAGCACGAGGTCCCATAGCAACCAGAAACTCCAAGGACTACGGATGCTACGCTGATGTCCTTCATCTCTGAACATCTTAAATTGAGTCGAGATCCAACACAACCCTGGGCAATTTCTGCTGCAAAGCAAGTAACATCTTGCATGTACTAGAAGACATATATTAGTTGCTACTCGTGATGATATATAATAATGTCGTTATTTCTGTCATGAATTCAAACGCAAATTACTCTAATTTGACAAAGATATAACATAAACTACTGAAGCTGAAACTGATAATGGAAAACACGAAGATACAATGGTGATTGTACATAATGTTTCTTTCGATAAGGATGAACAGAATACTGGTGCACACAGCACACGGCATTCATAACTTTACAACCCTATTTCTTTCATCGCACACAAAATTATATGTTTATTGAATGTATTAATCTTGTCCTGCACTGCGTTGACTGCTTCGAATTTAACACGTACTTACATATTACTTTCATGCGATTATGCGATGCAACAGAGTTTCTGCATTTGTTTTGTCAAAGCAGTGGTGATCAGTCATTGATGACAAGAGAACATTATACTTTGGTCGTAGAGGAAGAATTTGGCATGTACATGCATAGGCGTAACGTTCTATTGTGACGGTGGTGTCCAGTCACCATCACTTTTAAAAGTGGTGGTGACAGTCACCACCACTTTTTGGTCCGACCCAAAAATTTTTTTAGAAACATGAAAGCACTTGACTGTCTTACCTATAAAGGTATTCCATGATTAACATCACAATGGAACCAGTGCTGACAGATGTTCACTGTAGTCAGTCATGACCACAAATCCTAAGGAGGATAGGGAAGGAATTCCCCCTCCACTTTAAACTTGGGGAGGGGACGTGAAGCAATTCCATCCAACAAATCGTTATGGCTCTGAGGCAGTGACTCACACAACCTTTTTGGAATCATTATTACTCTCAGAATAGCATTGGTGAAACCTACGTACCTTAAAACGAAAAAATTATGTGGGCTCAGACTTTATGGAAGGGTCAGCAAGTTAGGTGACTGTTTCTTGGATGATATAATTGCGCGAATGAATGGACACTGGGAGCCTTATACTTTTTGGGTCTGATTCAGCTGAAGACCAGCAGGACACACATTTAAAGTTGGTCGCGGACAGCAGACTTTTCTGAGCAGTCGGATCACTTAGGAGGAATGTGACGTACAATAATAAATCACCCTTTTAAGACTGGTTTGTCAGGTAAGAGAGCGGACAACAAATCATTATGACAGTTGTGACATATGTAAATAGAGGCCTATAGGCTATATTCATACATAATCATTATATAGATGGGAGTAGTAGGGATGTAGGCGCCTAAAACATCCACCCCAAGCCCCCCTTAAAAATCACGATTTAACCTATAGGCGCCTTCAAAAAAAATTGAACCAAAGACAAGGTCAACTGAACCTATCATAGCCTTCAATATGGCAATTACACCAAAGACAGGGTTCCTTATCCCAATTGAACCAAAGACAAGGTCAACTGAACCTATCATAGCCTTCAATATGGCAATTACATCAAACACAGGGTTCCTTACCTCAATTGAACCAAGAGGCGCCTCCAAAATCCCATCTCACCCCAGAATCATCAATACTACGACTAAATTGATCGAGCGAGACTCAAGTAAATGTTATTGTCAATTGTTCTGCATGAAGAGACGCCTCGAGGCAGGAAGTCTCAGTTGGGATCAATTAAACAGTCGTAGCAAGATTGACAAACGAGACGGGCGTTTTGACTCTCGCAACTGTAGCCTGCTGTTCTAAATTATGGATCATGTTCCACTCAACCAATGAGAACAATGACTCGCTGTATCTGTCTCCGTCCACGCATCCAGGCATTCTGGCTTTGCATTGAGACTTAATATTTTGTTTTACCCGCAGGCCATAGCTCGATATTTACAATTGACTTATTCTGCACCCCATATAATCAGTCTCACATGGACAACACAGGCTGTTCTATCTATACATATTTTTGAAACAGAACCATCCATCTATCCATCCATCTATCCATCCATCCATCCATCCATCCAAACATCCTTACATGTGCAGTATTCATTGTTGCGCACATCGAAATACAGACGCTAAGATTTTCATAAATTATTATAATTTTGGCTGGCATTCAACGAACGTCGAAGTTTGTTTCTACCGAGTGATAATAAGTCCGTAGCATAAATTATATTAGACAGAGAGACATCTAGCAACGCCAGTGTTACAATCGGCATTTCTTCGATAAGCTAGATAGAAGACAGTTACTGGGAGTTAGACCTAATGTCGGGCAAAATTAAATATGCCAGGCTTTTGCAGGGAAGTAGATGTTCGCGACTAAGAATTAGTTATTTGCTAATAAGCGCAGTAAGTAGTTTCGGCTGATAGCAGATTAATAAATCTCGCAAGAATTCCTGTTTTGTTGAATCGAGGTAAGTAACTAGTTTGAATCTGTACACCCCACGGTCGTTCTCTTCTATCAATAACATCGTCGCCGAGCGCCGCTATCTCGTTTCGTATACGTTCAGCCTGCTCTCTATGAAATTTTGAAATTCATCAGCCATATTCGCAAAAATCTGTCACGTTTCAGTCAAATAAGTTTTTGAAAGCGTGACCGTCTTAAATTTTCGTTTTCTGTGACCGACCTCCTGGTCACACGAATGGTCTTATAGTCCCCGTCGACGCACATTCATGGTCATATGCCCCCGAAACAGAGACAACGCTTGTTAAACCGCCAACGCAAGAGACACTCACCGTCTTGTGACGCTAGGACGTGGGAGTATCTACGCAATAACTGGTAAGGATTTCTGAGAAATGATAGTAGACTTATTCATATTCACATGATCATTAATTCCTCGGTATCCACCCTAGAATTAAACGAGTCTGGGTACCCCAACCATTTTACGAGTGATTTCTTCCCGCGCTTCCTGCTAACCTTTTCAATCCTATATATTTCCTGAGTAGACTTCTGTAGCTCCTGTTCATAGAATGAGCCCTGTATTTCCTCACCATTATAATCAGTAATCTTATAAGTCGGGGGATTTGTATATTGAATCTGGGATACTGTAAAAACCTCTTCCGTCCACCGCGACAAATACCCCTTCTCAAAAATATTCTTCTTCTTAGTTATTCTGACTTTATTGCCTATTGAAAACTTTGGCATAATACGTTCAGAAATCTCTTTGCCGTACAAATTCATAAATACAGTCTTTTCGTTCACTTTCAAACTAGCCTTCGTGGGGGTCATCTTGATGAAAGAATGCCGTGTTTCGTTATAATTACGAACCATATCACCTAATATATCGATATATTTTCTCGTTGAATTAGCCGTAAAGTACTTGTACATCCGGTCTTTCATAGTCTTATTCCAGCGCTCAACAATGCAACTTTTTTCCTCATTTTCAGTTGAGTATAATTCAACCAAATTCTTGACGTCCTTGTTATAAAATTCTTTGCCTTTGTCAGTCCACACTTTCCCCGGCCGACGTCCGCCCTCGAGTATCTTCATGAAACCGTCAGCCGTAGATTTCCCGCTCTTAGAATTTATGGGTACTATCCAGCCGAATTTTGAAAACACATCTATAACGGTTAATAGGTATTTCACCCCATTATTATCTTTGGCGAAGCACTGCATGTCCACCAGATCGGCGGCCCATATCTCATCTATCCCATTAACAAACACCTTTCTCTTCCTAAAATGTCTGATGACTCGTGTGTGTAATTCATTGGCTAATTGATCAGTCCATTTCAGTTCAAGGTTTTTTTTAATCCCAAACCAAGGCTCGCTTTGGCTGACAAGATGGGTTTCACGAAGGCCCTCTCTACGCGCTCCCGTAGGCTGGGATTAGGAATATTATTCAAATCTTGAATCATCGCTCGATCCGCAATATTCCTAGAAACAGTATCAGTGTGTTGATCGTAAGCCAAATCGTAGATATACGCGGCGCTATCTACCCTATCCACAGGGTTGCTCCACTCTTTAGGAGTCCCATCTGGATTCAGTCTCTTGTCTAGCCTAGTACCTGGCCCGGTAAACTGATGACCTGGTAAATGCATCTCACCGGGAAACTTAGCCCAAGGTATTTTAATGTTACTAGTGGCTGCATTCAATGAACTAACCAGATCTCCTCCTTTCGTGGCGGAAGCTTTTACGAATTGAGTTTTTGTTTTACCACATACAACGCAAACGCCCCTAAGCATGGATCTTCAGTTATTAGCGACGGCGTTCTGCACGTCTCTCGTTTCGGTCTGTTTTCTACATTTTACGCAATACATTTCGCTTTTTTTTACTATATATTAAAAATGGAAATCAAAGATCTGAGTTGGGGATCTGCGCTATCGAAAAGATTTAATAATCCTTTGCTACCCAAAAGTATACGAGGGCTCATAATTGGAAAATCAGGATGTGGAAAAACGACTCTTCTTCTCAATCTATTACTTAGGCCAGACTGGTTGGACTATAATAACCTCCAGGTATTTGGAACGTCTCTGTTTCAACCAGAATATCGTATTATTAAGAAGGCATTCGAGGAAAAATTGCCGAAAGAAGCGATCGTTTGGTTATTCGAGCATCGAGACGAAATCGTGGAACAAAATGCGTCACCGACCATCGTTATAGAAGAAATAGCTAAAAGCTTAGAAGTCAAATCCGATATAATTACCAAGTTCTTTGAAAACGCTGAAGACGTACCAGACCCGAGAGCCTTGAGTAGCGAAAAGAAGAATCTGATGATTTTTGATGATTTACAATTGGAAAAACAAAACAAGTGCGAAACATATTATATTCGAGGGAGACATAGTAATGTGGATTGCTTCTACCTCGCTCAGAATTATTTCATACTACCGCGTCAAACGATCAGAGAGAATGCAAACTTTATTTGCCTGTTCAAGCAGGACCTGAAAAACCTCAACCATATTTACTACGACCATGTTAGTACGGACATGCACAAAGAGGAATTTAGAAAACTATGCAAAACGGTGTGAAAACAACCGCACGGATTCGTTGTAATTGATCTAACTAGCGAAAAGTATAACGGCAAATACCGGTGCGGTTTCAACACATTTTATGTAATCGAGGATCCGCTGCTGTAAAAAAATTATTGTATAATTAACAAATGGAATCATCGCTTCTCAAACAGATAGCCGATAATACGGAAAAGACGGCTCGTAACACGGAACCAAAAACGTCATTTTACATTCTGCTAAGCGAAAAGAGCACACGAATCAGAACAAAGTTTAATCCATTACTTCAACTGGACAAAGATAAGATGTATGAAATGGCCCTCGTAAAACTCGAAACGTACTATTCTTTCCCTAATATCGACACGACAAACAACAACTTTAGGTATTCACCGACTGGCGTGAGCGCTTGGTTTACCATAGAAGTACCGGAGGGATGCTATGAAATAACAGATATAAACGAATACATACAGAGAATCATGAAGGAGAATGGGCATTACGACAGGACAAATTCAGAGTACTGTATCACAATACAACCAAACACCAATACGTTGAGGTCGGTGGTAAATATAGCAGCGGACTATGCGGTTGACTTTACGCCTTCGAATTCGATTGGAAGGGTTCTAGGTTTTAAAAGATTTGTCTATATGAGTGGATATAACGAATCGGAGTACTTGGTAAATATAATGAGCATCAGCAATTTAAGAGTGACTAACGACATTATCGGGTCTTCGTACTCTAACGGAACGACGGAAAGCGTGATATATTCTTTTTTCCCGAACACAGGCCCGGGGTACAAAATTATCGATGTGCCGCATAATTTAATTTATCTCCCCATTACGCTATCTACCATTTCTACGATGACAACGGTGCTCACAGACCAAAATGGGAAACAGGTAAATCTTAGAGGAGAAGACTTGACGATTCGTTTTCACATCAGAGAAGTTTGAAAGTTTTTTGTAATTTATATATAAAATGAGTCGTTACATAGACCATAAAGTTAATATTTCGGAAGCGGAAAAAGACAAAATTCAAAGATCTCTTCAAGCGGGAACTGGTGTGAATATCAAACTGACGCACGATGATTTTAACGGCGACGATATCTTAGCTTTCACGCGGGCTCAAATCAATAAAATGACAAAGACGTATCAAAAAGGAACTGGCGTGACCATCAAAATGAGCAAAACGCAATTGGAACACAATAGAAAAGTCAAAGGAGGATTTATAGGCGCTTTACTTCCGTTTCTAGCAACGGTGGCGAAAGCCCTTCTGCCTAGCGATGGGGGCTATGAGCGGCTTAGGTTCCGCGGAAACGTCGAAGATTGTCGATAAAATCAGCGGATCAGGCGTAATGTACGTGAAGAAAGGTGATATGGCGTGTAAGATAAGATCAGCCGGGTCTGGTTTGTACATGTCCCCATGGCAGAAAGGCAGCTCGATAACGGAATCTGGGTTGTACACGAAAACGGGGTCGGGATATGCGCGAGGTGAAGGACTTTTGCTAGGCCCCAATTCTCCGTTTCGAAACATTCCGATTCTCGGCATGATATTATAATTTAGTCTATACAAAATGTCGAGACCAATACACAAATTTGGAACTAAACCAACTAGGCAGGTAGAAGCCAGAACCCAACCCAATTCAGTCTTTTGGACGATTACGAGGGGTATTACTCACGCTCCAATTAGGCTACTAGGGGGTGTAAGGTGGGAGATTTTCGCGCAAAATGTTATAACGTTACAACCAAAGGCGATAATTACGCTAACGCTTGGACTTGGCGTAGAAATGAGTGTAGGAGTTTGCCTCGTTTCCCTCAAACAGGGTATCAAAGAACTAAAATGCAGTCTACAAAACGAAGTGGTTTCAGATGACGTGGTTGATGATATCATAGTCTCTATTCAAAACAACTCCGATTCAATAGTAACTATAAACGCGGGAGATTCGTTATGTCATGTAAATTATCTGTTATAAAAAAAATATTGCGTAAATAAAACCGAATGGAATACGAAGGCATTAAAATTGAACATTCACTCTATCCAAGGCTACCATCAGCACCAGAAGGAGAAATACATATCGTCACAGGGTCGGCGCAAACCTATCGGCTCCAAAAGATTGGTAAAATTAAAAAGGAAATCGAGCAAGAACGCGATAAAAGAACAGCGTTGAGTAAAAAGTATCACAGAAGTGTAAGCGTAATCGGCGCAGTAGGTGGCATTCTCATGGCGGCTACGATGGGACTCGGAATTTCAGGAATCGGAGTATTATCCACCATAATCGCCGCACCCATTGCCATTGCTATGGAAGGAGCAGCATTAGGTGTGGGGATACTAGGTTTACTCGGCGGCTATATCAGTAAAAAGCTTGCGTTGAAGGCGGAGAAGCACGAAAAGATCAAAACGATAGCTGATGCGAAACTCAACACGATCAGCGATCATATTTCAAAAGCTCTCATGGATGATAACATTTCAGACGAGGAATATTCGTTGATTCTAAGCGAGATTGAAAAATTCAACGGCATGAAAGAAGAAATTAGAACTAATATTAAAGTTGCGATAGACGAGATGGACGAGGTGACGAAACAATCGCTCATCGATCGTGGAAGAGAAGAAGTCAGGCAGCACTTGCAATCTATGTTTGAGAAAAATAACGAATCTATCAAAAAGACGACTAACTCAAACATACGTGAAATCATGTAGACCTATGTCATCATGTCTGAAAATACGTCAAACTTATGTTTTAAAACATGTCCAAAAACACGTCGTAAAACATTATATATTTTTTTTAACTTTTAAAATGTCGTTTCTAAAAATAACCGACCCCGCGAAAAGAGAGTTTATCGTTGCAGAATATCTGAAAACCAAGAAGAATATTCAACAAAACTTTTTATCGGAGATATTAGGTGATTCGGGGCTGCAAAGTATAATCACCAGCTATATCGGTAAAAAGCTGATGATGAAAGCTGAGACGCATGAAAAGATCAAAACGCTAGCTGACGTGAAACTCAACACGATCAACGATCATATTTCAAAAGCTCTCATGGATGATAACATTTCAGATGAGATTGAGTTGATGCTGAGCGAGATTGAAAAATTCAATAACAAGAAAGAAGAGATTAGAAGTAATATTAAAGTCGCGATGGATGCGATAGAATCACTCATCAATCGAGGGTGAGAAGAAGTCAGGCAGCGCCTTCAATCTATGTTTGAGAAAAATAACGAATATATCAAAAAAGACTAACATACGTGAAATCATGTAGACGTATGTCGTTATGTCTGGAAATACGTCTAACTTATGTTTTGAAACATGTCTGAAAACACGTCGTAAAACATTATGTTTCTAATTTTAAAATGTCGTTTCTAAAAATCAATGGCCCCGCGAAAAGAGAGTTTATCGTTGCAGAGTTTCTGAAATCCAAGAAGAATATTCAACAAAACTTTTTATCGGAGAGATTGGGAGATTCGGGGCTACAACAAGAATTAACCAAGTTATACAAGCCTATCGTCGATTCACAATCCGCAATTTCCAAAGAGCAAAATGTCTTACTATCCGCTATCAATGAAAACTCAGTAGCTACTTCAAACGCGCTACAGGCACTTCCCGCTTCGTTACATGGAGTTAAATTTTCCCAGTATCCTTCGATAGAAGCGTATAGCAGCGACCCTACTGAGGACATCAGAACTTTAGAATTAGGGGATGTAGCCACCAAGTACCTTCATCAATACGCCTCCGATAAAAGAACCGTAGACACAACGTTCGGAATAAAATCCAAAAATAGACAATTCTACATCGGTGACACTCCAATTTCGATTCAAGGAGATGATGTGACGGTTGAAAATAAAACTTATGGAGGAACACCAGGGCTTTGGGAGTTGTTGACGATGAAACAGCCTAACGCATCGATATACGACGATAATGATATAGGTGATTACGCTGAGATTCTGTACACGACGAATGCTATAGCACAACCGAAAAATCCTAACAAACCTAGGGCGTCTGTGGGTGCCAAATGGAAAATTGTCAAACCGATATGGGAAAAGAGACCCCGCAGTACAATAGGTAAGGGCGTCGGTGTAATCGTTATATCCGAAGACCCTAATGTATTAGCGGAACAGCTGGAGTTAAGAATTCATAGCTTCAAGGCAGGCAATACCGGGGTAAGAAACGAGATCGTAGCGATGTGCGACGAGTTACTTCGTCAAGGAGTGTTGAGTAAAGATGGTTACAAAAATATAATGTCGACATTATAAAATGCAGATCGTGAATAGAAGGAGTTACAGGAAGCGATACGTTATCGGTGGATCCGAAATATTAGATGCTATTTCGGGATTTTTCAAAAGACTTGTTACATCGAACGCTGCCAAACAGTTAGCAACGAGAGCTCTTAGTGCGGGTAAAGACGTAACGACAGAAATTGGGAAAAAGGCTATCGATGTTGGAAAATCAACCGCAATCGACGCCGGTAAAAGATTAGTAGAGAAAACTGCGGCTAAACTGTTTACTGCTCCCAAGAAGCCGGTTACACAAAAAACTAGAGACACTGTAGCTCGACTAAGTAGCGTTGGGGCGAATCCGGAGAGCGCGAATATCAATAATCTGATGATGGGGAATGGCTTGAAGAATGCTAAATCGATCCGAGATTTAGTGCACACGCTAAACGGTGCAGGAATGAAGGTCGTGTAAAAATAATATTATTCTACAATAAAATGCAGTCTGATATTCTAAGATTTAATGATCAACCTCTGATTGATGACGGTATCGAACGCTACGAATGGCAAGAGTATGAGCCGATATCGGGGGCGAATCTAAACACAGCTGGGGTAACATCGAACTTCAAGATCTATACAGCCATCCAGCGGAATCTTACCTATTATTCGAGGGTAGATTGATGAAGGCAGACAACACCGCGTACGCTAATGCCGATGCTGCAGCCCTTACGAACAATGGACTCATGCATCTCTTCAGTCAAATTTCGTATTCCCTATCGAACCAAGAAATTGAATCGTTATTTCACCCGGGTCAGGCAACGACGATGCTCGGATTACTCAAATACCCGAATGATTTTCAACTGGCTCAAGGTTTGAATCAGCTGTGGTACAAGGACAGTGCTGCTACGGCTGTTATCGCGGATAATCTAGGTTTCGCCGTTAGACAGTCGTATCTAATTCAAAAACCGGGAGACAAAGGCACTTTAGTTTTATCGTTCCATTGAGGCATATTTTTGGATTTTGCGACGATTACGACAAGGTTATTTATGGTATGAAACATACGCTAACTCTTGTTCGTAAAGCTGACGACGACGCAATTTTTCGACTCGCTGCTGCAGCTGCTGGGAAAGTCAAGCTAGACAAAATCTCGTGGTTTGTGCCTCACGTTAAGCCATCTCTCATGGAGGAGATGCAGCTGTGCAAAACGATCGAATCGAAAGCGTCGTTGCCGGTCGCATACAGAGCTCGTCAATGCGATACTATAACCGTCCGACGCTCGTCTAATTTTAACTGGAGACTTAGCGTCAAGTCATCACCTGAGAAACCTAGATACATAATTATAGGTTTTCAAACGGATCGTGACGGCAATCAAACTATGAATCCTTCCGTTTTCGATCATTGCGATCTGAAGAACATGTACATCATGATGAAGCAGGAACGATACCCAGCCGTCGACTATAACCTATCATTCCCGAATCAACAATTCTCGCGAGCGTACAGAGAAGCGGCCACGTTTAGTGAAAAATTCTATGGAATGAACGAACTGATAACGCAAAGTAATATCACACCGGCAGACTTCAAAGATCTGTTCCCAATTATGGTGTTTGATGTGAGCAAGCAATCAGAGCGCCTAAAATCGTCAGTGGTTGATATTAATATCAAAGCTACTTTTAATGCCGTGGTGCCGGCTCGAACGGAAGCGTACGCAATGGTGATTTCTGACAAGTTACTCAAGTTTCAGTCAGATGGTCAGAAAATGAGCGTTGTGTATTAAAAAAATATCTTGTACTAAAAATGAAATTGATAGAATTGAAAACGCTGTCGAAAGAGCACGGTATCAAAACTTATCTCAACAAGTCCGAACTCATCGATCTATTGTGCGAGAAGGGTGTGCTTTCGCGTGATATCGTTGAAAAAGAGAAACAACGGCGAGAAACGAAGGTGCCTAGCACGGATCCAAAATATGAGAGATTGAAATATATCAGAAACCAACCGAGACGAGTAGATATATTAGACCGTGAAACGGGTGAAGTAAGCTCGTATACATCGCTTTACAAGGCGGGTAAAGCACATGGGCAAGAAGCGCGAACAATCTTAGCGTTCGATGGTCGAGTGTGGAGATCTAGATACGAAATTAAAGTTCATGAGAGGAAGGAGGATGACGATTTTGTAACAAATTTGGTAGAAATTTTAATTCAAAACTAAATGTGGTTTCGAATTTAGGGTTGTAAGTAAGCGGCTGAAAAATCTCGAACCATAATATTTACCGCATTAGGTGAAGTAACAAATATCTCGAGATAATCGGTATTAGTTAGTCGAACTAGGCTAGTACCCGTTGCATTATACGATCCAGCCGTACCTCCACCGCCGGCAATATTCATGTACAATCCCCCACTTTTGAGCAAGTTAACATTACTGTAATTTCTAGCACTATTGTCGCGAAATTCCACATACGTCGTAACCATATAACATCCAGCTTTCTTAGGAAAGAAACGATTCGAATTGACGAGACAATCATCCGGATCGAATCTTACTCTCGAAAAATTTACTTGCGTCGGAACGTTAGCGGGGATAGCCTGAGCAACGGGGGCGTAAACACTAAACGTCGGGCCAAATGCAGCCGGATCGGAAGAAGACAAAACTCCAATCTCTGAAAGTTTATTAGCATCGACGTAATTCTTAGTGGCCACGTCTTGAAGATCGGTAGGATCCGATACATTAATTAGCTTGTTAGAACCCAAGCCGATATTTCCCATCGCAGCGTTCGCTCCATCTCGTCTTAGAAAAGTATTGTTGACTTGGGATAATGTGATACCCCCTGCTACTACTCGTGGCGTTGATCCGCCATCCATTCGACCAAAAATATCAACAGGCATTTTATTACGCTATAATATTTTTTAGTACAAAAACTCCGTCTACGCCAAAAAAGAGGCCTGCCAGCATTATCGTCGTAGTTATGGTCGAAGGAATGCGAGGGAAAAGTCCTTAGCTACTATACCCAAAGCGGTGGTTGAATAAACGCCTATCTCGAGGTAGTCGGATTCGGTTAGAAAAACTATGGTACTACCTGTTGCATTGATAGTTGAACCTGACGCACCCTCTCCACCCGCAATTTGCATATGCACCCCTCCATTTTTATACAGGTAAACGAAACCCGAAGTAGCAGCACCGAATAAACGAAATTCTATGTGCGTTGAAACGATATAGCAACCGGCTTTACAGGGCTGGAGCCTAGTCCCTATTCTACCGTAGATCTCTCTGTTGAATCTTTCTATATCGAAAGAAACTTTTGTGTAAGTTTCGGCGCTTATGGCTTGCGTAGCTGAAGTGTACATGCTAATCATGGGTCCGATTGCTTTCGTGTTGACATATTTTTCAGCCGTTGCATCGACGTATTTCTTATTAGTCAAATGATTATTGTTCGTCGGTGAATTATCGTGATTCGTTATTAAATCTATAGCCTGTCCTCGACTTAGTGCCTCGTCTTTTCCCGCTTCCGAAGTATTCGTTGTAGGCAGACCTTTTATCACGCGGCCATTCATATCTAGATCTCCAGTAACAGGGTTTGCTCCATCAACCCTTAGAAAAGTACTGTTTGCCTGAGTTAATGTGACGCCGCCTGATATTACTCGCTGCGCTGATTCACCTTCCATTTGTCCAAATATGTTTACAGGCATTTTATTACGCGATAATATTAATACGAAATCAATACAAACTATTGATAACATTTTGAAATTTACAACCATCAGTCATCGTCTTTTTCAAAACATACAAACATAGATGACCGCAAAACACTTCATTATCCGGTTGAATTCGTTCACTATTGTAGTAGACGGGGCTTTGTAAATAATTTACGAGCTCTACGGGTGGCGGTAGACCGTAGCTATCGAAATATATTTTATCCTTGCCGTTCTTTGAAAAAAGGACCCAGTGCGTTCCTTCACCCTTCGAGTCATCTAGGTTCAATATCCCGCATTCATTCCGTCTAGGTTTCTTCGGTAGTTCGTCTCGTAAGAAGACGCCTCGAAAATTTGGAATATTCAGCTTCTTCGCGGCATCAATCAGCTGGATGTTGGAAAGAGGAATATTTGGAAGAACTACGCCTTCAACGTCGATGTTTTTTACAGTCGCGGAACTCATTTTATGTTTCAGTTAATACTTTTTGTTGACGAAGCGAATAGTGACCATAGGCCAGGGTATGGATTCCATCCTCCGTTATCACTCGTTTGTCGTCGTTGCCTGAAAGCGCAACCTTGTTCACTTCTTCTGTGTAGATATCGTGATGATGTGACCTAATGACATTCATCGGCCTTGACTGTTCTCTTCCCGTAAAAACGCAGTCTTTGTAATCTTCGTGGGTTATCGTTTTCTTAACGACATTCTTTTTCACGCCCTTGCACTTCTTGTAGTCAACACCCGCCATTTTGTAAGAGTACAACTTCGACCTCAAACCCACGAATTCTTCGATCTGTTTACCCGCAGCCTCGTCTTTGAACATACCGATCACTTTCTTATTGACGCCAGTTTCTATACATGAGGGATGATCCTTTGGGTACTCGCTCGTGTCAAACATACTTCTAACATCAGGTGCTATATCGGCGTAGAAATCTTCGGTCTTAATTTCATACGCCAAAGAATCAGTATCGGTGAATAATAGCTTAGCCCTATCACCGTACTTGGTCTTGATGTAATTGTAGTGAAAATCATACATGAGCGTTTTACTTGAGTCTAGGATACACATTCCTAGGTATATCGGCTTGTTGTAGAACAGCTCGGTCTTTTTCATATGAATAGCGATGAGATTTTCATCGAATATAGTTCGTCTGTCGTAATTAGTTTTCGCCGCGAGTTTTACAGCTTCCTTCTCGTTGCACACCAATCGTACATCAACTCGATTCTCGATACATTCCATGGTCTTGCCGAAGACGCTATTATTCATCAGCTTGAAAAAGTCCTTCTCGAAATCATTAGTAGCTTTCGTTCTCAATTCCGTATTCAGCTCGATATACTTTTTCAGCCAAGCTCTTTCTTCGAATATTAGCCCCCGATGAATTTTAACGATTTTCAAACCGAGACTTTCGTACAATTTTAAATTACCGTAATGAACTACATACTTCTTTTTGTCGTTCAAATTTGGAATTAGTTTCGCTACGACTGATCCCGCAGGTTTGATACTCTCAGGAGCCAGAGGATAATCGTTATGCAGGTCGTGCAATTCTTCGGGGTATTCTAAGTCGACTTCTAGTATACACCCCATTCCATCTCGTTCGGCAATGCTTTTCCAATCGCTCAGCTCGTTATCAGTCATCCATTTGAATCCATGCGTTGGTAGTGGCTTACACATTGCCCATCCGTACATATTGTTCGCGTCTAAGTAGGGAATGAACACTGAAGGCTGGGTGGGGTCAAAAACTTCCCCCATGTACTTGTTGTTCGCTTTTCCGTATCGGTTCGAAATCGTGCTGACACCGCCTCGTAACCCCTGCTTGATCAACAGTAAAATATCGTAGTCACTCAACAGCTCCAAATTTACATCGGTTAATTTCAAAGCGGTGTCCCAAGCTAGTCCGGGTGAAGTGTAATACCAGGCGGGGTCTAGGTTGTAGTTCTTCATACAGACGTCTCTAAAATTTTCGAATACATCCGCCAGCAGTAGAACATCCGAAAGATTGTACAAGTCGTGATATTCTCGTAACGTTTTACAACCAAATTTACCCCATACCATTCTCGCATGTTCGTAGTCTTCATCGCTGATAGGCCTACCTGAATCGTTTAGTTTTGAATAGAAGTTATGCTTCGGTGGTATTTCGGTTTCGTTTAGTCTTTCAACTCCATCAACGTAATCGTATGGGTAAACGCCCTTTCTGAGGAAAAGATCTAACTTCTCACCTTCAAAAAAAATCGCCTAAATTCTTACACTGATCTTTACGGAGGTTCTTCGATAACGCGTCGAGACTCGAAGGCATGAATCTAAAACTATCGATGAAACGTAATTCTCGCTTGACCTCTACTTCCTTATTTTCTTTGTCTACAAACTTATCGACTACAACTTCTCTGCTAAATGAGATATACTTTTCTTCGTTGCAAGGGATGCATTTAATCTTTTCATTTTCACCACCTCGCAATTTCTTCACGAAACGATGGCTGTCGTACCCGGTTAGATTATGGAATACTACAGGGAAAAACTTGGGGACTTTGTAGCGTAGATTGCAAATGTTATGGGCGGCGCCTCTGAATTTACCGCTCAAATGGCAATGATCTCTTACTCGGTCTTCTCCCAACTCTCCTCCGCAGATATGGCAGTGAGTAGCTTCATCGTAACATTTCTTCTCAGTTTTACCGAATATCATAATCTTAGGGAATTTGAACTGGTGATACATGTATATTCGTTTTATATTTTCCACAAGCAAATCTATGAATATCTGGGCGACATCGTCGTCTTCGTTTTCAGCTGTAAACACCACCGGATCTTGAGAATAAACGCTGTCGTCGAAGCATTTTATATGATAACAAAACGAGCTAGGGGTATGTTTCTGGTATTTATTGGTGTAAGAAATGCTGGGATCGGGTTGGCATGTATCGATCGGTTTAATGAAGGACTCGAAATCCGCGTAGACGACAAAAGGTACTCTCATCTTTCTATAATAATTTCTAAAACTTAGCATGGTTCCTTCTTCTGGCAATTCTATTCGTTGGACGTCATGTTGTGAACAGTACTCGACATGTTTGGCAAGCGCTTCTCTTCGTGTATACCCTGTCAAACATCTTCTACAATAGTGCATTGAATTATGGGATTTTTCTGTTCGCAAGCTCATCAATTTATTAAAGTTCTTGATCCAACAATAATGCTTCTTTTCTTCGTCGGCAATAAGCAGTAGATCGACGTGGGTATCGCTTTCATGCTTCGATATATATAATGGGTACACGCTCTCTTCATAGCCGAATACGTTAACGTTAATGTTATTACGACGCTCAAACTTATTTATAATATTAGCATCAGCAGCAACTGGGAATTCGATGCCACTCCAATCGAGTTTCTTAGATTGTTCTATCAGTTCTTCAGTGATTCTTTGTGGGTTGCTGTCCGTTGGATTTAGCGCTCTGGTAATCGACCACTTGAAACATTCGGCGTCATCATTTTTCATGTTAACAATAGCCTTTTTATTTGCCAAATAACTAGGTGAATATATGAACTGCCTTTCAATGGCTTGTATACCACTGTATCGATATCCAACTTCAAAACGGCCTTGAATCGCCAATTACTACCCCGCATCTGATAACTTGCCATGCTCTCCTTAATTTTATCCGCTGCGTTGGTATATATTTCCTTCACATCGGTTGCTTCTAAAATAATATCAGTCTTTGATTTGAAATTAGGCTCAGCCGTTGCTATTTCGCCGGATTTCATGTCTACTTTCTCCATTACGCACATGAGATTGAGTTGAACTTTTACCCCTCGATTTTTCGCTAGCAGCCTAACTACCCGCGGTCTTACAGCCTTGAGAAAAGATGCAACATCGATCCTGTTGTTGCCATCGATCGTGTATCTTTTTGTAAACCCTTTGATGGCCGTCGCAGTCTCTCGAAGTTTGAACCTATGAATGGGCGGTTTTATTCGAGGGGGTAACTGGCTAATCTCACTAATCAACCAATCCGAAAAGTAACTTTATTTTTCCCCATGTTCAAAAATTTCCAAGTATTAGTAGACAAGAATGCGGCAAGTTCCGCTTTTCCTAATCTTGAGTATCCTCTTTGGCCTCTTCGCCTCGCAATTTCTCGCAATTCTTGTACAGTGCCGGGAGTGCACGCTGGAACCTCGGTGCCTGGAGGCAGAGCGTCCTGCATATCCCCCCGCGATATGAATGCGGCAAGTTCCGCTTTTCGCAGTCTCGAATATCCTTTTTGTCCTCTCTGTTTTGCAATTTGCTGCAATTCTCGTACCGTGCCGGGAGTACGCGTTGGAACCTTGATGTCTGGGGCTCGAGCGCCTAGTCGATCTCCCCGCGTTATGAGTGCGATGAGTTCCGCTTTTCGTAGTTTCAAGTATCCTTTTTGTCCTCTTTGGTTTGGAATTTGCTGCAATTCTTTCAGATTATACGTTGTGTAGTTCATTTTGTATACAAGGTATTATCTTTATACTGATACAAGATAATTTTTTTCAAAATTTTGAATTCATCAGTCTCCCCAGCACATAGGTTCTGTCGCAAGTATGAGGGGGACTGGAGGGCGAAGGTCCTCTCAATGATGATTCTGGGGTGAGATGGGATTTTGGAGGCGCCTCTTGGTTCAATTGAGGTAAGGAACCCTGTGTTTGATGTAATTGCCATATTGAAGGCTATGATAGGTTCAGTTGACCTTGTCTTTGGTTCAATTGGGATAAGGAACCCTGTCTTTGGTGTAATTGCCATATTGAAGGCTATGATAGGTTCAGTTGACCTTGTCTTTGGTTCAATTTTTTTTGAAGGCGCCTATAGGTTAAATCGTGATTTTTAAGGGGGGCTTGGGGTGGATGTTTTAGGCGCCTACATCCCTACTACTGATGGGAAAAGAACTCTTTTTAGAGGGAGAAGACAGTTCATCTCAGAGCCCAAAATTACATTCGATTTTACAGAAGATAATTATAAGTAAATTTTAAACTAGAGAAATTGACAAGTAAAGTGATGTAGTGCTCAGTGTAGAGAAGCACCTTTGAAATCACTTAAACCATCATAATTATCCGTCGTTTTCCAAGTTAGAAGCAGGATTGGCGTGATGGTCAGTTACTGTACAGCTAAGCACACAGTGCATATGCACACTACTTTGAGATAGAATTGAAGTGGCAGTCGAGACAGACGAATAGAATAGGAGGAATCTGGATAAAATTTGTGAAAGAACTGTGTTTTAAACGTTGACTTGATGACCCGTGAGTTGAGATATCGTGGAGCGCACCAGCAAGAGAGAAGAAAGGGGTAAAGAGTGAAAACGGAGAAGTGAGGGAGAAAGAGAGTTCTCACCAGAGTTCGTACTAAATTTGTATCTTGGAAATGGATAGAGAAGGGAACCGAGTAGTTGTGAGCAAAGGAATAGTCACCACCACTTTTACGGGGAAAGTTACGCCCATGTGTACATGTAGGTGTATATTTTATATGCACGTTTACTACGTGGGGTAATGAACATAGCGGTCACAATGCTGAACTGACCATCTAGACTGCAGAGATCTGGGTATCTCCAGATTTATGTTCTAACTACAACTGTGGCAGCCTCCAGTTCAGTATATATACTGTGGCGGTGAAGACACAAATTTTGCGGCAATTCATTTTCTTATTCTGTGACAGCACTGCGTGTCTGTCTTTTGTTCAAAGCGGTAGAAACCGTTGATAGACATAAACTGGGATATAAGTTACGATAGACAATAGACATGTACAAAGTCTATCTATGCTTGGCAGCATATATCTAATAACAGTGTACGCACCGCCAGACACAATTTCTTGGAGGCAGACAATCAGGACAACCACCTGAAACATTGACCAGATGAGATCTTCAAAGGAAACTTTCATCTTCATTTCCTTTGAAAAGAAACAGCAAACTTTTACACAATCACAGATCACGCTCCTCATAATTTAGAATGTAATTTATTATTGGCTTCTTTATTATTGGCTTCTTAATTACGGATTACAGTTCAGTGATCCATTTCATACACAGTGAGCAAATTACTAATCCACGCATTCTCGGCTAAAATAAATGTTCAGCCTCTCTAAAATCTGAATCATTCGGATGAAGCATGTTGGGTGAATATATCAATGTAATGGAAACACAAATGTCGTTCGCCGTTGTAGGCCTACGCTTCAATAACACAGGTGTATGCCAAATAACTATATAATTTGAGCACACCATAACTATGTTGATTTTTGAATTGTTCATTATATCACCTTGTCACCTAGTGCTGTCGGTTTGTGGAACCCTAGCGACTGCCATGACCAATCTTCGCCATTGTGGCGTGTGCTTGTCATGACAGTTTTCTTGCCAAAATAAAGAGGTGGTTTGCCGTTGCCTTCCCCTGGTTTGCCTGCCGCGCCCGTTCGTTCCTCTCTGTTAATACACAGTACTGACAGTTCGTCCCACGAGTAGGTGGGCACGGAGGACTTTGGTCGGGTTCGAGTATACGAACCCGACCTGGCCTTATAGAGTCGTGGGTCAAAATTAATCATCTCCCTGCCTTGCTGTTTACATGAAGAATGGCAGAGACGGATCACAGTTCAGGGGTCTTCACGAACCTGATTATTATATCGATTGCACCTTAGATTCAATGTTACATCTCCTTCTCGAGATCTCTTCCTCGGCTCTCCTGATTGTCTGTCTGTCTGTCGATCTGACTGTTTAGTGTCTATCCATCTGTCTATGTGTCTAACTGTCTATCTGTCTAAAATCAAATCAAATCAAACTTGTTTATTCAAAGAGATCAACAAATCAAAACAGCAAGCAAACAAAGAATATATGAGATAAGAGTGTACAGTAATATTATCAATCAGGTGAAAGATCCCTAAGAAAGGGTAGCCCAGAAAGGGAGTGATCCCGCTAAACCTGGGCAATCACAACAGAGTTATAATTATTAAGATGGAGGTGAGAGAAGAGTAGGGTAAATATCTATCAATATAGACGAGACGAAAACAGTAGGCCTAAATGAGATATAGGAGAGAGAGCGAGTGATAAAACAGATCAAAAGCAGGGTGAAAACAGAGGACGTATGTATACATTAACCTTCATTGACCCAACGTTCCCAAAGTGGAACATATTATTAAAAAATTTGGAGGGACGCTAAAACCTACTGTAAGTCATCTAATAAATATTCATTTACTCGTCCAAAAATGGGGGCATATTTATTTACTTTTATTTCAAGTCTGTTGCAGCTAAATAAAATAATTATTTTGATGCAATTTGTCAAAAAATGACATTTATGCTAATAAATATTTTAAATTATTTTAGGTTACAAATGCATGATAATTAATTGCTTTTATCGTCTATTTGGGTTGAATTGTGTCTATTGTGCCTACTTAGGGTCAAATATTTTAATTGTAGTGCCTTATGAGTGAGCGACGCAGCTGATTTTGCATATGTTCCACTTTGGGAACGTTGGGTCACTCTCGCTACTTGTATCAATATTTTTGCGTTATACTGAAATTTGCCATGCTCGCTCCAAAATTTACATTGATAGTAATTGTAATTCTAATATGAATATGAATTCTATTGTTAATAGTAGTAGTAGTAGCAGTAGTAGTAGTAGTAGTAGTAGTAGTAGTAGTAGTAGTAGTAGTAGTAGTAGTAGTAGTAGTAGTAGTAGTAGTAGTAGTAGTAGTAGTAGTAGTATTGTGCCTAATATTGCTATTATTAGACCTATTTTTATTATTTTAATTATTGTGATTAGTTTGTTTGGGGTTATATGCAGTTTGAACAGTGCGTTTGGCTCTCTGTGGCATGATGTTTTCAACGTAAATTTGAGTTCTGATTAGCCCATATTATTGTTCCGTTTTTCCGCAGGGTGGGTTGTGTGGGGGTCAGGGTGTGGTGGGGATGAAATGGGTATTGGTGGGATTGGGCCGGGGCAGGATGCGGTGGGACCAAGGTGAAACCAATGTGAAACATTATCTTTGTCATGACTTTCATATGTTGAACCTTTTACGGGGTGGGGCGGCATGGAGGGGTGGGGTATGGGGTGGGGTATGTCTGACTTGTGGTGGAGGTGGGGTGGGGTCGAACGGTTAGGTATGGGCTGAAGTGATCCGGGTGGGGCGAAGAGGGAAGGAGTGTTGGACGAAAAACCGAAATTTACTCAGACGAATGGGCTGTTTAGGAGCGGTCCGGAGTGGGGCGAAGTTGGGCGTGGTTTGGGCGGTGATGGGGCGGGGTGGGGCGGTGTGGGGTGTGCTGAGGGCGGTTAAAATATGGGGTTGTAGTGAGCCGAGTGGGGTCAAATTAGGAAGAAAGGTTCAAAGTGAAAACAAGTGAATCATTATTTTTATGAATTTCAGATGTTGAGCATTTTACAGAATGAGGCGGCGCGTAGGGGTGGGAATGGGGTGGCGTTGGCCGAAATTGTGTGGAGGTGGGCTAGGGTTGGACGATAGAGGTGTGGAGTTGAAGTGAACCGGGTGTGTACAAAGAGAGGAGGAGGGTTGACTGAGAAACAAAAAATTACTCTAGACAGGTGGTCTGTGTGAGGGGCGAATTTGGAGAAGGTGGGATGGGGTGGGTGGGCGGAACGGGGACTGGGGACTGAAGTGGGGGTTTTGTGGGATGCGGCAAGGGCAGTGGCGCTGTGGGACCGGTTTGAAAACAAATTGAAACAATAGTTTTCATAAATTTTATATCTTGAGCATTTTATGGGTTGGGTTGGGGTGGAAGTTTGTGGCTGGGTGGATGGGTGGGCATGGGGTGGGGTGGGTAAAAGTTAGGGTAGAGGTGGTGTATTAACATTTGTGAATCACAGCTTTTTCAAAATTGTATATATGCAACATTTGGATAAAGTTATATTTTTACATATGCATGATGTCAAAGTGACCCAACGTTCCACTTTGGGAACATATGCATAATTCTTATATCAACTTAATTTTTTATATTTTTTTCACTAATTGCCTCTAATTAGGCGGTAAACTCTAACATAGTGAAATTCTGAAGTGATAGAATGACGATTTCAGTATCTGGGATGATAAAGGTTAATAACTAATAACTAAGCTAAGCTAAATTCGAGTTATAAGTGAATGAAGACAAGGAGTTAAAGACTACAGACAATAACCACAACAAGTGGTACCAAATGTTAGTAACGATAACGAGACAATATCTAATACTAGGCTAGGCTGCACAGTGCACATAGTAGAAGAAATCATTATAGGCAGACTAAGGTGGTGCTCTTCAACAAGTGATAAAAAATATAACCATAGGCAAATAATAGCTCGGAATCGGTTATAATCAAATATATCAGAGAGATCAGCAGATCACAATGTAAACAAAAGAAATATAGCAAAACGTATAACCAATCAGTAGTTATCATAAGACAGTAAATGAAAATAATACAAAAGGGAATAAGATGCTAAGCTATAGAATTGACACCATAACCCGCTGAATTCAATGGGAACATGTCGGTCAGACAACGAAAGATATTAGTTCACAATGAGAAATTTTTAAAGGCGATTTTTAAATAGGCTGATGGATTGTAAGGCAGATATATGAGCCGGGAGGCCATTTCAAATCTTGGGACCCAGATATTTTATTGAAAATTGTTTGATTTTTAGGCGTGCATAATGCATATTCACTGCGTTAAGAGCTGGCATGCCTAGTCGCATGGTCATGAAGTGAGGAACCAGTTAAAAATAATTATTGAAAGAGTAGGGCAATCGACTCTGGTGGTAGCGATGCATAAACAGACATATTTGGAACCTATTGATGTTTAGCAGAGACAGTAACCTATAATTTATGTAAAGAGGGGCAGAGCTGGACCTCCAGTGGGCACCACATATTAATCGTATGGCACGATTTTGCAATATAATTAATGGGTTAACTCGAGAGAGATAATTAGAACCCCAAGATATATTACAATAAGATAGGTAAGGAAAAATAAGTGTGTAATAAAGATTAAAGAGAACTGATATGGGGAGGCAATGTTTAATCCTATGAAAGACCCCCAATGTTTTTAGCAATTTTTTCACAATAGTTGAAATATGATCCTTCCATGTAAATTGGCTATCAACAATGACCCCAAGAAATTCAGATGATTTAGTTTGGGTGATGGGGACATTATTAATTAGAAGTGACCTATTCACATTATGGTCTATCAGTCTATCTGTCTATCTGTCTGTCTATCTGTCCATCTGTCCATCTGTCCATCTATCCATCTATCAATCTATCATCTATCTATCTATCTATCTATCTATCTATCTATCTATCTATCTATCTATCTATCTATCTATCTATCTATCTATCTATCTATCTATCTATCTATCTATCTATCCGTCCTTCCGTCCGTCCGTCCGTCCGTCCGTCCGTCCGTCCGTCCGTCTATCTATCTATCTATCTATCTATCTATCTATCTATCTATCTATCTATCTATCTATCTATCTATCTATCTATCTATCTATCTATCTATCTATCTATCTATCTATCTATCTATCTAGCATGTATCTAATTAACTAACTAACTAACTGATTAATTAATTAATTAGTTGCCTGCCAATCAATATACCTCTCTGTCTGTCTCTGCATATTCACTCTTTATTTCGTCTATCTGACTATTCATTCATTCATTCAGTCATTCATTAGATAGACATAGACATAGACATAGACATAGACGTAGTTTTATTGATCCCAGCAATTGTACATGTATGTTTAACAAAGTATAGATATAATTCACAATAAGAAAATACTCAAAGTGAATAGGTATTATAAGAGTGAGGGAGCAAATAGGCACACCAAAAGGGACAAGTCCCGCTAAGCAGGGGCCTAATTAACAAAGTGAAGTGAGAAAGTGAAAGCTGAAGGGAGTATTTGAATGCAGAGATATTACTTAACTAGGGAAAGAAAAAAATTATTATAAAAAAACTAATGTAATAAACACTACATGAAAAGTTCAGAGAAGGAACAAAATAAAAGCAAAAGCAATCAAACAATCAAATAAATCAGCATTAGCATGGGTAACCCCTCATGCTATTAACAGAAAACATTACATAATGTATACACACGTAACAAGTGTTTAAAGTGAGTTAAGTTAGTAGCCTTACGAATGTGAATCGGAATTTTATTCCATATGACAGGGCCTTGGAATTTAATGGAAAATTTCCGAACATTTGTTTTTGCAAAAATAATACTGAAGTCTCTATTACCTCTAGTGAGTCCAGGATGCAATGCAGGAGAGAAGTAGGAAGCAAAGGAAGAAGGGAGGAGGTTATTGATGTATTGATACATAAATTGAGATGTCTGTTCAAATCTAATCTGCTTAATATTTAGGAGTTTATGCTCAGCAAATAGGGGACCAGTATGACAGTTAACAGTGGATTTAGTGATAACTCGTATGGCTTTTTTTTTGCATGGTCATTAAAACATGGAGATGGGTATCATAGGTAGAAGTCCAAATTAAATTAGAGTAACTAAGGTATGGATAGACTAGGGTGAAATATAGATTGACAAGCACATGAGAGGGAAGCAAGTAAGAGACTCTCTTAATAATGCCTATACTTTTGGAAATTTTTTACTTATTTCATCTATATGGACTTTCCATTTTAGGTGTTGATCAATATGAACGCCAAGGAATTTTGTCGTGTAAACTTGAGGAATAATTTTGTTGTCAATAAGCAGCTCATTATTTGTTATAGGTATTGGTTTTTTTATTTGAACGAAATATGATATAATTAGTTTAGATAGGTTTAATGAAAGTTTATTTGCCTTGAACCAATCACTAGCTGATATTAATTCATTATTGACTAGCTGAAGAAGCTGATCATAGGAAGCATGCGATAAAAATACATTAGAATCATCTGCAAATAGAATATAGTGTAAGATTGATGATGAATTTGGGAGGTCACTGATACAGATTAAAAACAGGAGAGGACCAAGGATAGAACCTTGAGGTACTCCAAATTCTATAGTTTGAAAGTTAGACAATTTTCCATTACAAAGCACCTGCTGTAGACGATTGCCCAAATAACTACTAAGCCATCGAAGTGCATTATCTCTAATACCATAGAGTTCAAGTTTATACAAAAGTATTTTGTGGTCCACAGTATCAAACGCTTTTGCAAGGTAAAGGAAGATACCAATTGAGTATTCATTATTGTCCATGGTCTTGGTAATTTTGTCCTGTATATCAATCAGTGACATGGAGGTAGAGTGACCCGGCTGAAAGCCATGCTGAAACGGATATAATATGGCCTTATGCTTTATGTATGAAAGTAATCTGTCATACATTACTCTTTCAAATAATTTAGAGAAAAAAGGTAGTATAGAAATGGGTCTGTAATTATTAATTTCATTTTTGGCACCTTGTTTGTGAATGGGGAGAACTTTGGCAAGCTTGATTTCTGATGGAACAATACCATTTTTTAGTGAACAGTTAATCACTTCAGCCAGCGGACTGGCAAGAAGTTCCATAACCGGTGATAATATCATAGGATTCAAATCATCAGTGCCAGAACTGTGAGTCGATTTAAGAGAGTTATTAATTGCTAATATTTCCTGGGAGGTAGTTGAAAGTAGGGCAAAGGAATTAGAGGAGGATGGGTGGAGATAGTCTTGAAAGCATTTCTCAGATGGGGGGATTTTGGATGATAAAGATTTCGCTAAGCCTGTAAAATATGAGTTGAATTTTTCAGCCATAACTAAAGGGTCATTCGTTAAATTTCCATCCAGATTAATTTCATTAATAAGTGTGTCCTTCTTAGCTGACTTAATTACTGTTCTAATAACCTGCCAGGTTTTTTTAATGTCCTTACTATGTTTTATGAATTCACTTGAATAGTAAGAACGTTCTATATTTGTACGAATTAATTTATATTTGCTACGGTAGGTAGTAAATTTGTTTTTATTTTCAATGGTAGTTTTTTTTATATATTTAATGTATAGTGCTTCCTTTTTTGGTAGATTTTAATAGGCCTAGTGTCATCCATGGTTGGTGAAAGGTATTGCTTTTTGAGATTTTAATGGGTTTAAGAGGAAAAGCTTCATCATAGCTTATCCTGACCATTTTCAAAAACAGATTATATGCCATGTCCGGTTCATTTTTATTACACAAATGCAAAACTGGATTCCAATCAATGTTAGATAAGTTATTTCTAAAAGTAGCAGAGGTTTCATCAGTGAAATTTCTCTTCATTTCAGTCTTACCTATGTTATGCAATGTGTGAGAAACATTGTTAGTCCAGGTTATTATAGGCAGGTGATCAGATATTTCTGAAGTTATTATAGCAGAGTCAATAACAGAATTAAGAGAGTTAGTGAAAAAGTTGTCTATTAGCGTGGCAGTAGTCGCTGTAATTCTGGTTGGTCGTAGGATCAATGGAAAGAAATGATAGGTAGCCATACAGTCTATAAATTCATTTGTAGGGGAATGATTACCAGAAGCCAACAGATCAATATTAAAATCACCAGCCAAGAAAATTTCTCTGGTCTTATTAGTATTCTTATTAAAAGTGTTTAGAAGTACTTCAAGATCCGTATTAAATTCATTTACATTCAGTCCCGGGGGTCTGTATATAACACCAATTTGCTTATCCATTGATTTGTGTTGAGATATATTGATAAATAGACTTTCAAATGAATCTGGTTCAGTGCTAATTTGTTCAATTTTAGAAAATGTAATATCCTCTCTTACTAAAAATCCAACACCTCCTCCTATCCTCTGTTTTCTGCTCTTGTGTATGAAGTTGTAGCCAGGGATGTGAATTGTGTCAGACATTAATTCAGTTAGCCAGGTTTCAGTAAGTGCAAGGACAGAAACCGGAAGCTGATGTAATAAAATTTGGATTTCGCTAATTTCAGGAGAAATACTACGACAGTTGAGGTGCATCAGAGAGAAAGAGGAGCGGTAATTAGCAAATTTTGATGAGAGCTGAGACGAAGTAAAATAGTCACTTTCTTTAGCATTATTCCAAAAATAATTTCCATCAGGGTCCAAGTCCTTGTTATTAAGTAATGGTCGATGTACATCTTCACATTTAAATAACTCTAATCTAGAACTTTTATAGCAATCAGGGACATCCTTATTAACAGGGATAGGCATAGATTCAGCATCATTGGCAAGAGAGAAATTCAAATTACAAGCCCTATTTAAACATTCACTGCAACGCCATTCTAGAGTCAGAGTATAAGTACACAGGCAATTTACATAAAATTCACATGCGCAAACACTACAAGTTAACACGGTTAGAGAATTCTGTTCAACTGATGATTCAGTTGTGCACGTACAAGTCAATAACGTAGATCGCTGTGGATCAGTTCTACACATCCACAGAATAGAATAAGGTGAAGAAAATAATAATTATATGAACTAGTTGTGAAATTGACAATAATGTGAGAAATTAGAAAAAATGAAAACTTGCACAGAGTGACTTTGAAACGAATCCACAAGGGTTTAGTCAGGTTTCATTAGATGCATTTATATAGCATTTATATGCATTGATATAGCGCCTCTTCAAGGGGCTACTCAGAAGCGCTACCAACCTCAGCGCGGCCAAATAAAACTGTCTTAAGATGAGAGAGGAAAGCCTGAGAAGGATTTTTACAAAGAGAGCGGAGGGTCAGAGGAAGACCATTCCAGGTTGAGGGTCCCACCACCGAGAAAGCACGGTTCTGCATAGTGGAAGTTCGAGAAAAAGGGACTGATAGTAGACTTTGTTCAGTCGAACGAAGGGAGCGGAAGTGGTGAGAACTAAGAGTAGGGCTACAAAGCTCACAAAGGTAGGCAGGAGCAAGGCCTAGCATGCAGCGCCAAACAATAGAGTAGATATCCTATACTGAATTCGCTGCTTGAGTGGAAGCCAGTGGAGAACGTCACGCATATAGCTGGAGATGACTATATAGTTGCCTCTTTCGATTTTTCAATCATCCTTACCAATATTCGGTCATAAAATCTAGTTAATTCCAATCGTCCAGATCCATACAGGTCTGCAATGTACCTAATTCTGTAATATAATCGGCCATGCAAAAATTTATGTCGAATGCTGACGGCAGTTTATACATGGATCTGTCAGAGAAATATCCGTGTTCATTCGCAGGCACCACAACCACGAGTGACGAGTCTTGATTTCAGATTCAAGTTCGGCTATAGCTATCTGGCAAACGTCTGACTAAAGTGATGTGTTGACCAACGGTTATTGCTAGCCCCACTGTGCGGGTCTATCATGTGAGTTAATTAACGCAATTATTGTCATCTATATAGGCCTATGTAGCGTGTGTCTAAACGTAATTATCATCTACGAGTGGTTAATATAATGCCACTGTGCGGGTCTAGCATGTGAGCTAATGAAAGCGATTCTCGGTTCAGGAAGTAAAAAAGGTTTTAATCCAGTTATCCGATAGGCCGCAAGGTCCATCTATTTCCGAGACACTTCCGCTTGTCATGAACCCAAAAGTTCCCTTGACGAACTTCTCGGAAACGCTTCCGATAGCTGTCATTTTAGTTTTCTTGCAGTGTCACATTTGCAAAGTTGATTCCATTGCTTTCCGTGACCTCAAAATGCTAAGTTGGAGTTCGAATCCATGTTTCCAATGCATACATCACTTCACTTATAGAAATTTCAACATTCTGGCCGCCATTTTCCCGCCATTTTGATTTTCTTCCAGTGCTACATACGTGTCTTTGATTCCATTGCATGCCTAGAACCGTAACATCTTAATTTAAATTACAAAATCGTGTTCAAATCACACAATACCCGACTTACAGCCGTTTTAGGCAATAGGCTGCCATTTTGGCCGCCATCTTGTTTTCCCATGCAACCGCTAAAAATCAAGCTTGCTAACCGCAATTTTCGTTCTCAGAAGGGTCAAATTAGTCTAGGAAAGCATGTTATCAAATTGTTACATGATCTGCTTCTAACAGCATCATTTCCAGATTCCAAGACTGGTCCAATTGGCGGCCATCTTTTTTCCCCGCCAAAATTAGACCACTTCCCGTGGTCCAATTTCTTGTAACTTTTAGTATGTTCATCACCGGACCCAAGATACCAGAAAATCATCATAAGACGCCTTCTTACAATTTTGGGGATCATTTAGTAGATTGGCCCGACTATACAACCTTTTGAAGCAATTAAAGGCCATCATTTTGGCCGCCATCTTGGTTTCCCATGCAACCGCTAAAAATTAAGCTTTCTAACCACGATTTTCGTTTTCAGGAGGGTCAAATTAGTCTAGAAAAGCATGTTATCAAATTATTACATGATTTGCTTCCAGCAGTACCATTTCCAGATTCCATGCCTTGTCCAATTGGCGGCCATCTTTTTCCCCGCCAAAATTAGACCACTTGCCGTGGTCCGATTTCTTGTAACTTTTAGTATGTTCATCATCATACCTATGACAACGGAAAATCGTCATAAAACCCTTTTTTGCAATTTTTTGGGGGTTCACCGAAGTTATTTCGTAGATTGACCCGACTAAAAGGCAATTGCAAACGCATCATGTGTGCCATCCTCTGCGTGCACTCATGACTTGGTCGATTGGTTCAACACTCGTTGAATTACCAATTAGACAGCGGCACAAATGAAACTAGCCTAAATGACGACACGATGTGCGCTATTTGTTTCACTTCCACAGAGTATCCTGTTAGCAATTCTCGGCTTCGTTGCTTTTGACTCCCTGCAACCCTAATTTCCACACTAATACGGGTGATTGGGTAAACGAACGAATACTGTTACAAAGCTGTGTGATCTATGTGATGCTTTATATGGATGAATGACGTGTAATTAAAACTCTGTGAAGAAGGCAGAGAGAAGAGACTGCTTTTTCGCTTGATCTCGGCCGGGAGCGCCTCTGAGTACAAACTTGAAGGGGAGCTACATGGGCGGAGTTTATCAGGGGATAGGGGGGGCTACGCCCCCCAAGAAGAACCAGAGTCTTTTTTATCATGTAAATGGGTTTTTTCTCGGGACTAGCCCCCTTACGCGAAAAATACGAATGACTAAAAAAAGGCCATCAACTTTTTTGGCCAGAAAAATTGTCAGATTTCGCCGAGATTTTAGCCTGACGACTAAAAAAAGTCATCAACTTTTTCCCCGGGAAAAATTGTCGTTTTCCGGACCGAATCTCAGCCCCAAAAAATTTAGCCCCTCCAAGAACGGAAACCAAACTCCGCCCATGCAGCAGGACCGTGTTTAAGGTTCTTCGAGTGTCGGTGCAAAGTGCTACAGCAGGGGCAAAGTGCCGTTCGGCAGCCTTACAAGATTACGGTAGACATTTACAAAAATCCGCTGTTCAATAGGTTAAAATACGTGGTTGGTCGGTTGTGGCGGGTCAGCAAGCAAGCACGCAACGTCCTTGAACTAAGTGAAATTAATGTTTTCTTACACTTACTGATTTTGCAAAAGGTTCAAGTAACACTGAGACTCGCAAAAGACATTTGGCCAATGGCAACAAAACTCTCGGCTCAGGGGCATTCGGTGCACGGCACCGAATGGACCTATGTTAAACACGGCCCTGCCATGCAGTGAGCTATCAAAAATGACACCTAGGTCACGCACAGGAGTTGAAAATGTAAATTGAGGAACGGTCTCAGAGAAAAGCAAAACGTCGATTCCTAGAAGTTGCCGGGGAGAGCCAAGCCAGATGAGCTAAGTTTTGGAAGAGCTAATTGAAAGGCGACTGGATTTGCAAATCGTGGGAAAGGGCCTCAATACGGCGAACTAATGTGAGTTGAACTTGAGTAGACAAAAAACCACGAACATAGGTCTGAACATCATCAGCAAAGAGGTGACCAGTAGCAGAGTGACATTCATTCATTCATTCAAATTTCCACACGCGAATTAATTCCCGCCCCCCCCCCCAAACTGAAATCCTGACGCCGCCACGTGATGGAAAAGTATACTAATGTGAGTTGAACTTGAGTAGACGAAAAACCACGAACATACATGTAGGTCTGAACATCATCAGCAAAGAGGTGACCAGTAGCAGAGTGACATTCATTCAAGAATTTATATAGCGCTTCTTCAAGGGGACAACTCAGAAGCGCTCCCGACTTTAGCACGGCAAAAAAGGACAGTTTTGAGTTTAATAAAAAAATGTTTCAGTAATAACCCCAGCAAGTAGACGTAGCTCCTGTGGGAGCCCATTCCAGACAACTAGGCCGATCACAGAAAATGCTCTATGCTGCATCGTTGCAGTTCGTGCAAAAGGGACCAATAGCAATCCATTCTGTGCAGAACGGAGGGGGCGGTGGTCTTGGGTACTATAGTGGAGTAACAAAGCTCTTGCAAGTAGTGTAGGGCAATTCCAAGCTGGCATTGCCTAGCTAGGGCAGCGATCCTAAAAAACATGGAAACAGAGAAGGAACATCATCCGTGTAGGCCTACAGAATGAAAAGTTGGGGAGCAAGGACTGATCCCTGCAGAACTCCTAAAAAGACCGGTACCTTTTTAGATCTGGACTTTCCAGCTGTAACCATTTGGGTGCGACCAGACAAGTGAGATTGAAGCCAAGGTAGAGGGACATCATTAATACCATAGGATTTAAGGTGTTGGCGCAAATTTTTTTGATCGACTAGGGCACTAGGTTATGTCAAAGGCATGCTGACACGTCGAAGAGTCCTAGAATGGAAACCTGTGCCTTATTACTGCGGAGATTTTTTGTTTTTGTATTGCGGGGTTCCTCTGTGTGGTGTACGCTAGCCTAACCTATCGTCTTCCTAGTCTGCTGCCTATCGTCTACTTAGTCTGCCGCCTATCGTCTACTTAGTCCCGTCTAGGCTACTTAGCCAACGTCCGCCTAGCTGGCATGCATCCACGCATGCCTGTCTTCCGTCTACTTAGCCTATCGCCCGCTCAGCCTGCGTCTACTGCCCGCCTAGGCTATCGTCTACTTAGTTTCGTCTACTTAGTCTATATCTGCCTAGCTGGCATGCATCCACACTCGCAGGGTATATAAGGTGGCTATTTCAGAGATTCAAAAAGATGCGGAAACCGCCGGCGATCATCTGCATGCAGAAAACCTGGTTCAAGCCGAGTAGCAGCTTTGAGTTACCCGGGTATTCCTATGTGCGGCATGATCGCACCACTGGAGAACAGGGAGGAGGAGTGGCAACCTTCGTGAAGACGGGGATCGCCTACTCCGTGATAAACACGACCGACGTCCCGGAATCAATCATCATCTCGATCGACGGACTGCCGGAGAAGATGAAGATCACCAACGTCTACCATCGACCAACGAAAACGGAGGTCAACCCACTACAACCGGGGACCTACACACGCTTCTTCAAAGACAAGACAGCGATCGTTCTGGGAGACTTCAACGCCCATTGCTCACTCTTTGGGTCCGCCTCGACTGATGCACGTGGGTGCCAGTTAGAAGACGACATAGAAGCCAGCGCCTATGTCCTACTGAATACTGGCACCCCGACTTACACTATCCACTCCACCGGAGCGACCAGTCAATTGGATCTTGCAATGGCCTCCCCATCCCTGGCGAGGAAGTGCACTTTGACCGTCCTTGACGACTCCATGGGCAGCGATCACTCGCCCATCCTCATCAGCATCGGCGAGACAGTTCCGGTCGAGGAATCGTTCGTCCCGAGGTGGCTCCTTCGGAAGGCCGACTTGACGACTTTCAAGGACGACTGCAGACAGGCGCTCACCACCGACCTCATCACCGACGACATCGAGGAGAGTCACACCAGCATCCTCGACACGCTGATGGAGATCGCCTTGCGACACATCCCTAGGACGACCCCTCCCAAGGGGAAGACCAGAGATGTGCCGTACTGGACGGACGAGTGCACTCACCACGTCAGGGAGCGAACAAAGGCCCGCAGAAGGATGCAGCGGACACGCGCTCCGGAGGATGCTGCTGAATACCACCGCATCAAGGGCGTCACCCAAAGAGTGATCAAGAACGCGCAGAAGTCCTCCTGGAGAGATTACTGCACCACGCTCAACGACAAGACGAAACTCGGAAAGGTCTGGGGAACGCTGAAGAAGATGTCCGGGACAAGAGCAAGACCAGCCATTCCAACGCTCAAGAAGGATGGACGAACCTTCACGACGAATGCGGAGAAGGCGAATCTCTTCGGAAGGTGTTTCTCTGAAGTCAGCTGCACTGGCAGCCACTCCGTGGAGTTCCAAGCATGTAAGGAAGCTTTCGAATTGGAGCATGCGGCAGAACTCCATGGGGTCTGACTGACGAGAAGCCCTTCAACGAGCCCTTCACCATCCAGGCTCTGAGAATCGCTCTTCTCCGCTGCAAGAAGGAGTCAAGTCCGGGCGAAGACACCATCACCTACGAGATCCTGGCACAGCTTCCGCATCCGAGTCTACTGGCCTTGTTGGAGCTCTACAACAAGGTGTGGGAACGATGACAACTTCCGGCCTGCTGGAAGAACTCCATCGTCGTCCCGATCCTGAAGCCGTAGAAGCCAGCATTCGAAGGGAGTTCGTATCGGCCGATTGCTCTGACATCCGTCTTATGCAAGCTGATGGAGCGACTCGTCACCGACCGGCTGACGTGGCACATGGAGTCCAACCACCTCTTCAACAGGTTCCAGTCTGGATTCCGGAAGCTGAGGAGCTGCCAGGACCACATCATCCGCCTGCATGACGACATCCAGAGAGCCATCCACGCCAAGTACAGCCTCACTGGAGTCTTCGTAGACCTGGAGAAAGCCTTCGACCTGATGTGGACCGACGGACTGCTTCACAAGCTGCTGAAGTACAACATCACCGGTCCGATGTTCAACTGGATCAGGGACTTCCTCACCGACAGAACCATCGGCGTTCGTGTTGGTGCCGCGCTTTCCGACCTCTTCCGAATGGAGAACGGATCGCCGCAGGGAAGCGTCATCAGCCCTGTCCTCTTCATCATCATGTTGAACGACATCCCGGAGCCGGACAACGGAGTGAAGTTTTCTCTCTACGTGGACGACAGCGCCATCTGGAGAGCTGGACCGAACCCGGACGTCAACCAACGCCATCTGCAGTCGTACCTGGATCGGTTGAAGGAGTTCTTCGACCAATGGGGTTTCCGAGTTTCGACAACAAAGACCGCCGCAGTCGAGTTCCGCCGCAGTGGGACCCCTGCTGCACATCGGCCGCTCAGGTTGGGTGCTTCTCGCTTGGAAAACGAGTCTAAGGTCAAGTTCCTCGGTGTGATATTTGACCAGCATCTCAGCTGGTCCGAACACATCCGGTATGTGACGGACCGATGCAAGAAGCGTCTCAACCTGATGCGTGCCATCGCAGGGTCCCATTGGGGGGCCTCGAAGGACACCCTTCTGATGGTCTACCGGGCACTGATCTGCTCCGTCATCGACTGCGGTTCCATCGCGTACGAGAGTGCCTCTACGACCCAGAAGCAAGCGCTTAACACAATCCAGTGTAAAGCGCTGACGATTGCTTCTGGAGCGCTAAAAGGTACAAGTTTGTCTGCTTTACAGGTCGACTGTGGAGAAATGCCGCTCCATCTCCGACGCAAGTAGCAGATAATGGAGTTCATCATGAAGACAGACGCCATCGAAGACCATCCGACGCAGACCATCACTATCGGCCGGAAGACGAAGACGGCCAAGGACGACACGGACCCGATTCGAGTGAAGGCGAGACAGATCGGCATCGAGATCGCAAAGCCTACGATCCAGCCACTCGCCTGCACTGCCAAACCGACCTGGAATCTGCGCCATGCCGTCGTGGACACCACCCTCATGGATGCGATCCGAGACTTGGACAACCTTTTAAGAAGGAAGTCTATAGTCGAAGATCACATCCGCACCTATGAGGACCATGTGGCTGTCTACACGGATGGCTCACGTAACAACGAAGGCAGAGCATCTTGCTCATTTTATGTGCCCTCCTGTGGTCACTATGGAAGCTACAGGATGAGCGATGGTTCGTCAGTCCTGGCAGCAGAAATGGAGGCCATAGGCAGGGCGATAAAATGGGCCACTAAGACTCAGATACCTAATGTTGTTCTTTTTTCAGATTCCCAGGGCGTGTTGCAGAGTCTGGAAAGACAGCGATCCGGGACAAGACAACACCATCTCGTCGACCTCATCTATGCCATCGATGACTACGGACAACACGCAGAGTCGCCAGCGAAGATCGTTAGGATTCCTGGTCATCATGGCATCGCAGGCAACGAGACCGCAGACGCCCTGTGCAAGCAGGCGATCCACAACACCACCTTGGACATCCCGACGACGCTCGAGTATCCAGAAGCTCGACACGCCTATCGAGACCACTTTCTCCGGAAATGGCAGCAAGAATGGGCCACCTCCGACACCGGCTCCGACTACAGACTCGTTGAGCCGAACGTCAGCCTGGCCCGCAAGTACGCTGACCAAAACCGGAAGAAGGAAGTCCCATCACCAGACTCCGTCTAGGCCACTGCCTCCTCAACACGCAGTTGAAGAGATGGGGCCGACACGACACCGGAAACTGCGATACGTGCGGTGTCCAAGAAACTGTGCGTCACTTCCTGCTGGAATGCCCCTCCATGACCGGTCTCCAAGACGAGCTCATGAGGGAATGCGCACGGCAGAACTGGACATTCAATCTGTTAACCGCACTCGGTCAGCCCACCTGCTTGAACCTCGTGTACAAATGGGTGGAAGATTCCGGTCGACGGATGTGACACTGTATTCAACACGGCGATCCTTGTGCCTAACAAGGAATGACCCTGGCTAACCCCGGCGGTCCCTTGCGCCAATAAGCAAGGGAAGAAGGCAAAGACCAAGATCAAGAAAGAAGGAATGACAACATCCGAGAACAATACAATAGACAGAACATTGTGATTGTTCGAACATTGTATATATATATATATACATGTATGTTAGGCATGCATACGTTTGTGTGTATGTATGTAAGTATGTATGTGTGCGTGTCTGTGTGCTAGTATGCATGTCTGATAACGTGTGCATATATGTGTATATGCATATATATCCGTGTATATGCATGTATATATGTATGTATGCGTGCGTATGTATGTGTATGTAACTGCCCGTATGCTTATATGATTGTATGCATGTATGACTGCTTATGAATGTCCACATACATGTGTGTATGCGTGCGTGCATATGCATGACTATGTGCATGAGTCTATGAAAGTCTGCATGAGAACTATCGTCTGTGTTTGTGTGTGTGTGTATGTGTGTGTGTATGTATATACATATTTATATGTATGTATATGTATACATACATGTGCACGTGTGTATATGTTTCGTCTATCTAGGGTGCGATGGCGCTGACTCCAGTGTTAAATACAGTGGAGTAGATGCCGTTGCGCTCTGGATGGGCGATGTGTATACACACTTACTCTGACGCTTTCGCCAGGGACCGCCACATTACGGTCAGCCTATTAGACATTATAAAACCTTGTGTAGAGTCCCAGCATGCATAAATATGTGTGTGTGTCTGAGTTGGTGTGTATGCGTGTGCATATAACATATATCTGTGTGTGTATGCATGCATATGCACTCCTAGCTGCACACATATTAAAATTAATGAAATTGCATAAAATGTCCATTTTTATACATATGTACGTATAAAACATATATGTATGTAACTGTGTGCATACCTATGCACGTGCCTATGTGCACACACGTGCAGGGCCGTAAGTCCCGGGGAGGGAAGGGAGGGAATTCCCTCCCCACTTTTAGAGCTGGGAAGGGAACGTGACGGAATTCCCTCCCCACAATTTTTTCTCAGCTGCATCACAAATGCTAGAGTCAGTAAGCTGTAAACGACTGCACGTTGCTCGAAACGTAGATTTTTGAAGATTTGCTCTGTGATCAAAAGCCGCACAGTTAAAAGAGGTGTAAATGCGTTCAATGATCAATAGGATCTCTTCTTTATTAACCTTCATTGACCCAACGTTCCCAAAGTGGAACATATTATTAAAAAATTTGGAGGGACGCTAAAACCTACTGTAAGTCATCTAATAAATATTCATTTACTCGTCCAAAAATGGGGGCATATTTATTTATTTTTATTTCAAGTCTGTTGCAGCTAAATAAAATAATTATTTTGATGCAATTTGTCAAAAAATGACATTTATGATAATAAATATTTAAAATTATTTTAGGTTACAAATGCATGATAATTAATTGCTTTTATCGTCTATTTGGGTTGAATTGTGTCTATTGTGCCTACTTAGGGTCAAATATTTTAATTGTAGTGCCTTATGAGTGAGCGACGCAGCTGATTTTGCATATGTTCCACTTTGGGAACGTTGGGTCACTCTCGCTACTTGTATCAATATTTTGCGTTATAGGCTACTCAAATTTGCCATGCTCGCTCCAAAATTTACATTGATAGTAATTGTAATTGTAATATGAATATGAATTCTATTGTTAATAGTAGTGGTAGTAGTAGTAGCAGTAGTAGTAGTAGTAGTAGTAGTAGTAGTAGTAGTAGTAGTAGTAGTAGTAGTAGTATTGTGCCTAATATTGCTATTTTTAGACCTATTTTTATTATTTTATTTATTGTGATTAGTTTGTTTGGGGTTATGGCAGTTTGAACAGTGCGTTTGGCTCTCTGTGGCATGATGTTTTCAACGTAAATTTGAGTTCTGATTAGCCCATATTATTGTTCCGTTTTTCCGCAGGGTGGGTTGTGTGGGGGTCAGGGTATGGTGGGGATGAAATGGGTATTGGTGGGATTGGGCCGGGGCAGGATGCGGTGGGACCAAGGTGAAACCAATGTGAAACATTATCTTTGTCATGACTTTCATATGTTGAACCTTTTGCGGGGTGGGGCGGCATGGAGGGGTGGGGTATGTCTGACTTGTGGTGGAGGTGGGGTGGGGTCGAACGGCTGGGTATGGGCTGAAGTGATCCGGGTGGGGCGAAGTGGGAAGGAGTGTTGGAAGAAAAACCGAAATTTACTCAGACGAATGGGCTGTTTAGGAGCGGTCCGGAGTGGGGCGAAGTTGGGCGCGGTTTGGGCGGGGATGGGGCGGGATGGGGCGGTGTGGGGTGTGCTGAGGGCGGTTGAAATATGGGGTTGTAGTGAGCCGAGTATGGTCAAAGTGGGAAGAAAGGGTCAAAGTGAAAACAAGTCAATCATTATTTTTATGAATTTCAGATGTTGAGCATTTTACAGAATGAGGCGGCGCGTAGGGGTGGGAATGGGATGGCGTTGGCCGAAATTGTGTGGAGGTGGGTTAGGGTTGGACGGTAGAGGTGTGAGGCTGAAGTGAACTGGGTGTGTACAAAGAGAGGAGGAGGGTTGACTGAGAAACAAAAAATTACTCTAGACAGGTGGTCTGTGTGAGGGGCGAATTTGGAGAAGGTGGGCTGGGGTGGGTGGGCGGAGCGGGGACTGGGGACTGAAGTGGGGGTTTTGTGTGATGCGGTAAGGGTAGTGGCGCTGTGGGACCGGTTTGAAAACAAATTGAAACAATAGTTTTCATGAATTTCATATCTTGAGCATTTTATGGGGTGGGTTGGGGTGGAAGTTTGGGGCTGGGTGGATGGGTGGGCATGGGGTGGGGTGGGTAAAAGTTAGGGCAGAGGTGGGGTATTAACATTTGTGAATCACAGCTTTTACAAAATTGTATATATGCAACATTTGCATAAAGTTATATTTTTACATATGCATGATGCTTATACTAGTCAAAGTGACCCAACGTTACACTTTGGGAACATATGCATAATTCTTATATCAACTTAATTGTTTATATTTTTTTCACCAATTGCCTCTAATTAGGCGGTAAACTCTAACATAGTGAAATTCTGAAGTGATAGAATGACGATTTCAGTATCTGGGATGATAAAGGTTAATACAAAGAGAGAGGAATTTATGACTTGACACGCCCAATATAGGCTATCATCCTGAAATACTGCAGAGGGGAAGACAGCTAATCACACACACGCACACACAATAGCATACATAGGACCTACCTGTACTCAAAATGGACAAGCTCCTAAGCACCTTTGTCACTTGGTGCACAAACCCTCTCTGCAGTACCTTCCCACCCTCTCCGGTCTGCTGATCGGTTTGCTTATCGACTTGATCTCCTAGTTCCTGGGGCAAGGACTTACATGGTCCAACACCAGCTTTTGCCATTGTAGACCCTTTTATGTGGAATTAGACCCTTCTATGTTGAATAACCTACCTCCCTTTATCTATCCCAATTAAGATTTAATTAGAGGGTAACATCTTCCGCCATTCACTGCTTCAGGTCTTTCCTATTCCCTCGGGCTTTCACGCTGAGAGTTCCTCTGAATAGCTAGTACTGTAAGAGGCGCTTTGTAAATTGGCATATAAGTCTGCCTACGTGCATTGACGGTTTATGCATGCATACATAGCATGTATACACAAGTACATATAGGCTAGTCAATGCAGTCATATTGGAAGCATGAGCTCTCAGATTTGAAAGGAGAAATACTGATAGCCCTGTCACATCATCTCAAGATTACGTTATACCGCATATTCGATTGAAGGCCTACAGACGATTACAAATAAATTTAAGCAAATAAAATTCGTGAATAGAATGCGGCGCGTTAAATGATATAAGAAGTCTCATCTCTTTCGTTTTTCCAAATGACTTATGGATCATGTGCTGGTAAGTGCTTTGAAAATAGTGCAAATGTGCACTGCATTCTCTAACAAGAACAGCTTTTCACATATACAAACAATCAGGTCTAGCCATTGCCTAAATCTGTGCACCAGAAAAGTGATTAACAGCATTGTATGATAGCATTGTTATCTTATCATTATGATCAGATTTTTTCCAAGTAGGCTATAATGAATCTGTTTTGGTTGCAGTTTGTATTTGTAATCGCAATCACAATCCAGAGTAGGCTACTTCTTCAGCGTCCACAGAGGCTATAGGTATAGCGAGAGCCAGCCTTTTTTGTGGATTTCAGTCAAAATAAATTCAGCTATTAAAACAATTGATAGGCAAGAGATGACAAAAACGACAAAATGATATGATAAAGTATTTGTTGTGGATTATTTAAGCCTGCAAGTAGGACGTTATGTATAATTAAAATTAGTTTTCACCTTAGACCTATAATAATTATTGACTAAGATTCACTCAACGTCCAGACATGTTTTAACCCCTTGTCAACTCATTGTAGTAGAATATAACCGTGTTGTTGTTTAACTTGATCATGAAACATTTGACACTGAATACAGAAGTGGGTAACAGGCTAACAGCTCAGTTTACAGTACAAACGAGTTGCTAAAGATGAATGCATACGCAGATGGAGAAGCTAAAATGAAGAGAAATATAAGCCACTAAATAGGCAGTAGCGGCGCTGGGGGGCTATAGGGGGGGCTAAGCCCCCTAAAAAAGGCCATCCATTTTTCTCCCATGTAAAAATAAAAATTTCGCACGAAAAACCCCGTTTAGCCCCCCCCCAACTGAAATCCTGGCGCCGCCACTGTAAATAAGCCTAATGCTTCAACTCTTTCGGTTTGGCAAAAGAACCTCTAGTCGTGTTTGTTCCCTGTAGTCTGAACATATTATAGGCTATGTGTAGTAGGTCTATAGTGCGAACCAACAATTTTTAACACTAGCTTTGGGTGGGCTTCTTGAGAGAGGTATACCATACGGACAATTCCGAAGGGACAATTTTCCCTCCCCACATTTAGTTACAGATTTACGGCCCTGCACACGTGCATGTATTACCGTCCGCTCAGGGTGCAGCTGTGCTGGCTGCAGTGCGAAATGCACTGCAGTTGATACAGTTGCGCTCTTGGCGGACGATCGTATATTAAAATGTCTCTGGCGCCTTCGCCAGATGCCGCCATATGACGGTGTATATATGCGACCAATTAACCTAATGTTTATACTGCATTCGCAAGGTGCCGCCGCCTGAAGGCTAACATAGAAGGACAACTTATCTATAATTATTACAGATACATTCTTAACGAATGAACAATGCATAGGCCTACCATGTATATATACACTATTTTAAAATCAATCTGCATAAATGTCAGAGTGTCTTATGATGAGGTGATCATCTTCGCTATGAAGCCTCGAAATAAATCGTATATCAGATTAAAAAAAGAACTCCGCCACTGGTTGCTCTCTGCCAGTGCCAGTCCCAAGCCTGGATAAAGGAGAAGGGCGACACTAATCATCTTTGATATGGCAGTGTCCAGGGCCGGCCTTAGCCCAAGTGGCGCCCTAGGCAAGGCATACATTTGGCGCCTCAGGCATAGGCCTGCATTAGGATTTTATTTCGGGGGATGTTTTCTTGACCGTTAATTTTGAGGTGCGTACACGCTGCGGGCGACTTTTTTGGTCGAAATTTTCTGACGACTTTTGTTAGTCGTCGAATTTTCTGACGTCCAAAAAACGCTATTTTCCGCGATTTTCGACTATTTTCTGCTCAAAATTACATTACACACTGTCATGTGCTATAAAATGCATAATTATTTCATTTTTACATTATTTCATTTAGGGGAGGGGCGGTACGTGTTCAAACACCCAAAACATCCCCCTAGCTACGGTCTTGTAGGCCTATATGCTCAACTGAGTAATTCATTATAATTTTTTTATTATTGCACTGAAGGCTGGATATAATATTCAATTTTGTGAAGAATGGTATAAGTTTACAAATATTAAAATACACTCTTGTGGAAATGGCGCCCTCTTTGTGGAAAGAACTTGCAATGGCGACCCATGCAACTGCCTGCTTTGCCTATGCCTTAGTTCGGTCCTGCCTCAGCTACTGCCCTTTCTTCATCGTCGTCCCTACTATAGACTATTTTATTTAAATATGAATAAAGGGCAGGCTGTAATGTTGTAATCTCATCTTCATACTCAGCAAGGCCCACTCCCATTTCATACATTTCATTTCTTGCAACATCTTCACTCTCGAAATTGAGCGTCGCGTATTTTAACCTGTCTCCTAAAGCAAAGAGTATAGCCTACGGAATGTCGTTAAAAATCGAATTTTATTTGTCGAGTTAAAATTTATACAGTCCTTGAAATTGAATTAGGCCTGCCTGAACAGTGAACAGGTGCAAAGAATCCATAATTATTTAAAATTCTTTCCATTAGCAAAAGTTTTGGGTTTAAAAGAATTATAGTGTAAAAAATAAATTCGCCGGTACCGCGGCGCCCCCCAAAGACTGCGGCGCCCTAGGCAACTGCCTACTTTGCCTATAGGTAAGGCCGGCCCTGGCAGTGTCGTTAAACATGTAACAAGAGATTCAAAAATCTCGGGCTAGCACGGTCCGGCCACGGGGACCTAATTGGCATGACGACACTAATCACCTCCGATATGGCAGTGTCGGCAAACATGTAACAACTGCTTAAAAAACGGGTTAACTGGCTCGCATGGTCACATCGGTAAGGTCGGTGGCCGCGCGTCTGTACGCGACTCTGTGACAGAGAGCGTGCGGCCCGCGTTTCGATACATTTTGTTGTACAGTTTTATTAAGATGGCATTGGACATGCAATAACATTAAGTTACTGGAAACGTTGACTAAATGCCTACAGCGACCACTCGCACACACATACAGGGTGCGCCAAAAAAGTAATCCCCTACGGTTTTTTTGTCCATATCTTGGCCAAGCATGCGAATTTTTAAATGAAACTTTACAGTGTTAAAGGCAATTCATATCTACGCACAATGGCAAAATTTAAAAAAAATATTTCAAACAGAACAAAAGTTATATCACTTTTAGTGATGTCGCCCACCGTTTTTTGACGATTCAAAAACGAAACGCAATTTGTTTTAGGTTTTTTGCTAATATCATGGCCAGAAGTAAGAATTTCAAAATGAATCTTTACAGTTTTAAAGACAATTCATATTTACACATGATGGCCAGATTTCATCAAAATATTTCAAACACAAGAAAAGTTACACCACTTTTAGTGAGGCCACCCACAGTTTTTGACGATTCAAAAACGTAGCGCAACAAAAAGTAACAAAAACGTGATTTTATCAGGTCATATCTCAAATAACTGCTTGGAACTGAACTTGTTAGTGATTCTCAACTTGTGTTCAATGTGCTCACCACCAGTGCCAAAACTTCTTTTGAGTCTCTTTGCAAAGTTCTTGATGGACATGTTGATAAATCTGACAGATTTCTTATTTACCAATTTGATTGTCATCTTGCTTAGTGACTTCTCAGTGACGTGCAGCTACGCTGGTACCCTGTTCTCTTTTTAAATAGTAATAATAATAATCATCTGGCATCAGTGATTCCGTTAAGGTCTGAATTCTTGGAGTCATGGACGCATCACATCAAAAAAGTTGGAGTCCACACCAAATGGATAAGAGTCATGGACTCCACACCCATCCATTTTTGGAGTTCCATCGGGACAAAGTATAGGTCAAATGTAAAATATTCCGAACTTCTTATAAAACAGGCGACAAAGGGCCCAACCATTAGGCCTATTATTACGTGGCCTACGCAAAATTCATATTTTTGACTCGCTCGATCATTCTATACGTACGTAGATTTTGCGAACAGCCACATGCGAAGCCTACGTCAAAATTAGCTCTAAGCCTCTAACCCTCCTCCGTTTAGTAGACCGTTTACAAAAGTTCGTTATTTTAGGCTAGCTAAAATCAGCTATAAAATTCATTTTACCGTTGGCTATTTTTGTGTGTGTTAAAATCTGAAGTTGTGGTTACCAATTATACAGAAAATACCAATTAAATCATAAACTCATAAATTATAGCCAGCTTTTCCAGAGGTAGGCCTAGGCCATCGTAGAATCGTGAAAGGTCATGTAGGCCCTAGGCCTATAGGCTATGGCCTAATCCAAAGATAAGTAGAAGTCTTTAGTTTTTAAATTTTTAGAACAAATTAACAGCCATTTAGAAGCAAAAGCTGGTGTTAGAGCACAATCAGATTGCATCATATTGCGTTAACATTGACTGGAGAGCTCCTCTGAGAGGGCCTCTTGTAGAGGCGTTATCATAGGCGTACGGCGATAATTCAGCAGTGGGGGGCACAGATTTAACTTCTGCCCGAAAAATACAAAAGTTGACGACCTTTTTTTTAGTCATTTGCAGAGTCTGCTTGTCCGAAAAACAGTTTTGCCATAAATTTGGGGGGGGGCATTTTCCGCCCTGGATCCCCGACCCGTACGCCTATGGGCGTTATGTAACTTATTGAAATGAATGAATGAATAGGCCTACAGAGCCTGAGAGCTAAAATGCGATTGTCGTTAGCAAGGATATCATTAAAAAAACAGGGAAATTTTAGAACACTATGGCCTATAAGTACTATATATAGCACCAATTTTCCCGACGATAATAAATTTTATACTTTTAAAGAAAAACATTTTAGCATTGTTGTACTTCTTTTAGTTTTCTTGATTTTAGGATCTATCCGACGACGGTCGTTATTTTTTAAGCTAGCTCATGGGAATGGTTGAACGTTAGGCTGACATGTCGACATATATGACATGACATATAGGCCTATTGCTGACATGTCGATGGTTTAGACTTTAGACCTAGGCCTGCATGCAGACCATGTTCCTGTTTCATCGTGATGTAGACTATGTACGTCACTCCCTTACAATGAAATGAAATATTCGTAAATAGGTCATTGCATAAATTATTCAAACTAACCAGTCAGTTAATACGCAATGCATAAACTGAGACAGTACGTTACACATAATTATACGGACCCCGCGATATTTCTTATTGGTGTCCCATGGACGCATCGTTAATTTATTTGTGCGTCCATCCACAACTTCAGTGCGTCCATGGACGCACCGCCTTTATTTTTGTGCGTCCGGCGTCAAAATTTGTGCGTCCGGGACGCACGGACGCACGTTAACGGAATCACTGTCTGGCATTATCAAAGCCTATTTGATGACAATTATTTGAGATGAGACTTAATAAAAAATTGTGTTTTTGCTACTTTTTGTTGCGTTGCGTCTTTGAATCGTCAAAAAACGGTATTTTGCTGAAATCTGGCCATCATGTGTAGATATGAATTGTCTTTAAGCCTGTAAAATTTCATTTCGATATTCTTACTTCCGGCCAAGATATTGACCAGAACAATTAAATTGGTTTTTTGTTACTTTTTGTTGCGTCGCGTTTTTGAATCGTCAAAAAACGGTGGGGGGCCTCACTAAAAGAGATATAACTTTTGTTCTGTTTGAATTTTGTGGTAATTTGACCATTGTACGTAAATATGAATTGCCTTTAAGACTGTAATGTTTCATTTAAAAATTCGTATGTTTGGCCAAGATATGGGCTGAAAACCGTAGTGGATTACTTTTTTGGCGCACCCTGTAGAACTCAGCAAACGAAGTTCCATTCAAATTGATAGTTGATGCCATGTTCGGCTCAAAATTAATTTTGACACGTTAAAGTAGCATGATGATGATGCTATACGCTTGCGAAAGTTAAAATAGGTTCTAAGTGCAATTTCTAAAACATAATTATGTACTGCTTTTATTTTCTGTGTTATCAGCGATAGGCCTACTTGGAATTGGCATCGTTGGGGTTGTCTGCCTGATCATCACAATTGAAATTGTTTGGGTTTTTGTTGTCATGTTTCGAAGGTAGGGATAAATGGCATTTTATGCCATTTTATACTTTTCCATCAAGTGGCGGCGTCAGGATTTCAGTTTGGGGGGGGGGGCGGGAATGAATTCGCGTGTGAAAATTTAAATGAATGAACGAATGTCACTCTGCTACTGGTCACCTCTTTGCTGATGATGTTCAGACCTATGTTCGTGGTTTTTCGTCTACTCAAGTTCAACTCACATTAGTTCGCCGTATTGAGGCCCTTTCCCACGATTTGCAAATCCAGTCGCCTTTCAATTAGCTCTTCCAAAACTTAGCTCATCTGGCTTGGCTCTCCCCGGCAACTTCTAAGAATGGACGTTTTGCTTTTCTCTGAGACCGTTCCTCAATTTACATTTTCAACTCCTGTGTGTGACCTAGGTGTCATTTTTGATAGCTCACTGCGTGGCGGAGTTTGGTTTCCGTTCTTGGAGGGGCTAAATTTTTTGGGGCTGAGACTCGGTCCGGAAAACGACAATTTTTCCCGGGGAAAAAGTTGATGACTTTTTTAGTCGTCAGGCTAAAATCTCGGCGAAATCTGACAATTTTCCTGGCCAAAAAAGTTGATGGCCTTTTTTTAGTCATTCGTATCTTTCGCGTAAGGGGGCTAGTCCCGAGAAAAAAACCATTTACATGATAAAAAAGACTCTGGTTCTTCTTGGGGGGCGTAGCCCCCCCCTATCCCCTGATAAACTCCGCCCATGTAGCTCCCCTTCAAGTTTGTACTCAGAGGCGCTCCCGGCCGAGATCAAGCGAAAAAGCAGTCTCTTCTCTCTGCCTTCTTCACAGAGTTTTAATTACACGTCATTCATCCATATAAAGCATCACATAGATCACACAGCTTTGTAACAGTATTCGTTCGTTTACCCAATCACCCGTATTAGTGTGGAAATTAGGGTTGCAGGAAGTCAAAAGCAACGAAGCCGAGAATTGCTAACAGGATACTCTGTGGAAGTGAAACAAAGTGTGTCATCTGGAATTTAAATCATGTACTCAGAAGCCTATTTCCACATAATTGTTAAATGGCCTTATGCTCTGCGTTCGCGTCCACACAACTTTGAACTGCCTAGAAAAGATGACTTTAATTTCATATCTCGTGTTCTTTTTAAGACTGTTCGCAGTGTTAACTGTAGGAACTAGAAATTAATCTATCTTTCGCATGCTTCCAGCCTGAATTCTGCGGACAATCGTTATTTTAGCCTATTTACTTCTTTAAAATACTTTTTTTGTTTCATGTAATAAGTTGCGGTGTGTCAACTTAGTTTTTCTTGAATAAACGAAGTATATATATATACATGTACATCGTGTCGTCATTTAGGCTAGTTTCATTTGTGCCGCTGTCTAATTGGTAATTCAACGAGTGTTGAACCAAACGACCAAGTCATGAGTGCACGCAGAGGATGGCACACATGATGCGTTTGCAATTGCCTTTTAGTCGGGTCAATCTACGAAATTGCTGATCCAAATACCATAAGGACATTTCAGGAGAAAGCTTTATTTGAGTTTGTGTCACAGAAATCGTTGCATCTAGGCCTATTTGCTATTCTCAAAGTCGATCAAAATTCTCTATTTTCTGATCCCAAAACGTGGATTAGACGCGAAGGTTGCCGACATTTGAAGGACGTTGTTGCTGCACTTTTGTTATTAGGCCTAATGACTCTGAGCATGCAGAAAAGTTGGCAACTCATTTTAGCTTGGCCCTCACACAAGATGAGCAGCAACGTCAGCTCATCTTCCAAGTAGTGGAACATCACCGAAAATCTAGGCCTACTGCTCCACAGAAGAAGATTTTCACTCTTCAGTGACAGTTAGACATTATTTTTATATCAGAAACATAAACACAACTACTTTGTGTTGTTGCACAGTAACAATATAAACATATTAATTATTAAGCTACTCAGTACTGCAACATGTGTTGTTTGTTTGCTGTATTCTGCATTGTGTGACAGTAAGCGATACAGTGCACTAAATTTGTGATTTTTGTAAATTTGTACGAATAATCGCATATTCTAAAATCTTTACAGGCATTGAGCTGTCACTTTGCATGGTCCTATAGCCATAAGATTTCACCGAGTTGTTTATGACACCAAATGTCACAAATCCAGAGGTTGTGTCGGTTTGGCCATCGATCTTCCTCTCTCGCTTCTGATCCTCGTATCTAGCTATCTTTCCATATCCGTCCATCATTCTGTCATTCACTTTCTTCCTTTTCCCCAAATCGTGCATCTTTATCAATATATATATATACATATATATTAATATATATCTAGTAATTATCAATATCATGAGCGGAGACTTGCGGGGGACGAAAAGGCAGCCGAAGATTTTGGTCCGACGAATGACTGAGATGCCGACGAAAATTTTCCATCGGCAAACATTTCTGACGACCTTTTTGGGGGGCAAATGCATGGGCCGTTCCCCCACCACATCCACTGAGGGACCGTCCCTCTGCCCCCCCCCCCCTAAGAGTCCGACTAAAGCGATTAGCCGCTGATCAACTGTTTTCACCAACGGAGCTTTGCAGGTCTAGCGTAATTAAAACGATTCAGGAAGTAGAATTGATTTTGATCCATTAGTCCAAAAGCTGCTAATCAGTTTCAAATTATAATGTCCCGGCAGCTGATAAGCGACCGAAAGCAAATAGATGACTATTCTCACCAAAAAAACTTTTCACATAAGCTTAATTATATTTATTTTATATCTCGCATTCTATAGCGAACCTTCAAGCTCTCTCTCTCTCCCTATTCAGAGGCGCTCCCGACTACAGCGCGGACACTGCATCGAAATTTCACGCTAGAGCGCACGAGCATGTATACTTGTATAGTGCAGGTTCTTCCAGAGAGCAAAATGTAAGACTCCTCTCAGAATTTCTCTCAGCTTGATCATTACAATCTCTTGCGATCTTAATCTGTAACATTAGCCAGTCTGCAGAACAGATCCCTCGCATTCTGTGTCCTATGCGCCCTACTCGCCATTATCCTCTTTTCCACCAAATTTCATTTAATAGAAACAATAATAATTAAGACAATTTATATGGCGCAGTAATACACAGCCATTCCGTTACAAGGGCGCATTACAAAGCAGTTTCCATTACATGACCATCCATCCTTGATCGTTCCCTCCCGTCCATATTCGTTTTCTATCCGCTTTATCTTCTCACTTCTTTCACTCTGATTCTCAATCAATCAATCAATCAATCAATCAATCAATCAATCAATCAATCGGTCAATCAGAATTGATGTAGCGCCACATAAATATTGCTACTCAGAGGCGCCCCGGCCCAGGCCTGTGCTGTCTGCGTATGGATATCTGGTTCTGTGTTGTATTGTCTGTCAGCTTTTTTCCGTCTCGTTTTGTCCGTACTGGTTTTGCCCGGATCTGTCTATCTGCTCCTGTCTCACTGGTTTTGCTTGTCTATCTGGTCTCAACTGTTTGTCTAATTTTGTCCGTTTGGTTCTGTCAATCTGTCTATCGGCAAAACCATGCCGATCTGTATCTTGTTCCGCTTGTCTGGCCCAGCATGTGTGCTTGTCTGGTTCTGCGTGTCTGGCTATGTCTGGTTTTTATCTGCCTAGTCTTGTCTCTGTGGTTCTGTGTGTCCGGTTGTGCCTCCCTGTCTAATCCTGGTTCTATGTGTCCGGCACTCCGGCTGTGTATGTCTGTCTGTCTGTCTGGTTCTCTCTGTCAGTCAAGTAGTCTGTCAGTCTAAGTATGTTCTGTCTGTCAGTCGGTTTCTACCCGTGTGAGTCTATCTGTTAGTCTAGTTCTGCATGTCTTGTTCTGTCTGTCTCTCTTGAACACACGCCAATCTATCAGATCCATAAATAAATCAAGTTGTGAATTATCCTTTGTTATCACATAATTTATGCACACAGCAATCGCACATATTCATAAAACTTATTTACGCTTAGTAACTAAAAACCAGATAAACGAGCAAAAAAACTTCACATTAATTAATTACATGTGCAAATAATTTTGGCGCTGGTTGATACCAAAAGCACACTAGAATCAATATCGATGTCAGTGTGAGGGAATAATAATTCTGTGGAGCAAAAGTTAACTCTTGGTCCAGAGCTACGCCAAGATCGGGGACCATGGTGGAGAAGAAAAATCAGGAAAGGCAGCAGCAATGGTTGCAGTATCTAGCTTGACCAACTGCTTGCGTGTGCAACACTGCAAAGCCAAATGAGTTGCATTTTCAGAGAGTTAGGGCGGGATTGGTTGGACGAAATCCAAGCCCCATAGCCTGGACAGAGGTACCAGAGTCAGGGCCGCTGCAGTCCTGGTAAGACGGAACATCGTCTGCATTCAGATGGGACAGCACTGTATCGGAGATAATTATACAGGACAGGGCATAGATTGAGTATTCGTGACTTTATGGTTTAATATTCGTAAATATTCGTGAATATTAAGATTTTTTAATATTCGTAAATATTCGCAAATATTCGTTAACGAATTAAGGTGAACGATCGAAATCGCAATGTCACTCGGTATTAAGCAGTTTAAGTTTCTGTATGTCTCCATGACATTCACTCGCATCCAGGGCAAGCTGAATTAAAATATGCATAATATTCGTTTATATGCATTCAATCTGACAGACCGCAGAACGATTACAGGTACAAGTTATGCGAAATACGGCAAGCTTCGCACGACACGCAGGTCGGCTACAACAGGTTCGGTATAACTTAACACTAATGGCCTAAGTGCTGGAACGCTCCTGATTCGGCCAAGCCAGAAGTGGGAGGGGCGATTTTATTTTCAACAGACCCGAGGCAAACAACACAACAGAAAGCGCCACTGGCAGCTAACAGAAAATTCAAATAAATTTTTGCCCTCATGAGCGAGGCTTGAACCCGGGTCGCGATAATGACTCTCAGTTTATCGACCAGCGCTCTCTCCACTGAGCTACGGACCCACCCCCACAGTGAGTTTAACATGCTGAGATCGGGAATTTTACTTGTAATCTGGCTCTATTATTTCTTGCGTTGGCTTTTATATCTTACTCATGCTGCTATACTGATATAAAACTACTTTATCAATTTGCAGTTAGCCTACTATTATAGGCAGTTAAAGTTTATTGCTAATTTTTGCCCTTCTATTGCTGCTACTTGCCAACTGCCATCGGTGACTCTGCCTCTTTTCAGTTGGGGAGGATGGCCAGAAGTCAGACAAAGTGACTAACATTAAGTATCGAATGTGATATGAATGCCGCATGGTCATATTGGCCAGACTCAGCAGATACCTTGAAGTTTTTAACAATAAATCTATTAAAGTTATTGTCACTTACTTGATATAGACCTATGCGTAAGCTAACTCAAATTTGTACAATTTATCCAGTAAAAGTTAAACATTTTAATTTTTCATAAATAACAAAATACGAATTAAGAATAAGGGATTCCTTGAAAGAACATAGGCCTAATATTTTACGAATATAATATTCGTTGGCAGTTATAATATTCGTTAGGCCTAATATTCGTGAATATCTGAAAATCTTAATATTCGTAATATGCGAATACTCAATCTATGGGACAATGCAAGGTCAGAGATAGATATTATGAAGTGATGGGTGGGGGGGCCTAATACGAAGCACTGGAAAGACCGTAGGGGGGACCCAGAGGCACATAGAGGGCCCATAGACCACGCAGAAGGAATGCTCACTAAGAAAGGATCTCAGATAATCTTCCGTCTCTATCTGTCCATCTACGTCATTCTCCTATTATCTCTCTTACTGTGTGTCTCAATCTGTCTGTATCTCCGTCTTTCTCAATCAATCAACCAATCATAATTTATATAGCGCCCCCTCAGAGGCGCTCCCGGCCGAGATCAAGCGAAAAAAGCAGTCTTCTCTGCTTTCTTCACAGAGTTTTAATTACACGTCATTCACCCATATAAAGCATCACATAAATCACATGACTTTGCAACAGTATTCGTTCGTTCACCCAATCACCCGTATTAGTGTGAAAATTGGGGTTACAGGAAGATAATAGCAACGAAGTCGAGAATTGCTAATAGGATGCTCTGTGGAAATGAAACAAATAGAGCACAGTGTCGTCATTTAGTTTCATTTCTACCGCTGTCTAATTGGTAATTCAACGAGTGTTGAACCAATCGACCAAGTAATGAGTGTAGGCTACGCAGAGGATGGCATACATGATGCGTTTACAAAGCGTTTATAATGGATGACTCAGTAATCCGCTTTAAAACCAACATAAGATGTCGTTAGCATGTAAATCATACTTCTTCTTCTTCCTCAGCCGTCCTCGTGACGAGGGTTGGCCGCATCATGGATAATCTTCTTCCACCCTCTTCGATCTTCCGTGCTCCTTGTGATCTGTTCCAACGTCATTCCAGTCCAGGCTCGAATGTTATCCATCCATGTCGTGCAGGGTCTTCCTCTTCCTCTTCCCCCCGGTGTTGTACCCTGTATCAGGTATTTTTCTATGTTGTTGTCTTCCTTCCTGATTATATGACCATAGTACCTCATCTTCCTTTCTTTTATATTTGCTAGTAGGGTTCTATCTGTTCCAGCCTTTTCCTGCACCCATTCATTAGTTCTTTTTTCTGTCCATGCAATGCGTAGTACTCTTCTCAAACATTTAATTTCGAATGCATTGACTCTGTCCTCATCAGCTTTCTTTAGTGTCCAACTTTCGCATCCATATGTGGCCACTGGCCACACAAATGCCTTTATGAGTCTTAATTTTGTCGACATGCGTATCCCATGATTTTTGCCATATCTTGTAGAGACCCAGACAGACATTATATCCCTCATACTAGACACCATAATTATGTTTGTGACTAACACTGGATTTTCTTACAATTACCAGTTAATGAGTAAGTGGTTTTAACTGAAGAAATTAAACAAAAAGAGGTGTCGCAAAACTCTGCAGTTATTGCAACATTGCTTTCCTGGCGTGATTTTTGTACCACTGTGCGTGATATGAGTGTAACCTTTGACCAGGAACCGACTCCTTCAGATCACATGCGTAATGTACATGTATGCTTTTACCATCTTCGTAAAATTCGCTCGGAGCGTCGCTCGCTTACAGCTAAACCCGGCACAACTCTGAGGGATACATTTATATGAACGAGAGTTGAATATAATAGCAGCGTTATCTGTGCGGGCTTAACCCTTTCACGCATTTATAGCCTAAGTCACAATCTGTTTATAAAGCCACGGCTCGCCTGATTGACGGCATACCGAAGTTCGGGGATAGCCTATATCAAGTTTTATGCGAGAGTAGCCTACTGTCTGTGCAGAAACGTATTGAGTTTAAGATTCTAATGCTCATGCGCAAATGTCCAGTAGGCCAAACTCCGATTGGAGCCTTGTGTTCCAGTACTGTTCTATCCATTCCAGGCCGTAGATTTCTTGGCGCTGCTACGCATGGTGAGTGGTGACCTGGTTGTCCCTATGACTCGAACTTCCACAGTGCTGTATAAAAGCTTCGCTATGGTCGGTCCATCTTTCTGGAATAAGTTACACTGTACCTAAAATTAATAGTCTTTGCTATGAACTTTTGTCTGTCTGTACACTTTTCGCAAGCGTTTGAAAACCATTCTTTAATTGTCGTTCCGTGGCGGGTCGGGACGCTCTGCTGAGTTTCTATTGAGGCGGCGTTATATAAATGCACGATTACGATAACGATTGTGTACTGTCAGTGAAGCAGCTTCGATACAGAAGGCTCTCGTATACAAACCGATAAAACCACATTGAGATGTTTTCACAATCAAAGACGTCAGAAATTGTTTTTCGGCGGCATCGTGTAGACCTACTCACTTCAAAAATTCAGAATACACCCCTGGCAAATAGGCTCCATTTTGCGGGATCACTGCCTTCGGGTATCCTATTGCTCCATAACATGTGGGGTAATATTTTCGCAATAGACTTTATCATCATAATTTTCAACTACAGCTAACCACCACTGCGTTTAATTAATATGTGAATGCGAAGATATAATTTTTTGCACATCCCCTCCGATATGCGCGAGCAGTCGTGGCTCCGTGAACTGGCAGAGTCAAAATCGCCCACACCTTCAAGATACTCAAGGACCAAACTATGCAGTAGAAATCTCCAACTAGCACAATTATAGCTTCGTCAAAATCGCCCCGTCAAAATCGACACGACAAATCAGTTCCACAATGACTTAAATGTTTAATGATACAAGTAATGTGTCAATTTGAGCTTAGGCCTAAAGGCAATCTGAAAATTTATTCAACAAAAAGAAAATTAACGCAACTGCTAGCATTCAATGTTAAAATGTTTTCTATGAAATCAGAACAAAAGATAAAAGGTGGATGGGAACTCTTTTCGACAATCTAAAATGAAAGTTAGCGTCGATATCTTAAACAATAACCTGAATACTTAAGATTATGCTCTATAATTGCGCGAAGGTGGTCATGAATCGTAGTTTCGCCATAAGTTTCACTGACGAGATTGGAATCGACGGTTTGGCTTCTCGCACTTCACCTTGTCGATTTCCGACTGTCTGAGTCAAGAATTGTTTCACTATTTATCTTGTTATGTTCTCCGATTAGATAATTGCTTCATCCTATCAATTAGCCTAGTGCAGCCAATTTATTAGTACCCTGGTGGCGCATTGTATAACACACCGATCGATTCCCTAAGCACTCCCACACACGTAGGATAGATGTGTTTTGTTGGCTGCTACAAGCGCCGTTGTGCTGCAGGCTTTCTGTTCTGTCGGTACGGTAGTTAAGGTTGGTGCTAATTAAGATAACTGCACACTGTAACTGGTTTCGTTCTGTCAACCGGATTGCTGAATAAACGAATTTTTTCCCTATACCTGTCAACCGACTTCCGATAAACATCTTTAAAGTATAGGCTAACTTATTTTGCACCGCCTGTGTTTGACATTACATCTTTGAGATAAACGCCGCTCTTAAGCGATTTTGACGGGATTGTTTTTTGGCTTGGGCAATTTTGACGAGGGAGTATGACTATTCAAACAGCAGATGGAGACTTGACCCAGAATGAGGAGGACTTGACTGGTCAAACGGTTTGGGGAGGCTAAACAGCAAAAACAGACAGCCCCATGGCTTCATGGCAACACATTTTGCAAGGCAAACATGACAAGACGTGATGGCAAGGGGAACATGACCAGGCATTAAGAAGGGGTACATTACTAGACCTTTAGCGAGTGTGACACATGACCATAAGGAAAGAACCAGGCCACCAAGCGTTACCCTGGCGCCAGGCAATCTCACAACAATATGCTTTTGCCTGTTTCCTTATTTAAGTGTAACGTATCAGCACCAATTTCAGTATAGAATAATTATGGGCCGTCGATTATGAATTATATAACCAAGAAGGGATAGCGAGCGGTCACACATGCTCAGACAAGAGAAGGGAGTCGTGTTGCCCAATGCGGATTTTCACATTATAACTTTAGTGCAGGCTTAAGCTCTATAGGCTCACAGTCATTTCAGAAAGAAGGCTACATTAAACCCAATGTCGGCTCCCGCATCTAAGTTTGATAACTATAATTATGTGGTTATTTTTTAGTACATCCTGGGTCACAGATTGCAGATAATCTGTACTGCGTTAAATTTTATTCAAATTTTTATCGCGGTAATCATGGGCGGAGACTTGGGCGGAGAGTTGCGGGGAACGAAAAGGCGGCCGCCAGTCGAAGATTTTGGGCGGACGAATGGCTGAGTCGCCGACGAAAATTTCCATCTTCTTGCCAGCAAATTTTGTTTAGTCATCCGTCCGAAATGTCGACGGGAAAAACCTACTTTTGTCTGCCCAAAAGTTTATGACTTTTTTAGTAATCACAGCGTCTCGTTCGTTTCTTGTTCGCCCCACTTTGGGGGGTACAAATGCATGGGCCGTCCCTTACTACATCCATTGAGGGGACCGTCACCCCGTCCCCCTAAGTCTCCGCCCATGGCGGTAATAACATTTATATCAATAATTATTATTGTCTCCCCAGGATAACACAGCAGCGTGACTTAATGTAATCTTTCGTAGCTAGAGTACGAATGTGGGATGCAATGCGAAATTTAATGTGGACAAGGGCAGGCCGAAACAAGTCCACAACAAGTCACTATTGACACGCGATTCCTAACCTAAGGACGGCAAAATCCGAAATTCAAGCGACTGTCGAAATTTACTGCAGTTCCTCATAGACAACCAATGGTTCGTACAGTTGCTTGAGTTCACTGTCACACTGGATTATTTCTCTAGCAATTTCCTCTGTTGGCACTGCATTTAGTTCGCAGTAAAGACTCGCCGCGGTTTCTGGACTGGCACTCTGAGCTCCGTTTATGGCAATGACTTCGTATCTGTTTGCTCCGCGATCAACCGTCTTCGCTTCGTCGGTCGATTTAACATTTTGCCTCTTTTTTCTGAAACACAAACGCGATTTTTATTTTATTTTGCAATGATATTAGGCCTATTGTTGAGGATAGCATTTGCTGATTAGTTGTTAGAAGACTCATTCTGCATTTAACTTATTAATTTGCTTATTTAATTTTAATTGTCAAATCTTAATGTTGTTATTAGGGTTTTGGATTTCCCTGGCTAAGCAAACGAAGTAACTTTATTCGGCTTTATTTAATTCTGGCTTTTTCGATAATATTTTTAAAACTCATTTCATGAGGTCGACTGTCCATTTCCGGAGTAAACAGCCGTGGCTGGGCTGGGAGCGCCTCTGAGTAGGTTTCCTGAAGAAACGTTATGTAAATTCTCGAAATGAATGAATGAATACAGCAATAATGATAATGTGGAAAGTTTGAGTGGAAATTAGGTGACCATCTTGCATTTAAGGTAAATACAATCCTGGTGGAAAAGTCAAAAATGGCGACAAAATGCCATTATGCCTACGCTTTACCTTCGAACCTTGACAACAAAAACCGAAGCAACAATTCCAATTGTGATGATCAGGCAGACAACGCCAGCGATGCCAACTCCAAGTATCGCTGATGAGACAGAAGCTAAAAACAAATACAACTTCCGTTTTCGCAAGTGAATAGCCTAGCATCGTATAACCACGATAATTTAATGTGCCAATTAACTACGAGCATAACAAAGTATCAACTACCAATGTAGATTGGACTTCGTTAGCTGTTTCCAAGGCCGTAGCTAGGGGGGTGTTTTGGGTGTTTGAACACCCCCCGAAATGAAAAATGTAAACAATAATACAATGCATTTACTAGCACATGATGTAAAAACCATAAAATAAAACCACGAAAACACCCCCAAAATCAAAAATGTAAAAAAAACATAGCAGTCACTAGCACATAATGAAATAAAAACATGAAATTAGGTGAAAATGGAGTGAATGACTTAAAAAGTCATCAGTTTTTTCGGACGAGAAATTGGTGACATTTTCTGAACTTCTGAAGATTTCGACCGGATGACTAAAAAATGGTCGTCAGTTTTTTTCGGACGGGAAACTGAAGAAACAACCCCCGAAATCAAATCCTGGCTACGGCCTTGGCTGTTTCTGTGTAGGTCATGTACGAGAGCTTACAAGAATCAACTTTTCCTGCAGCCTGCTGTTATGGCATGTTCCTGCTATGTTGCTATCTTAGTAAAATAGTGCATAGTACTATAGTAAAGTAAAGTAAAGATAGGCCCAAGCGAGGCAAAATGTTATCTGGCGTGACTTCGTACTAGGCCTACTATCAATTACCCGGAACTACACCAGAGTTTCTACTTCTTGTAACTGAACAACGATTTAGTAAATGTAACTCCTTGAATCCTAGCAAAAGAGGTTCTACTATTATAATACATGTATATTAATATTATATTCTATCGCTCAATTTGGGCGCTGCGTTTGAAACTAACTTATGTACAAGGCTCCACATTTCACTTAACCGTAGGCCTATTTTCTTTAGTCTCTGCTGACTGCGAAAATCTCTCCATGTTCATTGTTCGACCAGGTCTTCTGACTTTCTTATTCTGACAATTCAGTTCAAGGACGGACCTGGACGCACCATTTCTGGTGTTTACCTTCGACTCTGGAACTTCTGAAGCATAAAATTCCTTCTGCAAAGTCTGTTCCGGCCTTCAGATCTCAACTAAAACTCATCTTTTCCCGGAGTCATTTCCTCTCCAGGCCATTTCCATGTCGTCTCGGATTCCCTTCTTAGTTTTCGACCGCGTTGACCATGAAATTTGGTTAACATAACGATTATGACAATTAGCACTCATTCATTAATTCATTTGTTCATTCATTCATTGATTTTTTGGTTAATTCATTCTATGGACTTACATAGCGCCCTTTAAAGAATCCTACAAAGGAGCGCTCTCAGGACGGCCACGGCTAAGAAAAGAGAATTTAGAGCTTTAAAAGGCGCGTTTTGCCTGATCAGATGTTATTAGCGTTGGTTAATAATTAAATGACGAATAATCTCATGTAGGCTACGCATTGTCCAAATTAGGCTAATGGATATTCAAGCAAATTACGCCAGAAGCAAAATTATGGACAATACATGATATTTGTAACTTCAAACAAATTACAGCCAGACGTGATTGTATCAAAAATTATGTGTGGGAAAAGAAAATTGATTGAAGAAAATCCTATGCAGCAAGCTGAAATAAAATAGTTAGCGTTAAAACGTCAATGGCCATTGTTATCACAAGATGTCGTTCAACTTTGGAATAGTAGGCCTAATAATAAGCACCGCTCGGCCGTTTAACACGGTGTTATCTGGTCTGATTGCAACCGAACATTGTCTATACTTAGGCTACATGTGAATGTACAAGAACATAGTTATTCCGTGATTAAGAGTAAAATAACCTCATTATCATTGGCGTAACTGCTTAGACTAGCCTACTAAGTGTGTTCTTTTTTGAACATTATCAAAGAGTAGGGAATTCACCTAATGCATTGTGGCTGAAAGTGTGTACTGTAGTCTGGACATCAATTGATTTTGTAGCGCCATCTACAACCAAATAAAAAATCTTCCGTTGACCCTTTTGGAATGACGCCAACTTTAAGTAATGTGATATAAACAGGTGTAGGCTACCTAAATCAGTTGGTACAACGTTCTGATTTACTATGTTGCCTCAATATCGCGCCACTTGCTTTAAACTTAGCTATAGATGATTTCTGTTTGAATAAAAACCATCAATATCAAAGATAAGAAGAAATAAAAGTATCATTTTCTTTTAGCTTATACTCACCGTGCAAAAGACTAACGTTTTAGTTTTAATTACATCTGAATATTAGTTTTAGTTTCGCTTAAGTTTTTATGGATCAATTCTAGTTTAGTGTTAGCCAGACAATTTTACTCTTAGTTGTGGTTTTAGTAAGCTAATTAATCGATACCTTACATCTGCCTGGGTAGTGCGTGTTAGGCTACATAGCACGACATCATGCAGTCACTTTCATTTATTGAGATGAAACGGGAATATGCGACCCTTGGTCAGTATAGAGTCAATTGCTTCCCAATCATCAGGGTTTAAAGTGGGCGAGAACAGCGCTCCCATTGCTCTCGAAATTCTTTGGTTTCGTTCCATGCACCACTCACCATGCATGGAAACCTGGAAACACACATGCGCTCTGGAGTAAAATCATCTTCAGTGTTCCAGCTGCTCATCCATTCAGCGTCCCACTGCTCCCCCAAAAACCACTTACCAATATTAACCATTTTCAATTATAATGACGGTTCTGACTTGTCTAATAACTTATACTACAAAAGAATCAGAGTGTTTCTGATAAAAGGGCACAGAAACCCACATTATTATACATGCAGCTGCTTAGTTTGCGCCACTTTCAGTTACATTATTACTCTTAAGGGTAGAGAAATTTACCTGGAGCGTTGGTTATTGCCAATAATTTTACGTGTACATGTAGGTCTTTATCTTCGCTGTCATCTGGTGCAGGGCCATGGCTATAGGTGTCGACTGATGGCAGCACTTCGGTTGATTTCACGGTGTCATCTATGAACAAATGTAAACTCTTCCCTTCACAAAGTCGCTATGGATACTAGCCTTAGGTAAACTGGTACAGACAGACAGGTCTGCTAAGCTTAGTTGAGCGACCGCGCCAGACATCGCTGCCGTTGCCTGAACATAATGATGGTGCGAGTGTGTCTACTACCGCTGCGTCCCATGACGACCCGCACGCTGCGGTAGGCCCTATCATTGTCGGGTCGTCTGGATATCTGCCTTTCGTGCGTAGAAGAACTGGTGGTTTTTGGCTAATGGGGTTCCGCCTTTGAAAAGGAGCGGTGCATATAATAGGCTATGTGGTTGATTAGGTTATTATGCTATATAAAGTTATTTGGACGACGCCTAGAGAATAGGACAAGCTTTGGCTACCTCTGGTCTCGGTCTCCACAACGTCGACCAGAAGCGCATTGGGCCTATTATGTGGTCCAGTGGTCCACATATTGCAACTAGTTATTATTACTATTATTATTATTATTATTATTATTATTATTATTATTATTATTATTATTATTATTATTATTATTACTATTATTATCATTACTATTATTATTATTATTACTATCATCATTATTATTATTATTATTATTATTATTATTATTATTATTATTATTATTATTATTATTATTATTATTATTATTATTATTATTATTATTATTATTATGCTAACATCGATTCCGAAGAGAAATAATTGCAATTATTAATCTAGGACATCGTCTCCGGTGTTACGCATAAAGGTCCCTCTAAACGCTATTGCGTTGTAGCGTTGTGTACAGATGGACAGGCGCTGGAATAAATACACAGTTTCCATAGGATCGCCGGTGGCGGCAGTCAGCCGACGACCCAGTTCCATAATGAACTCACGACCTGACATATTAATTGGTCCCAATGTTTCTAACGCTATCGGAACGAAGTTGTGGGTTACAGGCAGATCAGCATATTTTGTTATTTTGCGCGATGCGGCCAATTCAGCTGCGCTCCCAGGTGTCATTGATGTCTTTGGTAAATAGGATACGGCGCAAGTGTGGATGCTGGTTGCGTCCCAGGTCATGTACTTTCCGCCAGCCCACGGTATGAGCGTCGCCCCATCTGGCCTCTTACCGTCGGTGCGAAGGAGCCCTGGGGGTTCTTTCGAGCTGGGGATGTCCGCTCTTTTGAGTGATCTCCAAATGATGTCGTTCATCTCAAAGTGTCGGCTTGATCGTCCTTCCGATTTCTTGCACACCAGCCCATGGTGGCCTCCCTCCGGGGTCCGCCATCTCGCCACATTGGCACTGATGTGGGGCACACAGGTTGAGACCCAGGCGTAGGCCGATCGCCACCCGCATTGCCTCGTTGCTAAGGCCTAGTCCGCACGATGCAACTGGCACGGTGGATAGCCAGTCCCCGGCGTGAGGCGATGAGATCGCTCCCAGTCTGGCTCGGTTGAGCGGATCGCTGTTCGCGGACCACACCATCGCCTTGTCTTTATCGATCAATAGTCTGTCCCATGTCTTCTGTTTATTATTATTATTATTATTATTATTATTATTATTATTATTATTATTATTATTATTATTATTATTATTATTATTATTATTATTATTACAAAGGCAATGTGGAAGAGAAGCAGATGGCGTTTCCTCGTTGGACTGCTACCGAGATTCTCTGGAAAAGGTAGCTTGTCTCGAGTCTGTCCTGTGTCGCTTCGGTCAGCCTCCGTCCCAAGTCTAGCACAAAATCAAGTCCTTCCGAACTCCAGGCACCGCTCGATTCCAATGCCACCGCCACGAAGGCATGTGTCCTGGTGATTGCGGTGTAGGCCTACTTCAATCTTTTGGCAACGGCTGCGCGGTTTGCGGCTTCACCTGCTCCTGTTGATGTTGCTGCCAGGTACGACGCTGCAAAGGTGTCTGACACCGTCACGTCCCAAGCGAGGCATCTTCCACATGCCCATGGAATAAGTGTCACACCGTCTGGTCGTTTGCCGTCTTCCCTTGTAAGCCCTAACGGTTCCTTCTGTGATGGAATATTTGCTCTTCTTAAAATTATTATATTATTATATTAGTTGATTATTCTGGTTTTGAGGAGAACTGTAAAGGTCACATTAGTTAAAAGAAATTAATTAAAAGAAATTAGTATGCCTAATAATTACATCCATTGTCGTGCAAACTAGATAAGAATTCCAACTTACTTTGTGGATAATTTACGCAGTTGAATGTAATGCGTTCAAAGTCATTGTTGGTTCGCAATCCCCAATATCCGCACGTGATGTTTTCACGGAGAACTCCAACTGTACAACTCTGTCTATTGTTGCATCTACTGCGGACATCCGCTCTGTGGTTTGCATTCGCATCGCGGGTACAATCGCTATCTTTGATGCAGCACGAGGAACCTGAGCAACTAGAATCACCGAGCACCACGGCTGTTATCTGGATGACCTTCGTCTCTGGGCATCTTAAGCTGAGTTGAGACCAAACACAGCCCTGCGCTCTTTCTGTTATAAGTAATAAAACACAAATTTTATTATTTGACCACCAAACACATAAATTACGATGCACAGGGTGCGCCAAAAAGTACCCATACCCCTGCGTTTTTGCCATTATCTTTGCCAAAAGTATTAATTTTTACAAGCTTGAAGACAATTAGAATAAACAATTTAATTAGACTAGACAAATTGCATGAAACTATTTCAAACAGAACAACAGTTATACCAATTTTAGTGAGTCCAGCCTTCGTTTTTGACGATTCAAAAGCATGACGCTTTTTTGTTCTGGTGCCCCGTGAATAAGCTGGTAGGCTACCCCGCGTTTGGCTTTCGAGTGGCGCTTTAGAAATTTCGAAATTTCGAGTTTACGACGCAATAAACGGTAAACAGATTTTTAAAGTCACATCTCAAATAATTGTTTTAAAATAAAACTTGACATTACCAGATAATCATTATCATTACTATAGGGTGTCTCGATAGGTCGTGAACGATTTTGAATGCAGACAAATATATGTTATACACAACATAATCTGGAAAGTTTTATACTGGCGGATAGGTTGTTCAAATGAGAATGTTACGCAATAAAAATTAGATCACTAGGTGACTTATTCAAATTTTAGCGCCAATATCCGCGACGTCATCAAATTCGTGCCAAGTAAACGTTCAGCTAGGCCGAAAACCATATTGTACGACCATTATTGTTAATCCACACATAATTAATTAATACAAATTATCATTTAGTATTTAATAATGCATCCTTTACTCTTTATTACAGCCTCAAGTTGATTAGGCATCGAATCAATTAGATTTTTCAGAGTTGTCATAGGTATCGTTGTCCATGCCTAACGAAGCCGACGTTTTAGGGTGTTCAATGTCGGGATGGGCGTAAACAGTCGCCGCCATAACACTCCAAACATTTTTATTGGTCACAAATCCGGCGAATTAGGCGGCAAGTCCCCCGGTGAGGTGTAGGCTATCCATTGATATTTTTGTTCAACCATTCGACTGAGGCTTTTGATATGTGTGCACGTGCACCGTCTTGTAAAATAATCCTTCGCCTTTATTATGAAACAATTTTGTGGCTGTTAACTGAGCGCAGACTTCAGTTCGCTGGAATGCGAGTTTGACCTCTTTCTCCAGTAGAGAGAAACCAGTCTATCCCCTTTTATTAAAATGCGTATAATTGAAAATTGTATGCTCTAATCAAAATTTAAAGTGACTCTAATTGTTTTAAGTGTCCTAAGCAATGTCCAGAGAAAGGCAACTCGAATTTATTAATTTTAGTGACTATGCCTGTTCTTAAGTGTTTTAAATGTTCTAAGTGCTCTAAAACCAAAGCAAAACATACCTGTTAGTGTCATTGTTCAAAAACAAAGCACATGAAAATTAATTTGCCAATTGATCTAATTTTTATTGCGTAACATTCTCATTTGATTAGAGAGATATAGGCCTAGTACTAGGCCCTACTAGCCTATAAAGTTTTTTTTGCTATTTTGTGATCTCGTTTTAGCCCAGAAATTTCGCAAAAACCTTTCATGTGTCGAACTTCCTCCCAAGCACTCTAAGTGACTCTTGACTTCTGGCCATTATATTTTTAGGTTCCACTTTCATAGTTGGTTTTTGTTATATTTTACTGTTTCGAATGTAATATTTCCAAATGGTATTTTCAGGAATACGAAAGTCAGTGGCCGATTGCGAATAATTTAAATGTTCAGGCTAAAGCTGCTAAACTCATCTATTGAAGAATTAAATGTGCAATGCAGAATGTTGCAGTATAATTTCACTCTAAAACTTTACTTCACCGAACTTTTAAAATCCGACTATGGCTCATAGTAGAAGTCAGGACATTTGAATTTTGAATATAGCGACAAAGAGAAGTAGGCCTATACCTACGTGTTCTTCCAGCACCCAAAGCGTCAATTACTCATAATGATTATGAACCTAATCAAGTTTCTCACAGATCGAGATACATGTAGTTCGAAAGGCCCCAGGGGACATGGCTACGTTTAGGCTACTTTGAAATCATCGTTCACAAATTTGAGGCAACCAAAATGTAGTCCATGGGGCCACAAATGTTTAAAACTGCTGGTGAGCCTATACGATGCTCCATCCTCGTATCTCTAGTCTTTAGGGGCTTCTTGCCTTCGGCAATCGCGGCTTCGCGCGTTCCTCGCTTGCAATTGTTCCGAACCTGAATTTCTGTTAGGTTCCCCTCAAGGACTCTGTGTTACAGGACTGGTTACTTGTGAACATTTGTGGCTATCCATTTCACTCTCAGCCATAGAAATCTCCCTATTTAAAATTTCGTTTCTAAAATTCTAAAGATGATGTTCTAAATCCCCAAAGGCATTTTTTATTTTGCAAACGCAATTATTCGTCAAACTGCCTTGATAGATGTAACTAATAATTACTGAATGCCCCTATTTTGCAAACAAGATGTTAAGTTTTCCGTAACTCTGATTATTTTATCGTCAAAAAATGCATACAAGCCGGCTAAAGAAGAAGAAACCGATCCTGTGTATACATGGTCCTTGGGTTCCCATCAACATATGACTTTCACCAATCTATGTCTATAATAAAAAAATTATCAACCAAGGACTGACAAAATAGCACTCTACGTACCGCCAGACACAAATCCTTGAAAGCATACGACCAGGACAACCACCTCTAAACCTGTGCAACTGTGGTCTCCAAAGGCAAACTCCATCTTCATTTCAAAAGAAAAGAACCTGATAAGCATTTACATAATCATCATACCGTTCATCATTATTATGATGCAAATTTTAAGCTCCCTGATTGCAGATAGCCCTATATTTGCAGTTCAGTGATCCGCTACTCGTCAGCTAGGCTCAATAGATGTTCAGCTTTCTCTAAAGTCTAAATCATTATCAGTTGGACGGTAGATCAGTCTATTGCTAAAACAAAAGTAACAGCAGTAGGCCTACATGTAAGCTTACATCAGCACCCATTTGTCCTAACAGTAGCCTACACCGTTGTAGAACACCATACATTGCTGATATCAGTTGCATCTTAATTTCATTGTTACATCTTCTCTTCCTCTCTGCATCCTTTGTTCACCTGTTTAAACCCCACTTTATAAATCAGTTTTTTGCCATACATGCATCAATTAGCTAATCCACCCACCCATTTACCCATACATACGTGCATGTATCTGTATGCACCTATCTGTTTACCAGCCTATCTGATTGCATGTAAGTCATTTCCGTTCTCTTTTCCAGGTCATCTTAACCAAAATACATATTAAATCAATTAAATTTTCTGATTCTAATCGTAAAAATCCACTTGCATTAGCCTATCTAACTCTATCCAGCCATACAAAATTGTAGAATAACACCGACGACAGTTTATGCTATATTCAATCAGACAAAACTGCGTGTTCAACCTAAGACTACAACGAGCCCTAACAGTCACGAGATTCACGTTCAACTAGCTATCTGGAAAGCGTGTGACTGCATATATTTTTTTATTACGCCTATCTGCCCAACGGTCTTTACCAATACCACCATGCGGGTCTATCGTGTGAGAGTGACAATGGTTCTCAGTTCAGGAAGTAAACGCAGCTCTAACCCATTTTGCCGATAATTGCTAATCCTTCTGAAATATACGATGTATCGACAGCTATTTATAGTAGGGTCGTTGGGTGGCAATACATCAAAAAAATTTGTGACAAGCTGAAAATATGTCAAATGCAACTGTAATATACTGTAATACACTGTAGTGAAGATAGCCAAAAATTGGGCCACCGGGCCCTGTTCTATAGGGCCCAATTCAAAATGGCCGACCGATTTACAGATTTTTCAATATCTCAGCTTCCAGTTCACTTTGAATCGTCATCTTAGTGTCAAAACATACACATTTCAGGGCAAGGAATCTAACAAGGTCATTACAAAGTTCCAAATGGTCTCAATGGCAGCCATTTTCCAAAATGGCGACCGAAATATGGATTTTTCATTATCTCAGAGTCCAATTCACTTAGAATCGTCATCTTGGTGTCTAAAGATACATATCTAGGGGCAAGAATTCCAATGTAGTCATCGCAAATTTTGCCATGGCCTCAGTGACGGCCATTTTCCTAAATGGCTGACCCAAAAATATGGATTTGTCTGCAGCTCAGCATTTAGTTCACTTAGAATCATCATCTTGGTGTCTAAACATACATAATATGTATTGAAATCCTTGCCCCTATATTATCTAGGGGCAAGGATTCCAATAGAGCCATTACAAAGCTCTCAATGGCAGCCATTTAAAAAAATGGCGACCAAAATAAAAATTCAATATCTCAGCTTTCACTTCACTTAGAAGCGTCATATTGGACTCTGAGATATTGGATGCGGTTAGAGAGAGGAAGTCAGTGTAGTTGGTTGGCCATAAGCTATATAATACAATTATGAGAGTATTTAGGAAGCAAGCAATCAGTCGACCAGCAGCATTAAGGACAGATTGAATGGGACATAGACGGACCTTAGAAAGAACAATAAGAAGGTCATTGCAGTAATCAAATGACTGAGCCACAGCAGTTCTAGTAAGATAACCAAGAGGTCAAGACTATGTACTGGAATAACGAAACGGATGGGAGGAGGAAGTTCATCATAAATGTGTTCCTTGAGTTAGGCATGACTGGAACCAACAAAGGAGAGGCCCTTAAGTCCATAGGATATCTCAATAAACTTGTCTCTACCATCCCACATCAGCAAGTCTTCTGTCTCTGCCTCCTTGATATCTCTGCAACCTTCGACACCATTGAGCACCTGATAGTACTCCAAAGACTGTCTTCCTGGTTTGGATTTACCGATACTGCTCTCCTGTGGATTCAATCATATCTCTCTCTCTCTTACCACTCATTCTCTGTCAAACATCTGGACCTCATCCCGGTCTTGTCCTCTCACTTGCGGTGCACCTCAAGGTTCTGTTCTTGGCCCCTACTGTTCTTTCTAAATTACACAACTCCACTCAGCTCACTCATCAAAGCATCCGCAGCTGACCATCATCTATATTCTATACACTGATGACACTCAATTGTTCATCTCATTCTCCCCAGACTCAATAGATCATCTTCGTAATGTGATTACCAAAACCTCCTCCTGGTTGACACCTAATCTCTTGTGCTTGAACCCACTACTCTAAAACTGAATTCTTATAGGCCTGCATTAGCAACTGAGGAAAATCATAGAACCTTCTATTTCCATAAACTTAGACTCTGCATCCACTCAAATATTTACTGCAAATTCTCCTGTTCGAAACTTACATGTGATTTTTGATCAAAACCTTAGCTTCCCCGACCACATCACCCATCACTCCCGCTCTTGCTTTATGCATATCCTCGACCATCGCAGAATCCACCCTATTATCGACTTTAAAACTGCATACACAATAGCAACATCTATAGTTAATGCGAAACTTGACTATTGCAATTCTCTCTTCCTAAACATTGATATCAGCCAAATAAACCACCTCCAAGTTATCCAGAATGGCATTGCCTGTGCTATCACCAAAACCCCAAACACCACCACATCACTAATGTCCAGAAATCACTTCACTTGATCAAAATGCCTGAACGCATAGAGTACAAAGTACTATCACTCACTTACTATACACTTCAATCATCGCAGCCGTCCTATCTTCGTCAGTTGTTCACCATCCAGCCACTTCATTCAACACGTGACTTGGTTTTTGTGGGCGCTGTAGAAGCTCAGAGTCTACGATTACGATTAAAACGCTTTGCAAGGATATCACGATCGACCATATCGTAAGCTGATAAGACATTGCAGACAACCAGAAGAGTGAGTTCAGTCCTATCAGCAGCAAAATTCTGATATAATTACATCTAGGAGATCAGTCCCTGTGGAATGATGGGCCTTAAAGTTAGACTGATTAGCAGGTAGGAGACCAGATTGCCCAAGGTAATGGAGAAACTGGAGATAGATATTCTAGTGTCTTAGATAGAAATGAGGTCCCACCCACCACACCCAAAAAATTCACTGGATTTGGAAAAATTGTGTGGGTCGGTAGAGGTCTAGAACGGCTCGGTAGCAAGTAAACAACATGGTCATCACAGATAAGGGCAGAATAGAGCGGTCTCACTTACGGCGATAGATAACCCAATGTTTCCGCGAAAGTAAGTAAGTCACCTAGTTGTCAAAAACCATGAAAATGTATATTTTCATAAATATTAATATACGCTTAAATAAGCTAAAGAATACAGCAAAATCTACCTATGGACAGCGCCGGTGTCGCGTGACAGGGTTGCCACTTAAACATTTTGTTCTGATCAATGACTAACTCACTAACTTTCGCGTAAACTTTGGGTTATCGATCGAGGTAGGTCACAGGGATGGGAACATTAGGCTATCGCTCACCGTAGGTGAGACCGCTCTATTCGGTCTATATCTGTGATGGCCATACTGCATGTTTACGTGCTGCCGCGTGTTACCGAGCCGTTCTAGACTTTTACCGGGTCAGAGTATGGGTCACCATTTATCCCGAGAGTGCTCAATTACCTCTGGTTGCACCCCTGCTAGATGGTTAGAGGCTAGGTTTTGGTTGAACAAGGCTATGTCCAAAAGCAATCGGCTTTGGATCATCACACACCAGGCCCAGGCCGTTTAGAATCACAATATCAATTACTAATAATAAAAGTTCACAATTCTTAGCAAACCTGGGACTTGGTCCCAGGAAAAACTCGCGGTAATTAATTACATAAAACTAATAAGATTTTCAAATTAAAACAAGAAATTTTGATAATTTCGTAGAAAATATGAACCCACGATGAAGACCGCTAAACATCAACATGCCAATTTACTCATTACTATAGCGCTCAGAAATGACGCAAAACGTCCTACTACGCTAAGGAAAATAGTGCGTCGTTTATTATGTTCCTACTAAGATAGCAATGTACACATTTCGTGCTATCTTGTTTTGCATGTATAACTTTTAATTCTAAATTGTTTTAACTCAAATCCAGCTTGTCACAAATTTTTTGGAGGTACATCATATGAAAAAATAAAGTACTGCCCGTCTATTATACATTTGATGAAAAGCTCTCTGTTAGAAATTGTAGTCAGTTAGGCTTATTTGATTTCTATCGACATTATTTATGACGATAGAAAGCAAATAGCTGACTATACTATTTTCAACGGCGAACTTTTCATAAAAAGTTTGGTCAAGTTCATAGATCTCACGGGTTAACAGTGCCTACCATTCAATCCCGCATGTTTGCAAGTTTTTCACCAATCTTTAATGAGATAACCTGTCAAATTTCGCTCACGAATGATATATAAATGACTATCGATATGTTTATTCTGCTATTTAGCATACTTTATGTAGCCTAACAATGAGATTAACTGCATTTTCACTTACTTTATTAGACCTATAGATTATTTAGTTATGTATATATATATATTCACTATATATATTCATTATTCATTGTTGTTCATAAGTGATTGATGTTCCCGCAGTGCGTTTGCAGGCGGTCCATTAAAGTATATACTTACTTACTTACTTACTTAAATACCTTGGAAAAATCTATAGGTAGGCTATATTGCATCTACACTTTTCCCTCATCTATCCTCTCAAGAACAATAATGTGTACCGAATTTCTGTTTGGTGCAGCGCTGTTTTGAGGGTTTAGCCTCTCGATACTTGCAGGAGCTCTGCTGCTCTACCACGATCTTCCAACACCGCTGCTCTCTCCGCTCAGCTGCACAAGTGGAACTTTTGCTCCCCGCTTTTTTTTGCACCACCTTTGTTTGAAAATACCGGCATATCTTTGAGATAAACGTTTGAGCGATTTTGACGAGGTTACGTTGGCATGGACAATAATTATTTTGAGGGGGGGCTAATTTTACTGGGCTATTTTGACTGGATGCCCTGACAGAGGGCTTAGCAGCACCACCGATGACGCTTGATGAGCAGTCGAGACCAACGCATCAAAAACAGTTAAACTTATTACTATCAACAAACACATCAACACCAACGATTATTCCGCCTGTACTTCACAACATCATTCTGTCTGCTCTCTCTACTGTTAATTCGAAAACCCTCTCCCAGTAATATTAGAATTATTATTATTATTATTATTACATAAATTTATTACGCGCGCAAGGTCACACCAAAGTATGAATCTGAGGCGCGGAAATGTGAATTCGTTTGTTAGACGCGGTAATAGAATTAATATCAAAACTAAACTATTATCTAACCCATAATATCAACAGCCTAACGAAACCTAAACCTTAGTAGTCAAAGCTGAAGTGGTACGATGAAGGCCTAATGAGAAATGTGGACACTGTCAAGCGGGATGGAGTCCACAAGAGATCACTATAATAATTGACACGCGACCTCTTAGGTAGACAAAACCTGAAGATCAAGTGACAGTCTAAGCTGTCGAAATTTACTGCGGTTCCTCATAGACAACCAGTGGTTCGTACAGTTGCAGGTATTCGCTGCCACACTGGACGCTTTCTTTAGCTACTCTCTCTATTGGCATTCTACACCTAGTTCGCAGTAAACGCTCGCCGAGGTTTCTAGAGTTCCGTTGATGCCAATGACTTCATTTTTGTCCGTTTTGCCATCAACCTTCTTCGCTTCATCTGTCGATTTCACTTTTTGTCTCTTTTTCTGTAATATAACTCGATTTTTAATTTTGCAATAATAGTTGAGAATGGCATTTATTGTTGATTAGTCTATTTATAATAATTGATACGTCTCACAATCTAATTATAGGCCACAGAAACTTCAGATGAAGAGAAGTTTTTTGTCGAATGCCGAGGTTCGCATTTAACTTTAATATAGTCTGTACAGTTGTCTTTTCAGAAAGTCCAGTATACCCATGACCTTGGCGATGCTCTGGCACGCGACAGCCGGTCATCTATGGAAATTCTCCACTACTCTATGTCCTGTGCTTTGTGTGTAATATGTAGCCTATAGACTCCTGCACAGACCAACCCATCTCCCACATTCCTCTCTTATCATGTCGAGCCATCACTTCCATGGTTCCCCTTTTCCTTTTTCCGTTCACATATACATTGAATGCCATCTCTGGATATGTTTCGTATCGCATTCTGGTAATCTGGTTACACTGTCAAAGTAGCGTAACCGTTTGCTCTGTGTCCTGTCAATTATATTATCATGTTGGATTTTGGCTGTTCATTTCGCTTTATATTCCTTGTGTTATGTCTTCAAGTGACTCCCACTATCTTTCGTAGACACTCCATTTCAAAGGCTCTCAATCTCCGTTTCTGTGCTTCCCTCAATGTCCAAGTCTCCGAATTGTACAGCAGCGCACTCGGCACTATAGTGTCCTAAACATCAGAACTTCGTGGCTCTTCCGACTTCCTTCGTGCTCCAGACCCTGCCTAACACGCAGGGCTGAAAGTGAGCGGGGTCGGCCCGGGTCTGCGACCTGGCATTGATTTTTGTGGCCTGCTGTTGATGGGTCTCACCTGGGTCGCTTGTTTAGCACATGAGCGCAGAATAAAGCCAAAAATGGTTTGCGAATGACTAAAGATAGGTTGTCAGATGATGCCTTAATGTGTGAGAAACGAAATAGCGAGGAGGAAAATAGGAGGAAATAGCAAAAAGTAGTGGTTTTTGAACTGCCCGGACCACAAGTCAGAAGAAAAAGGAGGTGACGACTAAAAAAAGTCGCCAGAAAATTTTGCCAAAAAAGGTCGAATTTTTATCCGGTCGGCTCGCTCGGCTGCCAAAGTCAGACCCGGCAACTTTTCCAAACCACTTTCAGCCCTGCTAACACCTGAAATATTCCTTCTGGCCAGCACGATCTTTCTACCTACATCTTTGCAGACCCTCCCCGTATTAAAATTTGATAGATCTATAATTTATGTGGATATTTCAGTAGCCTACATCCTACGTCTCAGATTGCAGATACTTTGTGCTGCGTTGAATATTATAATAGGCATATTATTTTTAAGAATCAGTTTTCTAGACGCGGTAGTAAATATTAATAATATTATCTCACCCACATAGCACAAGATCGACTGCTTAAGGTAGCCTAGCTGCCTAATGTAAAGACTAGTAGTCAAAGTAGGGGTGGTACGATACGATGCGAAAATTAGTGTGTACAAGGGCAGACATAATGGAATCCACAACTAGTGACAATCAATTTCTAAGGACGGCACAATCTGAAATTCAAGTGGTAGTCAACACTGTTTAAATTCACGGCGATTGATCGCAGTAACTAATGGTTCGTACAGTTGCAGGTATCCGCTGTCAATTTGGACTCTTGCTCTATCCACTACATCCAGTTCGCAGTATTCGCTAACGGTTTTCTCGATACTGATTCCTTGAGCTCCGTTCACATCAATGGTTTCGTATCCGTCCGTTTCGCCATCAACCGTCTTCGCTGCTTCCGTTGATCTCAAGTGTTTCAACCTTTTTCTTAAACATAAATATTTTTTTTTAGTTTTTAGGCCTACTTTTGCAATAATAATTGTTGACGATAGTATTAATGCTGATTATTTTTAACGGTACTGTTATTTATGTCTCATAGACAGACACTTCAGAAGAAGAAAGCGAAGAAACGTATAGCAGTAGGCCTAGTATCAACTATGAATATAATTTTATGCCAGATTGACAGAAGAATAACTCATGAATTCGTTTACTTATTGGCTAATTGCTTACTTACTTTAATTATTATATCGTTAATGTTCTATTATTATTATTGTTGTTGCTTTTAGCGTCTTGTAGGCCTACTTCAATAACTCTTAAACCATCCTTGCATTTTCATTCACTTATATTATGCTTACACTCATCCATTTACTTCTTCTTCTTTAGCTAATTCCTCTAGAGTCTAGACTACTTTTCAATTCATCTGCATACATATTCGCCCATCTAATCTATTAATATTATTAGTTAATTAATTATTCCGATTCAATCGTTGCAAATGTTTATATAGCACCCATCAAAGAGTAGCCTACTACTCAAGATCGATGCCGACTCCGATAGGACTGAAAAGAACAAATATTAGATTATCATAAAGAGTCAGAATGGACCATGGGAACAAGGGCTCAAGAGCGAATGGCCAACTAGTGAGAAGACTTGATAAAATCATCTTCGCTCCACATATTTAATATGTGGAGCGAAGATGAGCTCTTGGTCTAGGGTAAGGAATATTATGTGACAGAAATTAGCTACAATTATGGTTCCATTATAGAAGACTCATCCTGTATTTGACTCAATTATTCGTGCATTTGTTTATCTTAGTTATCATAATAATACAGTTGTTATTACGGCTCCGGATTTAAATGGTCATTATCATTCGATTAATCGTGAAATAATTTCATCCGATTAATTTCGGCCTGTTTCAATTTTTTTACTCGTGGAGTATTTCTTGATTTAGACTATATCATTTTCGAAGTAAACAATATAACGAACATTGATAATGTGAAAAGTTTGATTGAAAATCGGGCGATCTCTCGGGTTTTGTATAGGAAGGCACCATATGCTTATTAATGATGTTAAAAAAGAGTCTTATCTCATTAACCTAGAGTAGCCTATATAAGCATAGAATTATTCTTTTTCTAATTTATGTCATTTAAATTGTGCTCTCATCCAAAGACAAATCCAACCAGTCAAGGCTAAAGACATTCTATAGGTATTATAGTGTATTTGATAAACTGCTTTTTACCTGATAGCGGCGTGTCTATCAGTTTTTGTTACCATTAAACGAATATAATAATAATAATAATAATCAAATTGCATCTAAGTTATTTTTATTTTATTTACGGAAACGTAGAAAATGGGGGAGAAAATGCCATTTATTCTTACCTTTGAACCTTGACAACACAAACCGAAGCAACAATTCCAATTGTGATGATCAGGCAGACAAGACCAACGATGCCAAGTGTCGCTGATGAGACAGAAACTAAAAGCAAGTTTAAATAACTGTTTTAGAAATTGCCCTCGTTCACTTACGAGAGATGTCATTCTTTCAGTCAGCCAGTCAATCGAGTCAGTCAGCCAGTCAGTCAATCGAGTCAGTCAGCCAGTCAGTCAATCAGTCAATTAATCAGTCAGTCAGTCAGTCTAACTCAAGTCGTACTAATTAGGCCTATTCCAACTGACAAACCGCAGTGATATTAGGCCTACATGCTGATGGCAAGTTTACAACAGTCTAATTGGACTTATGGCTGCATGCAATACATCCATATGTTGCTGCTCACTTTTCAATAGCTACATGTAGCCTATCTAGCGATTTTAGGCATGACCCTTTGATTCAGAGAGTCATAGTTCAAGGCCGAACCGACCTTTGCTGGAGTAGCGGACATCAATCCCACCCTTGCTCCTAACACCATGGCAGAGTGTTACCATTGTCTCAATGCCCCTTTACAAGTCAGCCGAAAAGTTTGTATTTTTTACCATTTTCTGTTTTCGTCCTCTTTGTATTCTCCTCTGTAAACAAATTATCTTCAGTAGGATTTGGTCTTGGAAGTGTTGCAGTAGTCGATCCTGTAAGCAGTGAAGTAGCAGGCTATATAGTTGAGCGCTGTACCAAGCGCATAATCAATATAACATAGCAAGCGTAAATATGTATATCGCCCACCGCCCTCCCAAGATAAACTTCATCAACAACAACCAAATTTGCTATTTTGAACACGATATCAATGTAAAATTTAAATCTTTAAGTTGTTCACTGTTCCATAGCATCGATATACACATAATGTGTAGGGAAAGGTTGTCAAAGATGGACCAGCGCCTAAGATGAATCGGAGTTTCACGCTGAAGCGCTGAGCAATTGCGAGTGAAGGCCTTGCCCATGGTCCTTAAGCGGCGACTTCAGGCGGATTCGAATCTGCAGCTCTCCGGCAGCAAGGCAACCAACCCACTACACGATCGCGCCCCACAATATATGTTATATAATTATATATACTCATAACAAGGTCTGTCGAATGGTTGAGCGAAGTCTTCAAGTCTTGTAGCAAACAGCACGAGTTTAAGCCTTCCGTATAAAACGGTGACTGTCTTAACTGAACGGAGAAGGCTGATCATGACGGTCGATAGAGTTCTTCGAACTGATGGCACATGGTGATTGGTATATTGCCTGCTAGTCGTGATCAAAATGATGATGGCGTTGACTGTGATGATGAAATTTATGTCAGTGATGATTATGACGATGATGATGATGATGACGACGAGGACGATGACGATGACGATGATGATGATAATGATGATGATGATGATGATGATGATGATGATGATGATGATGATGATGATGATGATGATGATGATGATGGTGATGAGGATGATGATGATGATGATGATGATGATGATGATGATGATGATGATGATGATGATGATGATGATGATGGTGATGATGATGATGATGATGATGATGATGATGATGATGATGATGACGACGACGACGGTGGTGATGATGATGATGATGATGGTGATGGTGATGGTGATGGTGATGGTGATGGTGATGGTGATGATGATGATGATGATGATGATGATGATGATGATGATGATGATGATGATGATGATGATGATGATGATGATGCTGATGCTGCTGCTGATGATGATAAGGATAATGTGTCTGACGGTGATAAACCTCTGTTTCCTCTCGGTAGCATAAAGCCTAATTTGAAATGGTATTAGCGCTATATAATTGCTCAGACGGTGATATGAATATTTACCTATGAGTCTAGCACGTGACATGATCATAAATAAGGTCGACTTACTTTGTGGATAATTATCTATGCAGTTGAACGTGATGCGTTCAAAGTCGTTAGCAACCAACGATCCCATGTTTCCACAAGTGATCATCTGTCCCCGAATAACATCAACGGTGCAACTGCGTTGACCATCACATCTGCGGTGGACATCCATCGTATGATTTGCAGTTGCGTTACGAGTACAGGCGTCGTCTGTGATGTAGCAAAAGGATCCAGCAACAATAGAATATCCAAGGACTACGGATGCTACGCTGATGACCTTCATCTCGGAACACCTTAAACCGAGTCGAGATCCAACACAACCCTGTGCTCTTTCTGTTCCAAAACAAGTAACATCTTGTAAGTACTAGAAGGCATGTAGTAGCCAATACTCAAAGTGATGTTATTTCTGTCATGAATTCAAAAGCAAATTACTCTAATTTGACAAAGACATAAAACAACAGACTACTATGCGCAATTCCCGACGTATTAGCTCTGAAGCTGAAGCTGACAATGGAAAAACACGAAGATACAATGGTGGTTATACCGAATATGTTTCTTTCTGTAAGGATGAACCCAAGTCAGCATTGTGGGGCGCGGTGGTGAAAGCCGGAAGGTGCGAGGTTCGAATCCACCTCAAGTCGCCGCGTAGGGACCTTAGGCAAGTCCTTCACTCGCAATTGCTCAGCGCTTCAGCGTGAAACTCCGATGCAGTGTCAGCTCTGCATTCGGGAGCGCCTATGAGTAGGGAGCTTGAAGGGGCGCTATAACTAGTGCACATACAGACAAACATTGGCGCACACACAGCGCACGACATTCATAACTTTATCACCCTATTTCTTTCATCGCACACAAAACTATGTGTTTGCTTGAATGTATTAAGCTTGCGTCAGGCACTGCGCTGTGTGTTTGCCGACTGCTTCGGATTTAAAATGTAGGCCTACTTACTTCTACTTACTTACTACTTTCATGCGATTTTGCTATGCAACATAGTTGTTGCATTTGTTTTGTCAAACCAGTGGTGATCAACCCTTGACTTATCCAAGAGAACATTATACTTTGGTCCAATTGTCGTAGACGATAATAATTTGGCATTTGCATGTAGGTATATATTTATGTGCACGCATACTACATGTGTGTGGGGGTAATGAACATAGCGGTCGCAATGCTGAACTGACCATCCAGACTGGAGATCTTCTTCATGTTCTCTGCCCCACGGCAGGTTCGAACTTCCGACGGCGCCACTCCTCCCGGTGTTGAGCCTCTACTTTCAGTTTCCCATAACCTTCAACCAACATCCAGTCCAGTAGTTTCTGTCTTTGTCTTCCTCTTTTTCTTTTTCCCTCTGTTCTTCCTTCAATGATCACTTTCAGAAGGGATTCTCCTCTCAGGAGACTGGAGATATATTGGTTTCAATCTCCAGATTTCTCTTCTTATTTCATCTGTACCGACCTTCAGTTCAGTATATACTGTGGCGGTGAAGACACAAATTGCGGGAAAAGGCCAGGCGGTGCCGTCACACTGCAGGACTCACAGCATTCCCCGGATTTTGCGGCAATTCATTTTCTTATATTCTGTGACAGTACTGCGTGTCTGTCTTTTTGTTCAAAACGGTAAAAACTGGGATAAAAGTTACGATAGACATGTACAAAATCTATCTACGCTTGGCAACATATTGCTAATAACAGTGTACGCACCGCCAGACACATTTTCTTGGAGACAGACAAACAGGACAACCACCTGAAACATGAGATCTCCAAAGGAAACTTCCATCTTCATTCCCTATGAAAAGAAACTTCTAAGCTTTTACACAATCACCGATGACTCTCCTCATAATTTAGAATGTAAATTAATTATTGGCTTCTTAATTACGGATTACAGTTCAGAGATTCATTTCATACATAGTCAGCAAATTATTTGTCCATGCATTCTCGGCTAAAAGAAATGTTCATCCTCTCTAAAATCTTAATCATTCGGCTGAATCATGTTGGGCTGAATATAAATTTAATGGAAACACAAGCGTCGTTCGCAACAGAACACTTCAAAAACGCGAGTGTACCTAATAACAGTTCATAATTTTAGCACGCCATATAACTATGTTGATTGTTGATTATTGTTGATGACATCAATATTATTGCACTTTAAATAATTGTTACATCTCCTTCTCTTCTCAGTCCCCATTTGTCTGTCTGTCTGTCTGTCTGCCTCTCCAACTATCCATCCATCCATCCATCCATCCATCCATACATTCATGCATCCATCCATCCATGGGTCCGTCCGTCCATCTATCTGTCTGTCTGTCTATCTATCTGTCTGTCTATCTATCTATCTATCTATCTATCTATCTATCTATCTATCTATCTATCTATCTATCTATCTATCTATCTATCTATCTATCTATCTATCTATCTATCTATCTATCTATCTATCTATCTATCTATCTATATATATATATATATATCGATCGATCCATCCATCCATCCATCCATCCGTCCGTCTGTCTGTCTGTCTGTCTGTCTGTCTCTCTGTCTGTCTATCTGTCAATTTATATATCTGTCTGTCGGTATATCATCTGTCTAATTAAATAACTAACTAACTAACTGACTGACTGACTGACTGACTGACTGACTGACTGACTGACTGACTGACTGACTGACTGACTGACTGACTGACTGACTGACTGACTGACTGACTGACTGACTGACTGACTAATTAATCAATTAGTTGGCTGTCAACAAATATAGCACTCTGTCGGTCTATTGATGTATATTCAGTAAACTTATATATTCATCTATCTGCCTATAATTATTAATGTTTTCCCATCTATCGCTATGCTCACCTGTCAATCATTTCCGTCTTTTGATTTTTTCAATCATCCCTATACCAATATTCGGTCATAAAGTCTCAGCCATAAAAAGATTTATCTCTATCCATGGATCAGTCAGAGAAATATCCGTGTTTAACCGCAGGCTCCACAGTCACGAAATTCACGTTCGGCTATATATCTGTCAAACGTCTGACTGAAGTGATGTGTTGATCAACCGTTATTGCTAACCCCACTGGGCGAGTCTATCATGTGAGCTAATGAACGCACTTATTGTCATTTAGGTCATATGTAACGTGTGACTAAACATAATTATCATCTTCAAGTGGTTCACTAATGCCAAGCGATTCTCAGTTCAGGATGTAGAAGAGGCAAAAACCAGTTGTCCGATAAGCCCTAATTGCCATTCTGTTCAAATGTAAATTGTCCCGGTGTCACGAAATAGAGTATCCCCCGTATTAATCGCATCCCCCCCCCCAAATGCGGAAAGTTGTAAAAGCCACTTCCGCTTGTATTTATTTTTGCAAATTAATTTTCATCTGCTTTGTTTTGAACAATGACACTAAGAGGTATGTTTATTCCTACTAGGCCTAAATATTTTTTTTGCTTTGGTTTTAGAGCACTTACAACATTTAAAACACTTAAGAGCATTCATACTCGTAGTCACTAAATAAATTCGAGCTGCCTTGCTCGGAACATTGATTAGGACACTTAAAGCAATTAGAGTCACTTTAAATTTTGATTAGAGCATAATATTTTTTCAATTATACGCATTTTTAAAAAAAGGGGACAGAGCGGTTTATCCCCCGGATAGTCTAGACCGGTTGATTCCATCCGGGGGATAGATTAATTCACCCCAAGATAGCTTTCAGAGGGATAGAATATCACGTGGCGCCGGAAGATATTTCCATTCTATTTATGACGAAGGAAAACAAGTGACTGACTGCAGATGTCATTAAAAAACTTTTTATCCAACGCCAGCGCTATACAATAGGCTACGTTTCGTGGCTTCATAATTCCAATAACATGTTGCATTAGCCAGACATCAAAACAGATTCCACACTATCTCTGCTTCCTTCTAATCACCACGGCATCGTCCTGTTTCTGCCTTCATACTATGCTCTTCCTCCATTGTTTTAACTCTGCAGGCCTTATCAATCTCGTCAATCTTATTTTCCAACTTTCCATTAGCCATCCATGATCCAACATAACGACCAATTTATTGAGTCAAGAAGTTGGCCTATGCAAAAATTACATCACGCCAAACTAAACAACTGAAACAGCCATGCTCTACATGTTAAATGACATCTATGTAGCTATTGATAATAAGGCACAGGTTTCCATTCTAGCACTCTTCGCCGTGTTAGCAGCCTTTGACATAGATAGCCTAGTCGATCAAAAAATTTTGCTCCAACGCCTTAAATCCTTAAATCATATGGTATGAATGATGTCCCTCTCCCATGGCTTCAATCTTACTTGTCTGGTCGCACCCTATGGTTATTGTTGTAATTACCTCCGTATTGGTCTTCTTTAAGCGTAACATCTTCAGCACCTGCTGTTGATACTTGACAGATTATTTTTCTTTTAACTCAGGCTAAGATAGCCTGTTGGTGTTGGACATATACAGTGTCAGAGGTGTTCCCTGGACTATAGTCGGTATACGCAGCACACAACGAACAGATCGAGATAGTCAGCGTCCTGGGCTCCATCCCACCACGAGTATCGGATTCGGAGTGAAAGGTCCTGCGGAAGACAGTATGTATTCTGTCTAACACTGTAGCTCCAGTGTTCGGCTGGTATTTTGACCTTGAGTGACCCAATGTCCACTTCTGTAGCAGACTAGCAGCGCACAGCTGTTTACTGTTATGGCTGTGCTGTCACTCCTGTCAGTTTCTTTTAGACAGCAGTCCTATATAGACTCTACCTTCATAATATGCATGGTTTATAAGGTCACTGGTCACAGATGGAGTTTGCAAATCAGTATTATTTATAATATAATTTGAAGAGTCTGCGTGATATCAACCGACAGACATGAACCGAATAGAAAATTGGCATAAGGGCACTAATATTATTATATATATATATATATATATATATTAGGGCGCCCGTTAAGCCAATGAGAAAATTTTAAATTCGTAATTTTCTACACGGTACCCTCTGAAGTTGTTACACCTGGTCTGTGAAATAACAGAGTGAAATTGCAGAATTTTATGTTAATATTTACTGGGAGCTCAACATGACTAAAGTTTATGCTATATCGCAATCTTTCGTACCTTTTCCAGTTTCGTTGTTTACAGCATTTTGTTTCACATTGCACATGTTACTTAGGCCTATTATGTTGTTATTATTCTATTTAGACTTATTAATGTGTTTAATATTACCACGGTACTGCTGCTCTCTCAGTCAACAGTTTATCCTTGGATTCTTTCAGCTAGTTCATGTATAAAAATGAGTCCTTGTCATTACAAAATTACATCAAACAGCTAAGGTTTTAATCTTAATTTAAAAATAACTGGACCCGCTACAAAACCACAAGAAGCACTAAGTTGTAAAGAAATTACATTTAAAGAGAACAGAAAAATGTAATATTCACAAAAGGTTACTGTTAGTAGGTTTTAGCTTATTATGGTCAATGTCCATACAGTACTCACAAACAGAGTAAAATTGCTATATCTATTAATTGTGCAATTAGCATTCTGAAATCTGCACCATCACTTTCATTTAGCTGCAACATGTCCCTTTTGTTAAAAAATATGCACTCTTTTTTTTATTTAGTGTGCACACTGTTCTGCGCAATTGGGGCAATGATGCAGTAACTGTTGTATTTAGTGTGTCAATGTTATAGTTGTCATACTAAAGCAGCTGCAGTATATCTAAATCACTGATAGTGCTTTCAGTCTTTTGGATTTAAAATCGTAGATTGATTAGTTAATTACCAATAGAAAGTATGTCAGAAGTAGCTGCTTCACGACTTGTAACAGTCACATGTATAGTTCCGCTGACATTTGGTTGATTGATACGGTATCAGAAGAAATACATGTGGAAGCAAGCTTCCAACTTACAATCAGGTGTTGTCTGTCTTTTTACATCGGCACAAGATTCTTGCTAAGACAGTCAGAGACAGTTCAAGGTCTGTTGTACATGAAGTTCTTCACATTTGGTCAATGGCCCGTATCCCAACAACACTTGATAGGAATGCCATTGAAAAGTTGGAGGACATGTTTTATAGATGGGAGAAACTGAATAAGAACATGCATCGCAGAACTGAGCTAATGAAAGTACTATGATCGGAGATTTGGAAAAACTTTTGACATGTCACATACAGATGCTATGTCAGTGACCACCATTGCTGAAGACAGGTTTTTCTTGGATGACCAACACTGTCCACGCATAGGCTAAATGGGTGGTGTAGACACAGCTTTGGCTAGAACAGAGGGCAGAAAGTTAAAGAGATTGAAGTGTGAGCATTATCTCAGAAGTAAAGAAGATGACAGAAAGAGAGCGAATATCACAGTTCAGAAAGATGATGAATTGACTTCAGAAGAAGAATTGGCCACTATGGCTGCTAAAGTTGAGTCTTATCTAGAACCACGCTGCTCACATAGAGCTACCAAACGAGGTAACAGCAGAATTAAGTGCTGCACTTCATCGAGCCAATGTCAGCAGCCGCACAGCAACACTTATTCTGGCTGAGACTGCATAGAACCTTGGACATGACATGTCTAGTTTCAACGTCAATCCTGAATCCATCAGAACAGCAAGACTAAAGTTTCGTCAACATACCGCTCAGGCTGGAAAAGCCATTTTCGAACCGTCCGTACCTCTAGTTGTAGGCCTACATTGGGATGGCAAGATGTTACCAGATATTGCAGGCAATGAGCAGGTTGACGCAGTCTTGGTATCAGGTTTGCATGTGGAGCAGCCTCTTGACGTGACAAAGCTTCTGGATGGTAGGGGGAAGCAACTAGCAATGCTGCTGTTTCAATGATGCGAGACTGGGGAATAGAAAATCTAGTCAGGGCCATGTGCCTAGACATCCCAGCTTCCAATATGGGCAGACAAAGTGGGGTTTGTGGTGTGAAGATTTCGAGCTAAACAAGAAATATGTTAACAGTCTAGTCTGGCAGTGGTAAATGGCAGAGTAGAGTGAGCTGTGTAGCTGATATATGACTTCAACACCTCCATTACAACAAGTGATGAACAGAAACAATTTCTCAAGCCACAGAGCCAAGTGCCCAAAAGCGAGAAAGTCACTACTTGTCGGTGATGATACAACAACAAAATACACTGACAACTAGACCCTAGTGACTTACAGCTTAAAAACGAAAATAAATGCTGCAATGTACTTTGTTGTGGCAGTATTGTTATTAGTATTCTGAATAGTTCAGTTTTTATTAGCATTTGACAGTGCTGTATTGATTTTGCATTGAAAATATTTGAATGATAAATAACTGTGAAATAAGTCAGAATAGCATGCTGTCGGATAATATTTCGCTAACTTCACATATGTTGAGCTCCCTCTAAACATGCATCCAAAATTCTTAAAAAATTACCTGGAACTTCTCTCATGATAGACAACAAAATGAGAGGGTACCACATAAGAAATTCAGAAAATATTTTTTAACGGGCACCCTAATATATATATTATTATTATTAATAGGAATATAGGCCTAGCGGCTCTCAAAGCGCAGGTTAAGTAAACAAAAAGCATCTCAAAATGAGACACCTCGATCGTATTGCTGCTTTCCTTCATGCAGGAAACAGCTTTATAAGTGCATCTGCTGTCACCGCGGACGACGAAAAGACTAGAAGCTGTAGCTCTGTTCAAGGTTTGCTTGTTTTCTAATTAATTTTGAATCATGTGGGCCCATATAGTGATGGAGAAATCCTCAATTCTGCGAAAAAGTTTGTAGCAGTTGTGGTGGCGACTTCAATAAAAGCCTTGGCAACGAGCATCGAGCAGTTATCTTATTTTTGTCAAAATGCTTCAAGACGAGATAGGAAGAACAGGCTCGGCATTAACCCTTTAACAGCGAGTGGCAATCTATTTGCCACTACATGCGGTATACTAAACAACTAATGTACAGTACTTTGCTAGTAACCTAACCCATGTGGATTCACAAGATGTCACTACCAATTACATGGGGGAGACTTAGGGGGGACAGAGGGACTTTCCCCTTCGATGTGTGTGGTGGGGGACGACCCCGGGACGTTCTGTACATTTGTCCTTCCTTCGGCCACTCGTTCGTCCCCCGTAAGTTGAACACCAAGTCCCCGCCATGACCAATTGATATTCGTTTTCAAATTTTACATGATGCTCAGTGGCGGCGCTAGGGGGGCTAAGCCCTCCCCACAAGAGGCTCAGCCCCCCTTAAAAAAGGGCCATCCGAAAAAAATTACATTGAAATATCCACGATTTTCGGTTGACGACTAAAAAAAAGGTCGTCAGAAATTATGAGGGCGAAAATGGAAAATTTTTCGGAGATTTCGGTTGATGACTAAAAAAAAGGTCGTCAGAAATTTTGGCCCCCTAGAAACTGAAATCCTGGCGCCGCCACTGATAATGTTATGTAATTTTTACATATACAATGAAGGTATCCCAAACAGCTAGTGGCAAGTATATTGCCACTTCCTCGGTATCCCAAACAGCTAGTGGCAAGTATATTGCCACCATTTACGTTTTGCTGATTTCAATACAACAGGGTTATATGCTTGATTACTATCTCTTACCTATACATAATATGTATTTATATTAACTGTGCCTGCCCGGGGCGCTTATCGCTGTTAAAGGGTTAAACAGTAGCAGTTCGTGTTCCAAATAGGCTAGGGCCTACTCGACAATGATGTTAATCGAAAATTCATTTCCCAATGTGGAAATTATGCTAAGAATGTACTTGGTGCTTGACCACAAACTGTAGTGCTGAATGCTCGTTTTCCAAGACGAAGATAATTGAGAAAAGGTTTGGAACACGACACACGTATGACAAATGTGAGACGCAGGGCTTAAAGTGCGGCTGGACGGTCATGGATGGCGTCCATGCACTTATTTTTAGATCTCAACGCCGTCCTGCCACTTATCTGGACATCACAACCTGGAGAAGTGGCAGACACTTTTTTACACTTTAGGCTCTGGTGAGACGTATACCCACCTTGCAGTGTTGAGCAGATATTCCAAGACAACTCTATTATAATCAGTAAATTGATGACTTTGCCAATAGAAAGTGCGCAAATTCCCTAATAACCCTACTCAAATTTAGATCTAACAGTAGGCTTAACCGAGCTATTTAACTACATACATGTATAGCTAGACTTATCTGTTTTTATTTTTGGAGGTCTTACTTAATTGTCACTATTTTTCTTTCTTTGTTTGACTGCAGTAACAGTGCCCTATTAAAAACTGGACAAAAAAACTTGACGTTTATCCTTTAACTTTGCATTTGAGAAATGATTTAGACACTTTATCTATCATGCAGCAAATGATCTGTTCAATTTGTCTTCAATATTGTATTTAAAAAATTATTGACCATATAAAATTATAAGTCAACAATTTTAACATTGCTTTTAGCACTATTTGTCTGCAACATGTTATGACTGTATAAGCTTACGTATGGTGCGTGTCCCTGTCCGAAACTGCATGAAAAAGCAACATATCCGTTGCAGCAAAGGGCCCCACCATAACGGGCGCCCATGGGCCCCCACCACTCTAAATCCGGCCCTGGATACCTGTCAACCGATTTCCAATATACCTCTTTGAAGTATAGGCCTAGGGCTATCATGGAGTGAGCCGTCGACTCGACGGATCTCATCATCACTTGTGATTCCTTCCATAGTCCGCTCCTGTTGACAGAGTCAAAAGCCTTCGTCATGTCGATGAACACCGCGAATAATTCCTGTTGCTGCTCCCTGCACTTACGTGAGCGGCCATCACATCCAGGCCGCCTGTGTGCAGATTCGTAACTAGGTGCTCCCAGTGGTATCCTCCACCTGCACCCGTCGCTACTCCCCCATCGCCACAGGACTGTCCATCCACCACAGCTCTATCTCTCTCTCCTCGCATGATGAGTGATGACGCACCTTCACATGGAGTTGATTATAGTGGTACATGCTTGCGCTGTCATGCCACACTCCCTCTTCCTATTCGCAGCATCAGCGCGACATGTGGCTCATTGCTAAAGGCGCAGCAGGCTGGCCACCAGCGTCGCTTGTCTATAACTCGCGGCGCCGCCCTTGATGACCAAAGTGATCACAGCTGCCTGCGGATGCTGCGCTGGGATGAGGGTTCACCATTGCCCGGTGGCTCAGGTCGTCTGCTGAGCACATACTCGCAGTCTTCACCGCCTGTGTTGGCCATAGCTTTCAGGGTTCTCTCTGGGCCTGTCCACCTCGCGTAACGCCCTGGGTGGTACTTCGGTCGAAGCTTTCACGACTGATGGCATAGCCCCAGAGAGCAGACCTCTACTTGTATGTTCACCCCCCTCCTCACCGCGGTGAGGTACAGGTCGGACTTTGGGGGTCTATAGACAGTAACTAACTGCAGCGCCATTTTTTTACCACGATTAACTACTGGCCTGTCGGGCAGGATCCCTAAATAGGCCTGCGGTCCTGCGCACCGATGGCCGTCTCATAAGCTGCATTCCAAAGTTTGGCCGAGTCTCTGAATATAGGTTACATGCGGCATGTACTCCACTGGCTCCCTTGCCCACAGCGCATTGTTTACTGAATTTCTATTTGGTACAGCGTTGTATTAAGGGTTTAGCCCTCTGTATTCGCAGGAGCTCTGCTGCTCTACCACGCTCTTCAGTGCCGCTGCACAGCTGCACTCCTCTCAGCGGCACAGGCGGAACTTATTGTTCCCCGATAATTTTGCACCACCTTTGTTTGACAATATATCTTTGAGATAAAGGGCTTTTCTTGAGCTATTTTGACGAGGCCACGTTTTGGCATGGACAATATTTTGATGAGGCTAATATGACCGAGATATTTTTGACGGGATGCCCTGCCAGAATGCTTAGCAGAAGCACCGATGACGCACAGTGACGATCTTGATGAGCAGTCGAGACCAACGCATCAAAAACAGTTCAACTTATTGTTATCAACAAACACATCAACACCAACGATAATTCCGCCTCTACTTCACAACATCTGTCTGCTCTCTCCAATATTCATTCGAAAACCCTCTCCCAATAATATTAGAATTCGTTTGTTAGACGCGGTAATAGAAAAAATATCAAAACTATTATCTAACCCATATAGCACAATATCAACAGCCTAACGTAACGTAAACCTTAGTAGTCAAAGTTGAAGTGGTACGATGTAGGCCTAATGAGAAATGTGGACACGGTCAAGCAGGATGGAGTCCACAAGAGGTCACTATAATAATTAATTATATATAGATATTCGTTTAATGGTAAAACCAAGTTACACACCGCACATGGGTACATGAAGAGAGATAGAAAATAATATAGAAAAGTTTTTTTAAAGTAATCTTAAGTAACGGTCATCAGTGTTAGTTAGGCATGTGAAGATCAAGGGGATGACAATAATTGACACGCGACCTCTTAGGTAGACAAAACCTGAATTCAAGTGACAGTCTAAGCTGTCGAAAGTTACTGCGGTTCCTCATCGACAACCAGTGGTTCGTACAGCAGCTGCAGGTATTCGCTGCCACACTGGACGCTTTCTCTAGCTACTCCCTCTATTGGCACTGCATCCAGTTCGCAGTAAGCGGTCGACGCGGTTTCGAGACTGGATCTCTGAGATTCGTCAATGACTTCATACATGTCCGTTTCGCGATCAACCTCTGTCGGTTTCACTTGTTGCCTCTTTTTTCTGAAACATAAATCGATTTTAACTTTTGCAATAATAGTTTAGAATGGCATTCAATGTTGATTAGTCTAATTCCAATAATTGTTAGGTCTCATAGTCTAATTATACAGAAACTTCAGAAGAACAAACTGAAGAAACCAAAAACAATTATGGTTCCATAGAAGACTGTTTCCGCGTTTACACTGATAGATTGCTTATTTATTGATTTTGATTGTCATGATATGCTTATTAGGCTACTGTTGCTCGTAGGGTTTCGAATTTCAATGGGTAATAATTTATTTTAAATCAATAAATAATTTTAAATGTTTAATTGTGTTCGAAAAATATTTTCACTTATTTCATGATGGCGATTGTTCCACCTCCGAAGTATAGACAATAATAGCGAACATCGATAATGTGAAAACTAGGAGTAGAAGTTACGTGATCACCTTGCATTTAAGAAATGTCGACAAAAAATGCCATAACTTTTTACTTTCGAGCCATGACAATATCAACGAACATATCAACAGCGACGATAATTCAGCCCCTATTTGACATCGTCTTCTGTCTGCTCTCCATTGTTCACTTCAAAACCGTCTTCTTTTACTCGCATTCGCCATTGATATTAGGCTACACACCCCACGGGAGGCGGCGAAGGCATAGGCATTAAAGACTAAGTCCCTCGTGGTGTATAAATGGTAAACCACAGCTCGGGAGCATGACTAGGCTATATATAAACAGCAAGCGTGGACTTTGGCCAAGAACGAAGACCCTGTGGCCTACCCGATCTAGGGAAAGTGCCCTAAGATGGGTTCATAAGATGGGACACACCCATTATTACTGTTAATCAGAAGTGGACGCCACTATTTAGAGTTGCGAATGTTGTAGCCTATCCCCCAATATTGGATCCCGCATACGAACTATTACTACTAGCGATGCTGTCGCCTTGCTTTTATTGATTTTTGTAATTTTTCATGCTCGCTGATGTTATTTCATTTTCTTCGATTTTTCCACACAACAAGGTAAACTTCATACATCTCTTTCACTTTATGGTATATGCCAATAATAACTTCATTTTCATTGTTAATTAGTTATTCTACATAGCTGTAGGCTCAATAATAAAGGAAATATTTGTTGTGGAATGTTCTTCAACGGTGTGCCATAAGATGGGACACCACAAGATACCATAAGATGGGACACCACTGCCTAGGCTACGATGTTGTGTCATAATTATGATCTATTTGTGCAAAATAAATACAATGTTTACAAATTATTAATGGCATTGATTTTATTTATTGATTGTAGGTAATGACCTATTGCAGAAAGTCTTGTGAAGGCTCATGGAATGAACAACAGAAATTTTTGCAATCTGACATCATGGAAATTGTTGTCCCATCTTAGGAGCATGGGTGCTTAAAGTCTTAAAAATTATAAGACTCAACAATTTTCTCTGCTGTTGATAAATTTGAATAAAAGGACCACATATGAGTCATTCTATTGTTATTACATTGACTGCATATTGAACTTTTCGCAATCTGACGTCATGGAAATTGTTGCCCCATCTTAGGAGCATGGGTGCTTAAGATGGGACACTTTGGTACTGTTTAAAAATGGCAACAATACTGCATTTTTGGATAGGTGTTTAAATTTTGCAACCGCCATTTGAAAGTTTGATGCATATGCAGTATATCAGTGCGGTTTAGGTTAACATGGTGCTTTTTGCTATGGAAAAATCGGGAGAAGCTGTTAGGTGTCCCATCTTAGGGTACTTTCCCCCTATTAAAATTTTATATAATATATATCCTAATAGTGTTTATTTTTAGTACATCCTAGGTCTCAGATTGCAGATACTCGAGATCTGTGCTGAGTTGCGTGTTATAATATTATTTTAAGAATTCGTTTTATAAACGCGGCAATAAATATTCATAATGTGATCTTACCCATATAGCACAGGATAAACGGTTTAACATGATGTAGAGATTAGTAGACAAAGTGGGCGTGGTGCGATACAATGCCAAAATTAATGTGTACCAGGGCATGCAGAAATGAATCCACAAGAGGTCACTAGTGGCGCGCAATTTCTAAGGACGGCACAATTATTTGAAATTCAAGTGGCAGTCAAAACTGTTTAAATTCACGGCGATTGATTGCAGACAACCAGTGGTTCGTACAATTGCAAGTAATGGCTGTCACGCTGGACTCTTGCTCTATCCACTGCATCCAGTTCGCAGTATTCGCTAACGGGTGTCTTGACACTGATTCCCTGATGAGCTCCGTTCACATCAATGGTTTCGTATTCGTCCGTTTCGCCATCAACCGTCTTCGCTGCTTCTGTTGATCTCAGTTGTTTCATCCTTTTTCTTAAACATAAATATGATTTTTTTTCTTGTGCAATAATTGTTGACTATAGTATTAATGCTGATTATTTTTAACAGTTATTTAAGTCTCATAGACAGACACTTCAGAAGGAGAAAGTGAAGAAACGCATAGCAACTATATCAACTATAAATCTATGCGAGATTGACAGAAGAATAACTCAGGAATTCGTTTACTTATTGGCTAATTGCTTACTTTAATTATTATATTGTTAATGTTTTATTATTATTATTATTATTATTATTATTATTATTATTATTATTATTATTATTATTATTATTATTATTATTATTATTATTATTATTATTATTATACCTTTTATTATTATTATTATTATTATTATTATTATTTTTATTTTTATTTTTTATTTTTATTTTTATTTTTTTTAATTTTTTTTTAAATTATTATTATTGTTATTATTATTATTATTATTATTATTGATTCAACAATTCAATTATTGCAAACAGTCAAACAGTGCAACAGCTGTGTGCGATTGGGCGAGTCAAACCACCCTCATCCATGTCAATTAAGGGCTTAATAAACGACCCTGTGAAAGCCACAGCATTAAAGCGTTGTATTGTCATTGAAATACGTTGGAACAAGAAACTTGATTCTCGGGGCTCCCCGGTTGCTTGTGTTAGACGCCGGCCCAAATCTGAGATGAAGTCTAGGCCTTTGTTGTTGATTGGGCCTAGGGTTTCCAAAGCCACCGGGACGAAAACATGAGCGTCAAGGAGGGCACTGTATTTCTGGTTCTTTCTTTCCTCCGCCAGGCTAGCTGCTGATCCGGCTCGGATGGCTGAAGCAGTAAGGTAAGACGGTGCCAATGTGTCCACCACTGTGGCGTCCCACACCAAACCTCTGCCGGCTTTCCATGGGATGAGCGTGATTCCATCCGGTCGTTTGCCGTCCGATCTTACCAATCCCTGAGGTTCCTTGGCTTATTATTATTATTATTAATATTATTATTATTATTATTATTATTATTATTATTATTATTATTATTATTATTATTATTATTATTATTATTATTGTCATTATAACACATTTATTTCTTCAAAAACTAACACAATCACATGCAGACAAGTAAAATTATTGTTTTCAATGTTTTGGCTGATAAGATCTGTCGTGCCCAACACTGACAACGAGTTTCCTCTTTTGAGCGCGACTGATGGCTAGTTTCACGCTGGTCACCGGTCGCTACAGAAATCCTACTTCCTGGCTCCTGAGCAAATTCCAGAGACTCGGTGTGCCAGCTTCCTCCGGTTTCGATGGCCACAGGAACGAAATGATGCGACTACGAGATGGTAGCATATTTACTGGTCTTATTCGAGCTGCTTTTTATATGATATGATGATATTGTCATTATTATTATTATTATTATTATTATTTTTATTATAATAAATTTGTTTTGTATTTGTTGCTCACGTCTGTCCCAACTAATAGAAGAGATGCGGCTGCCAATTTCATTTATGAAGTTTGCGGCCGACGGGTTACATTAATATTAATATTAATATTATTATTTTTAAAAAAAATTATTATTATAAACATTTATTTCTTCAAAAACTAACACAATCACATGCAGACAAGTAAAATTATCGTCTTCAACGTTAGGCCTTAGGCCTCTCAATGTCTTGGCTGATAAGTTCTGTCGTGCCCAACACTGACAACGCGTTTCCTCTTTGGAGCGCGACTGATATTGATATTTATTATTATTATTATTATTATTATTATTATTATCGGTATGTAAGTTTTATTATTATTATTATTGATATTATTATTGATATTATTATTATTATTATTATTATTATTATTTTTTTTTTTTTGCCCTGAGGTACTTCATTTCCCCAGGGACTTATGGACTATTATTAATTGAAGAAAATGTCTGGTGGGTCAGGCCTCGTCTTCAGGGTGTGAGGCAAAAGTGCCTTTGAAAGCGACCAGGTTGTGGCGTTGAATACAAATGGACAGACGTTGAAAAAGGAAGAAGGCTTCACGTCTGTCACCACTGATAGAAGAGATGCGGCTGCCAATTTCATTTATGAAGTCTGAGGCCGACGGGTTGAGTGGACCTAATGTCTCTATGGCCACCGGCTGGAAGATGTGCGAAGTGGGCAGGCCTCCGTATTTTTGTTCTTTGCGGATGGCCGCCTGCACTGATGCAGGCCCGACCAAACTATTATTATAATTATTATTATTATTATTATTATTATTATTATCACTCCAACAGGTGGAAAAGTCGTTCAGCTGAATGTCATTCACAGTTCGGGGAGCAGTGGCATTGTTCCCGAGAGGCAGAATGATGGCATTCCCTCGTTGAAGAGCCACTGAGATCCGCTGGAACAGGTATGATGTCTCCATCGGATCATGGGTTGCGGCAGTTATTCGGTTCCCCAATTCGGAAATGAATTTTTGTCCTTCAGAACACCAAGCTCCACCGGTCTCCAGGGCGACCGCCACAAAAGAGTGGGTTCTAGTTATGGTGGCATATTTGATCAACTTGGACGTCGCTGCTCGTTCGGCGGCTTCGCCAGCTATGAGGGATGTATGTGGAAGATGGGACATGGCGTAAGTGCCGGGCACTGTCACATCCCATGCCAGACATCGACCACGTGACGAAGGGATGAGAGTTACGCCGTCTGGACGCTTTTCTCTAATCAGACCGCTGGGTTCTTTGTGAGAAGGGATCCGCGCTCTGCCGAGAGCTCTCCAGACGATGTCGTTGATCATACTGTGTCTTTGATGTTTTATTATTATTATTATTATTATTATTATTATTATTATTATTATTATTATTATTATTATTATTATTGCTGTTGTTGTTATTATTATTATTGGTGTTAGCGTCTTCTACTTCAATAACTCTTAAACCATCCTTGCATTTTCATTCACTTATATTACATCCATTTACTTCTTCTTTAGCTTATTCCTCTAGTGTACTTTTCAATTCATCTGCATACATATTCGACCATCTTATCTATTAATATTATTAGTTCATTATGCCGATTCAGTCGTTACAAATATTTATATAGCGCCCCTTCAAGAGTACCACTCAAGAGCGATACCGACTCCGACATGGCTGAAAAGAACAGATATTAGATTATCATACAGAGTCAGAATGGACGATGGGAACAAGGGTTCAAGAGCGAAGGGGGCCGACTAGTGAGACTACTAGTACGACTACATGAAGATACAGTGCAACTAGTGAAGCCCGATAAATATGAGGAGAGAAGGTGAGCTCTTGGTCTATGGTAAGGGATATTACGACAGAAATATCCCTTATAGAAGATTCATTCTGTATTTAACTCAATAATTCGTGCATTTATTTATCTTAATTATCATAATAATACAGTTGTTAGTAAGGCTCCGGATTTAAATGGCCATTATCATTCGATTAATCGTGAAATAATTATATTCGATTAATTTCGACCTGTTTCAATTTTTTAGTCAAGCCCTTTTTCTTGATGTCGACTGTATCATTTTTCAAAGTAAACAATATAACAAACATTGATCATGTGAAAAGTTTGATTGTAAATTAGGCGATCATTTTGCATCTAAGTTATTTTAATTTTATTTGCGGAAACGTCGAAAATGGGGGACAAAATGCCATTTATATATAGGCCTACCTTCGAAGTTTGACAACAAAAACCGAAGCAACAATTCCAATTGCGATGATCAGGAAGACAACACCGACGATGCCAATTCCAAGTATCGCTGATGAGACAGAAACTGAAAACAAGTACAACTGTTTTAAAAATTGCTTCTTCCATCCTTCGCAAGTGAATGCCATCACAATCATGCTACTTTAACGTGTCCATTAATTTCGAGCCGAACAGGGCATCAACTATCAAAATTATTTAGATGGAACTTCGTTTGCTGAGTTATATATTATTTTGTGTGCGAGAGATCGTTGTAGGCAACATTTCCAGTAACTAAAAGTTATTGCATGTTTCATTGATTTTGTGGTGCCATCTGTGAACAAATTTAATATCTTTCGTTGACACTTTTGCAATGCTAGTAACCTTAAGTAAAGAGATACAAACATGTGTAGGTGTGTGCCTAAGCCAGTTATATGGCCTACAACGAAGTGACTGAGTCGCATAGCAGTTGGATGAAACGTTGACTATAGTGATGGTGATGATGATAAAAATGATGCTGATTACAATCGTAAAAATGTGGCTCACAGCGAGAAACCTTCGTCTCGACGCCGTATACAGAAGCCAAATCGAAAGGGCACAAGACAAAATCAGCGCTATAAAATTGCTCAGATGGTCATATACATACCTACCTATGAGTCTAGCCCTAGCTCTAGCACCTGAAAACACCATAGGGTCAACTTACGTTATGACTCGCCTCTGCATACTATGTGATGCTTTCAAGGTCGTTGTTAGACCAGGTATAAAACTACAGTAGATCTTCTTCTGGAAAACGTCAACGGTCCACTCCTTTGACTATCACATCTGTGGTGGTCTGCACTTGGATTGCCCACACCCCCTGATCTTGGGAGCATGGGTGTTGGCCAAACACGGAAATTCACCGATCAACCCCGGTTTCGCAACTATTCACCTCAAACCCTCCAGCTAGGCAGAGGGCCATCATGACCACCCCGCCTCCACTCCTGGCTCTGAGGACGGGCGAAATAAAAAAAATCCCGAGCAACAACGGGTACTCCAGCTGGTTTGAAGATGCGTCGCGTAGTTACAACGACGGAGCATTGCTGTTATTTTTAATCTATGGCACTAAGAAAAGCAAGAACATGGAATTGCACAGGACCATGCGGAAATCCAAGAAAGAACAGAAGGATTGGCCTACATCTTGTCATCGCTGCGCACCTTAGTTGCTCTTCTCTTCTTCTTTAGGTTGGCTGCCTCTCGGCAGGTCCAGGTGCCCAACGACGCTACTCTTCTCGGTGTTGTGCTTTTTCTTTGAGTTTTCCATATCCATCCTCCATCATCCAGTCCAAGAATCTTTCTCTAGGTCTTCCTCTTCCCCTCTTCCCATTCCATTTTGCCGTCCACTTTGTCTCTTTGCAAGGAGTTGCCTCTCAGTACATGCCATATCCAGTTCTTCTGCCTTGTTCTAATATTATTGTATTCATCAAGGATCTTTCCTCTTCCACCTTCTTCAGTATTTCTTCGTTTGATTTATGCTCTGTCCAGCTGAGCGTTTCCATCCTTCTCCATATCCACATCTCGAACGCTTCTATTCGTTTGACATCCTCCTTTCTCATCGTCTAGGTCTCTGCTCCGTACAGTGTGACGCTCCAGATCAGTGCCTTCACCATTCTTTTCTTGATGTCTCGACTCATTCATCCTTTCAGTAGCTCTTTCCTTTTCGTGAACGCTTCCTTCCCCATCGCTATCCTTTTCTTGATTTCTTTGTGGCACTTTGCATCTTCCGGTATCAGGCTTCCCAGATAGCAAAATTCAGTGACTTGCTCCACTTCTTCTCCATTGATTGTTATTTTCATATTCTTTTCCCCTTTTGCCTCTCTATTTATTCTCATTACCTTCGTCTTTTCTTCATCCCATATTCTTTGATGGTTCTGTTCAGTTCATCCATTATGTGTTGTAGGTTCTCTTCTTTGCTTGCCAGCATTGCCTGGTCGTCCGCAAATCTTAGCGCCTTTATCATCTTTCCTCCAACCTTTATTCCTTCTTGCGTGTCCCGTAGTGCTTCCCATATTAGCTCCTCGATGTAAAGATTAAATAGTATGGGTGAGAGTGGACACCCCTGTCTCACACCCCTTCCTATTTTTCCCGGCTCCGAAAGTTCCCCCTCTATCCTCACTCTTATCCTCTGTCCCATATACAGTTTTCCCATTAACCTTCTTTCTATCTCTCCAGTTACTCGAAACACATCAATTCGTTTATGTCAATTATGTCAATCTGTCAGTCAGCCAGCCAGTCAGTCACTCAGTCAGTCACTCAGTCAGTCAGCCAGTCAGTCAGTCAGTCAGTCAGTCAGTCGGTCAGTTAGTCAGTCAAACTCATGTCGTGCTAATTACTTCCAACTGACAAGCCGCAGCGAGATTACATGTTATAGTAGTAGCAGCTGATGGCAAGTTTACAGCTGCAGTCCAATTGGACTTATGGCTGCATGCAATACATCCATATATATATATATATATTGCTGCTCATTTTTCAATCCCCACCTAGCGATTTCAGGCATGACCCTATGATTTAGAGGGTCATAGTTCAAGGCTGACATCAATCCCACCCTTGCTCTTCACACCATGGCAGAGTGTTACCATTGTCTCAATGCCCCTTTACAAGTCAGCAGAATTTTATTTTATTTTATACCATGTTCTGTTTCCTTCCTCTTTGTATTCTCCTCTGTAAACAAATTATCTTCAGTAGAATTTGGTCTTGGAAGTGTTGCAGTAGACGACCCTGTAAGCAGTGAAGCAACAGGCTATAGTTGCGCGCTGTACCAAGCGCACAATCTATATAACGTAGCAAGCGTAAATACATCGCCCACCGCCCACCCAAGATAAATTTCATCAATAACGACCAAATTTGCTATTTAAAACTGCCGCCATATTATGTCACTAATAACAACAAAAATATGGTAGCTGGGGCTGTTCCAAACATAGTATTCAAAGTTAAACTATAGCATCTATTAGTCGTTTTTAAGTCTAATGCTCGAGTGAAATGCCTTTAATTTGACCCATTTAGTACAAATAAATTACAATTATTGACTGAGTTATAAGCATTCAAAGTCGGTACATTTATGCTGGACCACCCTTATACAACTGCACAATCCGTTTGCAACTGCGCATTTTGTGTGGAATGCACATTAAAAAAGCCTTGCTGGCCGGATGCCCATCCTGACACAAACCCAACATCATTACAGTTAGACCTGGGAGTGACTTTGGTCTGCTAATATGACCCCACTTGACCCTAAAGTGACTTGAGGTCGACTTGAAGTCGACTTCTCGGCGTAAAAACGACTTGACCCGACTTGGCAGAAAAACAACCGACTTCCGACTTGAAGTCGACTTCAGACATGGTACTAGCCATTGGCCTAGATCTACGTAGGTCACTATAATGCAAGAAGTCAAGCCAATTTTCCTGCAAGCATTAATTTCAGTTAGGCCTACAAATGAGTAATGATCGAGGCCTCAACACTTAATTGATACATGAATTTGTTAAAGTTTTATTAAGCCCATTTCAAGCTGTTTGTGTTTCAATTTGAATAGTTTTATGATGCTTTGGGATATCTACAGTAGTAACCTAGACAATGCGACGGCAAATTATTAGGCCTGTGAATTTTGAATTTTAGCTTGTCCATTGCCTGTGATTATTCAGATTAGACTCATTATTATTTTTTTAATATTAACATTAAATAAATTTGTAAAAAACGCAAGGTCTAAGATAAAATAGCGGATCGCGGACTGCATGGTTGCACTGAATGGCGTGTTATGGCTAATTTGTAATTCTGTTTCATAATTATTTGACCACTAACATCATTTCGCAACTTAGCACATTGCAAGCTCATCATCCTACAGCCTATAGCTAGGCCTACTAGGCCTATTCACTGACATTAAAGTTTTTCATTGTCCAATTGGCCCACAATAGTTTTCCGTCTGCAGACAACTCCAGGTGCAGCGCTCCAAAGTAGCGCCAAACTATCGATTTATAATGGGCCTTAATTGTAGATCCAGATCTCTCTGCGCCGAATTCACTGACCAATAGAAGTTCACTGATTGCTTGATAAGCACACGTGCTAATATTTTAGTAACATTTTGTTTCACAATTTTAATTAAGCGCATGCCTTAGCGTGACGTTTAAGCATAAAATTGCAAATTATTTGAATAGATCGGCAGACGGCAGTCTGCACGATAGCCTACTGGCAAAATAGTGAGTAGCCTTGCCTAAGTATCTGTTTAGCAAAGACCTTATTCATTCTTGTAAACGCTCTATAGGCAACAAAAGCTGCTTATATGTTGTCACAATCATTGGTTTGAAGTGACAAATTTAACTATGTTTGTGTCTCAAGTCGGTTTAAGTCGACTTGAGGTAAAAGCAACTTCAAGTGACTTCTATCTACAAAATTTGACTTGGGGTCAGTTGCGGTGAGCAGAAACGACCCGACCCGACTTGGAATGACCAAGTCGACTGGGGTCGACTTATTGGGGTCGACTCCCAGGTCTAATTACAGTAAATAAAAGGAAACAAAGCAACAACGGGAATAAAGTTAAAAAAACAAATGTTACTACAAACAATTGTTTTTTTTTCTTATTTAGGTGGATAAAATAATCACCTTTTGAAAAACTTTCGTCCTAAGTCAATGAGGGTTTAACCCCTAAACCTTCTCGTCTACGCCACTGCTTTTAGTTAATTAAATATAGCCTTGTGACCCTAATGTTCTTTTACAAAACAAGTGGCCCGTATACCCCAACTTAGAAAAAGTGGCCCTAAAGTCAAAAAAGGTTGGGACCCACTGTTGTAGACTATAATTGTAATGTATTTATATGAGAATTTATAAAACGCTTCCTGTCGTATACTAGCTATTCGGACACGCTCTCAGCGTGACAGTCCCGAGGAAACAAGAAAGACTTCAAGCAGCGAATATGGCTGAAGATGACAATACAATAAAATCTTACTACGGAAGTTAATTTCGCTAGACACAGCGCTAATGAATAGGTTGATGCCAGCGATTACGATCCCGATATAAGAATAGCTTTTAAAGTCATTGGAAGTAGGCTATTATAATTTATTATTATAGGCATTAGTGTTAAGCTACCGAGCCTGTTGTGTAGCCGGACCTGCGTGTCGTGCGAAGCTCTCCGTATTTCGTATAACTTGTATCTGTAATCATTCTGCGGTTTGTCAGATTGAATGTTAATAAACCAATATTACTATTATTGTGATAATAGCCGAATATAAGTTTACTAATCTGTTTATATATTCAACTGTCAAGATACCAAAGTCATGAAAAATCCGGTTATTACGTTGATGACCTTGATCACTTCACATCGCAAATTGAGTTTAGAAACCACTATTTCTATTCCAAATATAGCCTATCTCAGAACAATGATATCTTAATTCTTAAATATATTTCTCAAAGTTTGTCCTTCCGTTTGTATGTTTGTATGTCCGGATGTATTTTGACTCTTCGTCCCAGAAAACCAAAATTTCACGGGTGGCGTACCGATGGAGGTCAGAGTTAGTGGTGGCGTGTTGTGGGGGGAGGTGAGGTGGGGGTTGTGGGGTGGTGGAAGGTGGGGTGGTGGGGTAGAAATTTGGGGAAAATTTTTGCCCACGAAAACCAAAATTTCACGGGTGGCGTACCGATGGAGGTCATAGTCAGTGGTAGCGTGTTGTGGAGGAGGTTGAGGTGGGGGTGAGAGTGGTGGGGTGGTAGAAGGTGGGAGTGGTGGTGAGGAGAAATTTAGGGAAAAAAATTTTCCTCCGAAAACCAAAAATTTCACGGGTGGCGTACCGGTGGAGGTCGGAGTTAGTGGTGACGTGTTGTGAAGGGGCGGGGAGGGGGAGGGGAATTTGGGGAGGGACATTTTCCCCCGAAAAAATGTCACTGGTGGCGTTACGGTGGAGGTCGGAGTTAGTGGTGGCGTGTTGTGGAGGGGTGGGGTGAAATTTGGGGGCGGGAAATTTTTCCTCGAAAACCAAAATTTCACGGGTGGCGTACCGGTGGAGGTCGGATTTAGTGGTGGCGTGTTGTGGAAGGGGGTGGGGTGAAATTTGGGGGCGGAAATTTTTTCCCCGAACACCAACATTTCACGGGTGGCGTTCCGGTGGAGGTCGGAGTTAGTGATGGCGTGTTGTGGAGGGGTGGAGAAAGGGTGGGGGAAATTTGGGGGAATTTTTTCTTGAAAACCAAAATTTCACGGGTGGCGTACCGGTGGAGGTCGGAGTTAGTGGTGGCGCGGTGGGAAGGGGTGGGGGTTGGGGAAATTTGGGGGTGGAGAATTTTTTCCCCAAAAACAAAATTTCACGTGTGGCGTGCCGGTGGAGTTTGGAGTTATTGGTGGCGTGTTGTGGGGTGGGGGACAGGGGACGGGTTTCCTTTGGGGGGGAAATTTGGGGAAATTTTTTCCACCTAAAACTCAAATTTCTCGGGTGGCGTACCGATGGATGTTGAAGTGTAGTGGTTGGTGGGGTGTGCGGGGGGTTGTGGCCGGAGCCGGTCGAATCCTAAATTTCCCGGGCAACGCCGGGTACTCCAGCTAGTATCATATAAGTGCGAAATGTGAATGTGGAGGAGGTTGCTGAAGATATCGTGGAGTGAGAGGAGAACAAATGGATCCGTGATCCAGAAGATAGGCTACGACACCTAGGAGGTGATATGACATTGCTGCAGAGGACTGTCAACACTGGTGTATTTCGGTTACGTGATACGCGTGGAAGGACTGGAGAAGGCGTGTGGAGAAGGGACGAGTAGAAGTGGACGTCAGAGGGCCTGATGGATGGAGGATGTACACAGGAAGACAATGATGAATCTTGAAGAACTGAGGGACGAGACGCAGAACCGAACGGAGTGGAGAAAGCTGGTCATGACGGTCGCTAGAGTTCCTCAAACTGATGGCACATGGTAAGTAGTATGTTAGCTGCTAGTCGTGATCAAAATGATGATGACGTTGACTGTGATGATGAAATTTATGTCAGTGATGATGATGATGATGATGTTGATGATGATGATGATGATGATGATGATGATGATGATGATTGATGATGATGATGATGATGATGATGATGATGATGATGATGATGATGATGATGATGACGATGACGATGACGAAGACGATGATGATGACGATAGGCCTAATGATAATTGTAAGGATAATTTCTCTCACGGTGATAAACCTTTGTCTCCTCTCGATAGCATAAAGCCAAATTTGAAAGGGTATTAGCGCTATAGCCTAATTGCCCTGACGGTGATATGAATATTTACCTATGAGTCTAGCACGTGACATGATGTAAGGTCGACTTACTTTGTGGATTATCTCTGCAGTTGTACGTGATGCGTTCAAAGTCGTTAACCGACGATCTCAAGTACCCACATGTGATCATCTCTCCCTGAATAACATCAACGGTGCAACTGCTTTGACCATCACATCCGCGGTGGACATCCATCGTATGATTTGCAGTTGCGTTACGAGTACAGTCGTTATCTTTGATGCAACACGAGGACCCAAAGCAATCAGAATCTCCAAGGACTACGGATATAATGCTGATGATCTTCATCTCTGAACATCTTAGACTGAGTCGAGATCCAACACAACCCTGTGCTCTTTCTGTTCCAAAGCAAGTAATATCTTATAAGTACCAGAATGCATGTAGTAGGGTGAGTGATGGGTAAGTGGGACACTTAAGGGAATGACGTGCAGTCGAGGAGTCGATATATTAAAACAGACCAAACTAATTGCATACACAGACAGTTTAGACTGTGTCTGATTCCAGGAGCTACTAAAGTGGGACAAAATAGTTATTAAAGTGGTCCATAACTTGATGTTGCTTAGGAAGGCGCGACAATCTATATTTTCTTCGGAAAACGGTAAAGTGGTCCACTATTGCTACTAAAGTGGTCCAACACTGATAGGCTCTATGAGCATCAAAACTTAAGGGCAGGCTATAGGCGTAATTAACATACAAAAAAGATAGTCAATGATAACTTAAGGCTAGAAGGTAAGTTGTTGCGCACAGAGAGCACACACAAAATCATCATCATCTAAAATTCCATTTATCAGCAGATCGCTGTCCCACTTTGACATTCTACTCAGAGGCGCTCCCGACTACATCGCGGGCACTGAATCGGAGTTTCACGCTGAACAATAATTATTGCGAGTGAAAGACTTGTCCAAGGTCCCTACGCGACGGCTTGAGGTAGATTCCAACCTGCAATTTTTCCGGCTGTAAGGCAACGAACAGAGCCACTACACCACCGCACTCCACAATATATTTTATAATTATATACAATATATACCAAGGTCTGCCGAATAGTGAAGCGAAGGCTCATAGTCCAGCATAAATGAACCAACTTTGCATGCACATAACTCCGCCAATTTGTGCAGTTTATTTATACTTCATAGTACGTCAAATTAAAGATATTTCACTCTAGTATAAGCCTTGAAAAAGTCGAAATAGTAGGCCTACTCGTTTAGGTCTTAATTATAATGCTTGGGATAGCCCTAGCTAAAACATTTTGTTGTCATTTGAGACGCACACTGGCATCGTTGACAGACGATGATTGCGCTTTGATCCTAAGATTACGAACTGATGAGGGATTTATTTCGTTTGAAATGATTACTGATTAGGAAGTTTCTTAATCGAGGATGGAATAAAAAAATGACTTGAATCATCTGCTACGGAAAATTGATAAAACAGAACTTTCTACTCGTAAACCATGGGAAGCGGTACGCACGGCGCGCACGGCGCGCACGGCGCGCACATACGATTACATTGCTCGTGTGTCCGAGTAATTTTTCAATCAAGACAAAGACCCGGGTAGGTTCTATACAAGCAAATCTCATCGGTAAAGTCAACACGAAACATTCAGTCCTAGAAGCACCGTATAACGTATTGGAAAAGATCATCTAAATTCTTAAGTTTAAGTTATTCTTTGACGTTATGTACTGTACAACAGCTCTCCAACTCTGACGCAAAGAAACGGCAGCTGGCACCACCCAAGCGTCTGAAGTAGCACACGACAACACGGCTGTTGATAAAATGGAAAGGATGTGGTTTAGCGATGAAAATATATTCAATATTCATGGTATCTATAAGACGGTAACTGCCTTTACTGAACGACCCTATCGTCTCCGTAAGGAACCTTGAACAAGACCTTGACGCTAAGATGCCCAATGATATACCTATCGATACTAAACTGCGTGAGGATTTCTCAAATTTGAAAGGAATGTGATATCAAAAGTATACGCATATTGCATTGCAATGTATTGTATAGGAGAATTTATAAAGCACCTCTTGCAGTATACTAGCTATTCAGATGTACTCTCAGCGTGACAGCCTCAGGATCAAGGTCGTAGCTGGGGCGTGTTTTGGATGCTTGACCATCCCCGAAATGGAAAATGTGAAAAACAATAGAATGCGTTTAATAGCACATGCATAGACGCAACCACCCTATGGGACCCACGTGACGCGTCCCCCTCAACTTTCCAGAGTCCAACCTTCGACGAACGGTCCCCCAACTTTTGACGAGAGACTTGGGACGGCCAACTTTTGCCACCGACTGCTGCTAATAGCCATTTCAATATAGATTGGCATATTAAAATCAAACGTAGTTTCTCAGCAATAAGGTTGATTCAAGAAAGTTTTAATCCTGCCTGTAGGCCTACATCTTACCCCGACAGTGTTGGCGTCTCACAAAGCTTGCACGTGAAACTGTTGCTAAGTGCGAATCACGGAAACTGATCTTTGGCGGTAATATTATATGTGACTCTTGAGTCTTGACTTTCTTTCAGTAGACCTATTTTCGTGTCTGGTGTGAATGTTTCTGTCTTTCCAAATGCAAAATACCAGGTCATTTGCAGTCAAAAGTGCCAGAAATTATATTTCATTGTGTACATAGGATTCATTTAGCTAGGTTCTGCTCAATTAGCCTGCTCTTTTTATTCTAACTGTTTTGTTATTGTGGTAACGCATGTCTACAAGATAAGCGTAGACTTTTAAGGGGACAATGGGGGAACGGTCTGGGGTTGAACCTCACCATCCCTCGGCATAGGACAATCACTCTATGGGACCAACGGGACGCGTTCCCCACCTTCTGAGAGGCTTGGGACGGTCCCCCAACTTCCGACGAGAGGCTTGGGATGGTCCTTTCCAACCTTTGCCACCGACTGCTGCTTTGTTCTTTACTGTTTTGTTACTGTGGTAAGTTATGTCTATACCCTTGGCGCAGACTTAGGGGATGGAGACAGCGGGACGGTCCCCTCCAAAGTTTGTGGTGGGAAATGGTGGTGCTTATATCCCTGCCCAATATTTCAGAAATATTTAATAAATATCATCATAAATTTGTGCAGTTTTAGCCACTAGTTATCCATAATTCTGTTAAGATGACAGCTTAAAATGCTACTATAGGCCTAACGGTATGGAAATTTTTTAAATGACGCAAAGGGAGGGGACATTTATTGAAATCTTAAACCATGTGACTGTTTATGAAAAATTATTTTGAGATGACGGCTTAAGAAATCTGAATATTTTTAAATAATGTGAGGGGACGCTTTTGCAGTCTTAACTATCAACACTGAAATGATTGAGCAATTTCATTCAAATGACAGCCTAAAATTACAGTTTTCAAGCAAAAAATGAAGCTATGGGCAGAGGACATTATTTTATTGAAGTCTTAAAGCATGTCTTTCAGTAATGAAAATGAGAAGTTTTTTAGTTTAAGAAAGTCATCAAATTTTACAGCATAGAAATTTAAGGGAATAAACAGGCCTAACAATTCGAGAAGACGCTTTAGAAGTCTTAAACAACGTCTATCAACACTGAAATGACGAGCAATTCCGTAAAAATGACAGCCTAAAACGCTACCATTGAGGAGTGAAAATTCAAAAAATTTGGAGATTGGGAGGGGCATATCCCCTCCCCAAACCCTCCCCCTGCTAGCCGCGTCGCCGATCCTCCTTTGGCCGTTCGTTCGTCCCCCAAAGCCAGCACCAAGTCTTCACCTACATGTATGGTCTACACTGTCAGGAGATCGAAATGGACACATGTTTCTCATTCTTTAGTTCCGCTGTGTGCTGATTTATATGTGCATTTGAATCAATGGATAATTTGGATATTTGCTGCCCGACTATAAGGGCACCATTTTACCGTTTCGTAGATAGATAGGTTTCTCCAGTAATAAGTAGGACTTCGATCTGACCCTTTTCCGGTTAGACGGAAATGAACACTCATGATTATCATTCTTTGGTTCCACTGTGTCTTAATTTATTTGTAGACATATATTAAAATCAACGAATATTTGTTGCATGACTTCTGTCCCTTTAGGGTAGCCTAGGCCTAAGCTTTGAATCCCCAGAAGCTGCGCCATTTTTTGTAAGCAATGTCAACTGTCAATTACTATGGCTCATTAAGTAACTGATGGACTGCTCTAGATTTAGACTTTCACAGATCGATGTGGTTTAGGTACTTTTATTCCAATATCGTCGTTGTAAAATTTCAGGTAAACCTGAACCAAATAAGCACTCGAGTTGGCGTCGGTTTCTGGGGCTACGCCCCAGACCCCGATGGGGGAGCTTATACCCCGCAGTCGATCGAGTCGATCGATCGAGTCGATCATAACTCGGCCAAGTCGAGTCGATCGAAAAATCGTCGACTCGATCGACTTGCAAGTCGAGTCGATCGTGAGTCTTGCCAAGTCGAGTCGATCGAAAAATCGTCGACTCGATCGACTTGCAAGTCGAGTCGATCGTGAGTCTTGCCAAGTCGAGTCGATCGAAAAATCGTCGACTTGCAAGTCGAGTCGATCGTGAGTCTTGCTAAGTCGAGTCGATCGTTGTTTCATCTACTCGACTCGACTTAGAAATATTTTACTTAGGCCTACTATTTCTTGAAGTCCCAAAGTGATCTACATGATAATTATAATGATTAATGACGTAATTCAGTTTTTGCACACAAGTCCAGCTACATGGTAACGAACATTTTGGCAGCTGGCGATTTCGTGTTAGTGGAACTGTGAAAGTTGACTATAGACGTACGTTTTCGATTTGAGTTGAACGAATACAGGGGCGGATACAAAAATTTTGGAAGGGGTTTGACAAAATTTGTGGTCTTGGGCCAAACAAATTTTCGTTGGTCTTCCGCCGAAAGAATTTTTTTAGTCTTTCGCCCAAAAAACTTTGTAAAACCCGTGTCGACTCCGGTTATTTAAAATCTGATGACTTTTTTAGTCATGTGCTAGGCCTATACTTTTTCTCCCACCTTCCTGTTTCCGTTGCGTTGATTTACAGCTTCTTGAAACCTGATAGAGAGAGGGACCACGTCATATATGAATCTCTGAATGGGGTGGGACATGGCCGGATTGCCCCCTTGGGCCCGGGCCCCCTTCCTTGCATCCGCTCCTGAATGAGCATTATACAGATCTACTATTATGCCTGTATGCAAGTCATGCAGATGTTAATTTTGAGAATATAAAACAGGACCTTTTATGACGTCAATTCTATTATGATACAATTCTACAATTAAATAAGTTTACTGAGAAAACAAAACTTCGATCAGGACACAGATCTGCTGTCATATTATTTCATTAATGTTGAGAATACAGAACTAGGTCTGTGCCTATTGTAACGTCACTCTGATTATGATACAATTTTACTATTATGTTATAAGTTCACATCGAGAATTTTAAAAAAAACAGCATCTATTGTGACGTCACATCTATTATGATGCAAATGCACTATTATAAAAGTGCATATTGAGAACATAAACAAGGTCTATTGTGTGACGCCACTTCGATTATTATTATAGGCCTACAGATCTACCAGTATATATTATGTTCATTTTGCGAATATAAAACGAGGCCTTTTATCAAGTTTTATGACTTCACTTCTATTATAATACCATTCTACTAATAAATAAGTTCACTGAGAAAAAGATATTAGGTCTATTGTGGCGTCATTTCGATTATGATACAGATCTGCTGTCATAATTAATTGTAGGCCTATTTCATTTCATAATACAAAACTGGGACTGTTTAAATGCAACATCGCTCTGATTATGATACAAATCTATTATTATACGTTCAGTTTGAGATTATAAAACTAGGCCCAATGTGACGTCGCTTCGATCATGATATAGACCCACTTTTAAATAGAAGTTCATTTTGAGGATATAGGCCTATTGTGACTAACTTCGATTATGATAATGATCTGCTATTATAAAAGCACACGTTGAGAGTATAAACTAGGCCTATTGTGACTAACTTCGATTATTACACAGATCTACCGTAATAATTATTGAGATTCATTTACATAATCTATAACGAGGCTCATTGTGACGTCACTACGATTACAGTGCAAATCTATAAATTCACTGAGAATACGAAATTAGGCTTGTTGTTACGTCACACAGATTTATGACACAGATCTACTATCGTATAATTTCATTTTAAGAGCATATAACTGCAGATCGGTGAGCAAGAGACAAAACGAAGTCGATCGAGTCGATCGTCGGCCGAGCCAAGTCGATCGAGTCGTCGAGAGGTCGGCGAGTCGACAAAGTCGATCGAGTCGATCGTCGGCCGAGCCAAGTCGATCGAGTCGTCAAGAAGTCGGCGAGTCGACGAAGTCGATCGAGTCGATCGTCGCGCGAGCCAAGTCGATCGTAGCCCACGACTCGATCGACTGCGGGGTATACGCTCCCCCATGCTTCCTAATCGTTAGGGGCTTCTTGCCTTTGGCAATCGCGACCTTTCGCGTTTCGCGCTCGCTATTATTACTCCTACTAACAATTTCCATTTGGTCCCCCCAACTTTTAGGACATGGTTGCGCCTATGAGCACATGATGTAAAAACCATGAAACAAAACCATGAAAACACCCCCGAAATGAAAAATGTAAAAAAATGGAATAAATTCGGCCGGATGACGAAAAAAGGTCGTCAGTTTTTCGGACGGTGAAATTGCTGACATTTTCTCAAGATTTCGGCCGGATGACTAAAAAATAATCAGTTTTTTCGGATGGGAAACTGAAGAAACAACCCCCGAAATCAAATCCTGGCTACGGCCTTGCTCAGGATATAAGAAAGACTTCAAGCAGCGAAGGCTAAAGATGACACCCCCAATAAGATCTTACTCCGGACACGGCGCACATAAATAGGCTGGTGCCCAGCGCTTGGCTCTCGATTGGAGCGTTAGAAATTTGGAGATAACAATTGCGATGCCATTACGATTCCGTTGGAAAAATTACCTTTAACGTCAGTGGGGAGTAAATACTATTATTATTATAGCGGAACATAAATTCACTAATCTCCAATTGTTCTTTCTATTCAATTGTTCTTTCTATTCTGTTCATTCACGACAATTTCCAGTTTAAAATAACTAAATAATGTTGTATGTTGTATGTTTTGTTGTCCGTAACTAAGTTAAGTTCGAGTAAAATTAAATGTTCATTCTAATAATAATATTTTGACGATTCAGTCTATTCTTGTCGCGGCTATTGCCGGTGTCATGCGAGATACTATCCGGGTAACATAAACTATCCGGCCACGACCACTTCGTTGTCGGATACAATCTCGCACGACATACGTGCGAAATTGTATCCGTTGACAAATACGATCCGGTTGCTTTTCGATGTTTATTGGTAACAATTCGCTTCATGAAGCATATCACTCGGTATGCAAAGAGTTATTGTAATAATATGCATGTAAGTGATATTGTGATCCAGAGACATTGCGAGTGTGCAAGTAAATTTGGAACAAAACGTGATTCTTATGAACGAAGCGGTGTTAAGTCAGTAGAAATTTTTCTATTTTTAGAATGGAAAATCCGTGTTTTAAATTGGATCGCTTATTAAGGAACTTCATAAAAGAAACTAAGGTTTGTAACGATACAAATTTCACAATTTTAAAATGTTTTTCAAATACATCTGTCTAACTCCGTCACTAACTGCACTCTGCAAATGCCAGTCCCATGCCTGAATGAAGAAGGAGGGCTAGTGAGTTTCGTTACCACACAGTGACGCTTAACTGCAAATATTACCGTAGGCCTATATAGGCCTGACATTACATATCTGCAGATTCTGTGAATCGAAACAAGTAAGTAAGTAAGTAAGTATATTCTTTAATGTATCAGCTGCAAACGCACTCTGATTTACAAGCATACAAAAACACAATACATAAAAAACAAATACAGGACAAATATGGCAGCCATCAACGGCGCCCACTCATATAGCTCTAGCCTACTGATGGTAATGTCACAATGACAGAGTTATTCCAAGGCAAAACTCCGCTCGAGAAGCATAAGTCACCATCGTCGAACTCCTACACGTTGGCTACACGAAGAGTTCAGCTGACAGTTTCTCGTGCCGATGATGGAAGTTGAACAGTAATTTCAGTGTTTACACTTACAGGGTCGAGATGCATAAGTCCGAAGAGCAGCGACGAGTAGCACAACGCTGGAAACGTGGCGCAACTACGGTACGGTCTTTGGTTGTTGTCAGGTGCAGATCCTTTCTTTTCCCATTCATGTGAGCAAACGTTCGGCCATCGATAATGACGCTCCAATAATGACGAACCTGGGACCCCTTGATGTTGAGCGCAGTGGACTAGTCCAAAGAGGAACCGCATGGCGAGAGTTGAACGTCAAAATTTATAATCAATATCCCGTCCAAACGCTTACGACACAGATGAAGAAAAGTCAGAATATCGAGACTCGACATCGGTAAACATAAGAAAACCCGAACAAAAACGAGCGAGTTAAGCCACAGACGTAAAAATCTGCCATAATAACAGAGGCGCGATCATTCGACCAACATGGCCGACCGACCATAGAGCTACAACAGCTGCAACTAACTAATCACCTTGATCATCCATCCTCAAAACAACTTAACCTCTCGATCGGCTCTTGTCCATCAACCCTTTAGCTAACTCTGGCAGATGTTTAATTTTGTTTACCACGTTGTGGTTGCTCTACTATTCATCCGTAGGCTTAAAACCATGGATCACAGGTTACATAGGCCTAATCTTCAGAGGTTCCGACAAAATTTTCGGAGACATTGCAACGCAATAAGATTACAATAATGTCTCGTTCTTGATAAATAAATAAACTAAAGATAGATGGATTTGTAATTATTTATAAAGAACCCGCATTTTGTTTTCCGCAAGCAACTACGGGCAGCCCCAAAGATTTTAGCAGCCCGGATCATATTTGTCAACGAAAACGAGGCTGAGTCGTCTAGCGTTGCTCTCTGACGTCATATGTCACGTGAACCAATGACAGAAGTTTTCTGATAGATTTTGTTGCCGGATAGTTTCTCGCATGACACCGGCGCGCATTTGTCTGCGCGCTTTTGCCCTACGCACTTCTTTCGAGTCACCGAAAAACCTTATTAGGCTACTACGTTGATGACCTTAATCTCTTCTCATCTTAAGCTCAGTTTTAGGCCCATCAGGCCTATAAACCTGTGCTATTTCGTTTCAAAATCACAGAACAATGATACAATGTCATGCCACGTAGCCTAAGTGTTCGTAGGCCTACATTAGCTGCTAGTCGTGATGATAATGATGACGACATTGTGATGATGAAATTGATGTCAGTGATGATGATAATGGCGGCGACGACGACGACGATAATGATGATGGCGATGGTGACGACGACGATGACGATGATGATGAAGACGACGACGACGACGATGATGGAAATGATGATGATGATTAAATGTATGTTTGTTTTATTAATTAAGCAATCGTAAAAATGTGTCTAACAATGATAAACCTTCGTCTCCTCACTGTAGCATAAAGCCAAATGTGAAAGAAAATCAGCGCTATATAATTGCTCAGACGGTGATACGAATACTTACATATATTAGTCTAGCACGTGACATGATCGTAAGGTCGACTTACTTTGCAGATCATCTATGCAGTTGTAAGTTATGCGTTCAAAGTCGTTATTAAACCACGAGCCCAAGTATCCGCATGGGATCTTTTCCAGGATAACTCCAACTGTGCAACTTTGTTTATTATCGCATCTACGGTGGACATCCATTGCATGGTTTTCATTCGCACCATGAGTACAATCGTCATCTGTGATGCAGCACGGCGAATAGCATGCGGAATCTCCAAGGACTACGGCCGTTATCTGGATGACCTTCAGCTGTGGACATCTTAAGCTGAGTTGAGATCCAACACAACCCTGCACAATTTCTGATAAAAACGGAAACATTAGAATACATCATGCAAGTGTTAGAATGTTTTTATTATAAGCTGTTACTCTCGAATTTAATAATCAAGGGAACATTATGCTTTGGTCGTAGACGATAAGAATTTGGCATTTGCATGTATGTGTATATATGGTATGTGAACGCTTAGTATGTGGGGGGGGGGCAATGAACATAGCGGTTACAATCCTGAACTGACCATCTACAGGGTGGGAAAAATTCTAAGGTTTCTGCCAATATCTTGGCCAGAAGTAAGAATTTCAAAATGACATTTTACAGGCTTAACGACAATTCATATGTACACGTGATGACCAGATTTCATCAAAATATTTCAAACAGATAAAAAGTTTTATCACTTTTAGTGAGACCACCCACCGTTTTTTGACGATTCAAAAAGTAACGCAACGAAAAGTAGCAAAAACGCGATTTTATTAAGTTTCATATCAAATAATTGTTATCAAATAGCCTTTGCTATTGCCAGATGATCATTATTATTACTATTTTAAAAGAAACAGGGCACCAGCGTAGTTGTACCTCACTGTGAAGTCAGACGACAATCAAGTTGGTAAATAAGGAATCTGTCAGATTAATCATTTTGCAATAAAGGCAATGAAATTCAAATTTATAAAAAAAATGAAAATGGCCAAGGTGTCAATGACAGACAATATGTATATTCAGACACCTCTTGAGCAAGATCCTGGAGACATAAGACTATGAGCAACGTCTACTCTCATAAACAGTGAGAGCGCCAAAAATTAAGAGTTAAGTTGAGATTTAAGAGATTTGCCGTGAATGAAAGGAGATCGGCTCAATGTCAATTGTTCTGGTTTCATTGAGAAAGCCAATGGTCCCAAATCTCCGGATTTGAACCCATGGATTGATTATCAATTACGGAGAGCTATGCTGGAGAAATAATCTGCAACCAAAACCAAGAGCGGTAAGTGAATTGATGGACGCATTGGAGTTGATGAGGGAAGATTTGCCTTTGGAATGCATCAACAGGGCCATCAAGAACTTTGAAAAGATGCTCAAAAGAAGGGCTGGCACTGGTGGTGGGCACATTGAACACAAGTTGTGAAGCACTATCAAGTTTATTTGATAACAATTATTTGAGATTAAACTTAATAAAATCGCGCTTTTGCTTCTTTTTGTTGCGCTGTGTTTTTGATTCGTTAACAACGGTGGGGTAGCCTCACTAAAAGTTTTGTTCTGTTTGAAATATTGTGATGAAATCTGGCCATCTGTGTATATGTGATGAATTGTCTTTAAGCCTATAAAATTTCATTTCGAAATTCTTACTTCTGGCCAAGATATCGACAAAACACCTTAGGGTTTTTATTGGCTCACCCGGTAGATTGCAGAGATCGGGGTTTCAAACTCCAGATTTCTCTTCTATCTGCAAATGTACATGTAGCAACCTTCAGTAGGTCTATAATAGTCCTACCGTGGGAGTGAAGACACAAATTTCGGTAGAAGGCCAGGCACTGCTGTCCAACACTGCCTGCCTTTTGCCGCAATTCATATTCTTATTCTGTGACAGCACTCTGCTTGCCTGTCTTTTGTTCAAAGCTGCAAAAGACGTTGATAAACATAAT
>OX457048.1:16038893-16118893 GCA_949752735.1 Lumbricus terrestris | reverse complement strand
TCGTCCCCGGACAATTCGTCCCGGACAATTCGTCCCGGACAATTCGTCCCCCGGACAATTCGTCCCGGACAATTCGTCCCCGGACAATTCGTCCCGGACACCATTACCGTATACAGATGTCGACCGGAGATACTGCTGCGCATTAAAATTCAATTCGAAATTGAAAATTATTTCATTGTTCTCAAAGCAAATGTAGGCCTAAACATAATATAACACGTTACCTCACTTGGCTATGACATTAAAGGTATATTTGGAAAGCAATAGGTTGGCCTAGTCCAGAATGGACAAGTCACGCATAGACTGAGGCTAAAGTAGGCTATAGCCGGTCCGAATTGTCCGGGGACGAATTGTCCGGTCCGAATAATAGTCCGGGTCCGAATTGTCCGGTCCGAATTGTCCGGGGACGAATTGTCCGGGACGAATTGTCCGGGACGAATTGTCCGGGGACGAATTGTCCGGACACCCTATCTATCTATCTATCTATCTATCTATCTATCTATCTATCTATCTATCTATCTATCTATCTATCTATCTATCTATCTATCTATCTATCTATCTATCTATCTATCCATCTATCTATCTATCTGTCTGTCTGTCTGTCTGTCTGTCTGTCTGTCTGTCTGTCTGTCTATCTATCTATCTATCTATCTATCTGTCCGTCTGTCCATCCGTCCCCTCCGTTCGTCCGTCCGCCCGCCCGCCCGTCCGTCCGTCCGTTTCTTCTATCTATCTATCTATCTATCTATCTATCTATCTATCTATCTATCTATCTATCTATCTATCTATCTATCTATCTATCTATCTATCTATCTATCTATCTATCTATCTATCTATCTATCTATCTATCTATCTATCTATCTATCTATCTATCTATCTATCTATCTATCTATCTATCTATCTATCTATCTATCTATCTATCTATCTATCTATCTATCTATCTATATATCTATCTATCTATCTATCTATCTATCTATCTATCTATCAATCTATCTATCTATCTATCTATCTATCTATCTATCTATCTATCTATCTATCTATCTATCTATCTATCTATCTATCTATCTATCTATCTATCTATCTATCTATCTATATATCTATCTATCTATCTATCTATCTATCTATCAATCTATCTATCTATCTATCTATCTATCTATCTATCTATCTATCTATCTATCTATCTATCTATCTATCTATCTGTCTGTCTGTCTGTCTGTCTACCTATCTATCTATCTATCTATCTATCTATCTGTCCGTCTGTCCATCCGTCCCCTCCGTTCGTCCGTCCGCCCGCCCGCCCGTCCGTCCGTCCGTTCGTCTATCTATCTATCTATCTATCTATCTATCTATCTATCTATCTATCTATCTATCTATCTATCTATCTATCTATCTATCTATCTATCTATCTATCTATCTATCTATCTATCTATCTATCTATCTATCTATCTATCTATCTATCTATCTATCTATCTATCTATCTATCTATCTATATGTCTCTTGCTGTTTACCATCTACATGTATCTAATTAAATAACTAGCTAACTAACTAACTGACTGACTGACTAATCAATTAATCAGTTGCCTATCAAAAAGTATGCCTCTCTGTTTGTCTATAGATGTATATTCACTGTGTATTCATCTATCTGTTTATATAATTATTTTTTACCATCTATCTATCTAAGAGGGAAGCATGCATAGAAAAAGAGATCATACAGGGCACAATTCCTGGAGGAAGAGGAAGGCCAAGAAGAAATTGACTGGATAACATAAAGACATGGAAGGGTTTGTAAATGGGAGAAATGCTGAGAATGACGGAAGACAGGAATCGTTGGAGGAACATCGTGCACGATGCGGCCGAATCTCGTACCGAGTAGGCCTAATGGCTAGGAACTGGAACAGGAACATCTATCTGTATGCTCACCGGTCAATCATTTACGTCTTCCGATTTGTCAATCATCTTTACTGATATTCGATCATAAAATCTAGTTAATTCCAATCGTCAAGATGAACATAATTCTGAAATATATTCAGCCATGAAAACGTTTTTGTCCATCCATGAATCAGTCAGAGAAATATCCGTGTTCATCCACAGTCACGAAATTCACGTTCGGCTGTCTGGCAAACGTCTGACTAAACTGATGTGTCGACCAACCGATATTGCTAACCCCACTGTGCGGATCTATCATGTGAGTTAATGAACGCAATTATTGTCATTTAGGCCTATGTAACGTGTGACTAAACGTAATTATCACCTACGATAATGCCACTGTGTGGGTCTAGCCTGTGAGCCTATGAAAGCGATTCTCGGATCAGGAAGTAGGCTAAAAGAGGCTTTAACCCAATCGTCCGATCCCCTAATTGCCAATCCGTGTAGGATTAAAATGTCTCGACGGCTATTTCGGCTGTCTGGCAAGCGTCCTGTTTATGAAGAGAGGAAATAAGTGACTGACTGCTGTCTTTAAAAAAACTTTCCATCCAACGCCAGCGCAATACAATAAACCCTACTTTTCGCGGCTTCATAATTCCAGTAATCTGTTGCATTAGGCCTACCCAGACATCAAAAACAGAACTGACGCTGTCTCTGCTTCCTTCTGCTCTCCATCATCCTCTTTCTCCCTTCATACTATAAGCTTACTCTTCCTCCGTTGTTTGACTCTCACTCTCACTCTTTTGTCTCTCCTCTCTTCTACTCCGCATTTCCCATTTAATTCCTTTCCTTTCTTTCTCCCAGACTCCACTTTTTTTATCCCTTCTACATCGTACCTCACATCCCCAGCATCTATACCCCGTGATAGATCGAGTCGAGTGATATGATCGATTTTGTTCAGACGACAATCAACCTAATTTTTCTCTCTTCAATCGATCGCTTGCTGAGGTTCCAATACTGCTTCTCAAAAACGTGCCTTGGTTTTTCCTTCACTTAGGAAAACTATTCTTGACCCAAGTCACTGCCAAAACTTTCGGCCTATTTTCAATCTGTTTTTTTTTATCTAAAACCTTTTGAGCGTCTGGTTTCCATTCAGATTCTTCCATACCTTGAATCAGCAGGCCTTCTCCCTCTCGCCAATCTTGTTTTCGAGTTTTCCATAGCCATCCATCTTAACGACCAATTTACTGAGTCAAGAAGTTGGCCTATACAAAAATTACATCACGCCAAACTAAACAACCGAAACAGCCCTGCTCTACATGTTAAATAACATATATGCAGGTATTTATAATAAGGCACAGGTTTTCATTCTAGCACTCTTCGCCGTGTTAGCAGCCTTTGACATATTATAGTCGATCATAAAATTTTGCTCCAACACCTTAAATCCTTAAATCCTATGGTATCAATGATGTCCTTCTTCCATGGCTTCAATCTTACTTGTCTGGTCGCACCCAATAGTTGTTGTTGTAATTATCTTCTTATTGGTCTTCCCAAGGTCCGTCTATTTCCTATTCAATCTGTCCGCAATGCTGCTGTGATAGTTTGAATGCTCGCCTTCCTAAATACTCTCATATTATCATACTTTATGGTCAACTACCTACATTGGTTTCCTCTGTCTCTGTCTCTGTTTCTGTCTCTGTCTCTGCCTCTCTCTCTCTCTCTCTCTCTCTCTCTCTCTCTCTCTCTCTCTCTCTCTCTTCTCTCTCTCTCTCTCTCTCTCTCTCTCTCTCTCTCTCTCTCTCTCTCTCTCTCTCTCACTCTCTCTCTTTCTGGGCTATCGCACTGGGAGCGCTACTAATGGCTACGGCTGCGAGCGGCGCTGTAGAAACTACTAACTGCATTAGGCTATACTTTAATTAAGTTAGTTAGCCTAACACAGTAGTCTGTGGACTGTAGGCCTGTTGCATATTGGAATTGAATATATGTTAAGGCTGGAGAATAGCAAACTCTTTGGGGCGTTCTCTCACATAGGCCTAACAGGATCCGCTATCGAAATGACCGCACGTCATCAAACTGAAACGGCAATTCGCACTTCCTCAGTCGTTAACGAGAATTTGAGCAGACGTTGTCATTGTCATCATCATCACGACTACTATCGCCTTCTCGCCGCTACTATCATCACGGCTATCATTGTCATCATCATCATCATCATCATCATCATCATCATCATCATCATCATCATCATCATCATCATCATCATCATCATCATCATCATCATCATCAGCATTATCATCAGCGTCGTCATCATATTCAAGATCATCATCAGGACAATCATCATAACTACGACTAGTGCCACAATCACCAGCATCTTCGTCATCATCGTTATTATCACCGCATCGACAACCATAGGTATAGGACCATAGGTGTCAGCTGTCGTCGTCATCATCATTTCTTTGAGTCGGATGATTTTGATCAAATGATTGAAATGATCAACGTTCTTGTATATAATTTCTGTTGATCGTAAAGATTGCCTTTACTCGAGACTTGTAGGCTGCGTCAATTTAGATTTCGGTCGACATGCATTTCTTTTATACACTTTTTCAAATCGTAGGCCTATCATGTATTATATTGTATCGTTTAGGCCTACTTTATATTTTGCGCCGGTTACGTGTAGTCTTCCGTTCCCTCTCCTCTTCTTTCGCTGCCAACTTGATTTATACTTTCATCGTCAATCTATTAGGCTACTTCTCTTCCGTCTACTTTGGGCTCCAATGGATCCGATTGCAACGCTTGGAGACTGGAGCGGGTTCAATGGACGGGTGCTCGTGCGATTGACCGTGTCCATAAATTTGGTCATAATTATCATCTCCTATACTTCCGTCAGCGGGATGTCCTCCACCACTAGCTCCATGTCGATTGTCCAGCTACGCATCCATTGTGGGGTCGCATCCATCGCTGGCATTGTGTCTGCGCCCGTCAATCTTCGGAGGAGATCTTTAATTTCAATTCAGTTTGCACTTATTGTCGCTGCTCTCTGCGCTCAACGCCTAGGGGAGACTCTGTGGTTTCACACGCTCACATAGTCATCAGAAGAATATAGCTTTCTCGATTTTTTCTTGACTCCGTTTGGCATGCGTTCCCATGTACATGTATACGCGTGACTTTTCTAACTCTTTTTTACAAATTACTCAAGACTGTCATCTTTGGCCGCACCCCGGTATGGAGTGCATTTGAATGGATATTTTTGAAGAGGCCTGATATAAATTCATTAGATAAATAGATAGATAGACAGACCGATAGATAGAAATTGCACCATGAAGCACATGAAGATGATGACTCACATGAAGCGTGTGCAAATGTGGTGATAACGGTTGAGTCAGTAGGTTAATCAGTTTCTAAAACCGACATCAGGTGCCGCTAGCATGTAAAATATAAGTCATAGGGCTACAGTAACTGGACGCGAAATAGCCTAATATGTTTTCACTGTCACAAGGTTTCCTACAAAAACACAAGTAGGCCTTAGCAAGTGGAAGAAGAAAACAGTGTCCCAACGTGCTACACAAATAACATTAGAGAAGAACGTTTATTAAAAACGCTGGTTGCCTTCCAATAAAATTGCAATAAATTTCGTCATAACCAATGTCCAAGTTATTCCTATACAAAGTCAACTTCCAGCAACTCAGCTCCGCGTTTTGTCCCAGTTCGCATACCATTGTCATGCTCAGAAAAGCATCGTTCGTGAAAGAAGCGAGTTTCCAAATTAAAACACAAGTCTAACTATTCGCGTACAAGTTTCAATCAAATATAGTGTTCCACTCAACCAACTCCTACACGAGTAAAAACCGCAAAATTACTGTAGGCCTGCTTATTCTCACATGAGGTTCCGAATAGGAGAAAGAAGAAAGTCTACATCAGGGAATTTTAATTGAAGCACTTTAAGGAAGACCACAAGCCAGCGAAATTTTAAACTTCAGTGACAGCTTAGCTAATGGCATTCACTGCAATTGTTTGTAGACAATCAATGGTTCGTAATTTCTTCCATGGTCAAGTCCTTCGTATTCGCTATCACTCTGCTTTCTTCCAGTAGCCACTCCGTCCAATTCACAGCATTCGCTGGTCGGTGTCTCCACATTCTTTGTCCCACAATTCAAAGATTTTTCGACCTCTGTGGAATATTCGTTGATGCAGATGGAAACCGAGGAACCAGCGTTTTCGTTTCGACTGGTTCCCTGAGCTTCGTTCATGTGAGTTACTTCCATTCTGTCAGTTTCGAGTGTAGACGTTTCTAATGCGTCTGACGATTTCACTTGTCGCAATGTTTGTCTGAATGAAAAAATATAGTTTACATTATAGTAAAAAGGCAATCAATAATAATAGACCTAATAATAATAATAATAATAATAATAATAATAATAATAATAATAATAATAATAATAATAATAATGATAATAATAATAATAATAATAATAATAATAATAATAATAATAATAATAATAATAATGATAATAGTAACAATGATATAAAACTGCGATAAATATTGCGTGTTTAGTTCGAATAGTGTTTCGGTCCCATAGACAGAAAATGCTGAAGGTCAGGGAGCAGAAACGAACAGAGAATAATTAACTATGAAACCATTGACGATTCAATCTGCATGATTGTTACTAGGCCCTACCGTACATTAGGGCCTATGAAATGTCATCAATTAATGGTATTTAATACGCTTAGCAATAATTTTACTATGATGTCTAGGCCTATATTCCAAGCGTCCTTGTCTCTGTATTCATCTAGGCAACTTGTTATTAATTTGTGAATTAATCCATTTAACTGCTCCTTCTCTTCTTCTCTTGCTCTTCTATGCTATTTGACTATTTGGCAATTATATCTATACATGCACTCACATAGCCTATCCATCTATCTATCCAATCATTTTTTTACCTAAGCCTATTTCTCCATTTGTTTGTAAGCTTAATCAATAATATTTAACAATTCGTTCGCATATTATATTAATCTATTCGTGCATTTAAATGTTATTTGTTTTATTTCAGTTCAAGGTGAGAGTGAAATTTTGAAAATATTTTACCTTCGAACCATGACGATTGAAACCGATGCAAGGATAACAATGATGACGATAACACAGATAAGACATGCGATGACAATTCGAAGAAGATTAGCTGAAGAATTAAAAGATGCAAATCCATAAGAAATTTCACTTCTTCCAATGTTCAGAAGTGAAAATTATCGTAATCACAAAAATCAAAATTAATTAACACAAGACCACGCTATCGAAAACATTTCCAAGGATGATAATGTTTGGTAGGCCTATATAAATGTAATGGGGACGACAATGCACTTCAATATAGCGTAAGTCAGTTTATTGCAAAGCAGATCGAGCGATGTAGTGTTATGCAATGCAAGCAATGTAATGCGATAGGTTATTGAACAAACAACAAGCAAAGTAAGCTTACTATTGTTTAGACAGAATGACATTGAAATTTCTTATCGAAAACTGAACTTTTGTACCAAAATCTGAAAAAAATGATCGATGTTGTGGCTACGTGTAGGCTAATCCAGGGCTGTAATCAAGGGTTTACGCGGCAGTGATGGGGAAAATACTTTTAAAAGGTATTCTGAGTATAAGTAAAAATACTTGGTCACAAAAGTATTTAAAATACAAGTAAAAATGCTTTTTTTTGCAAAAGTATTTAAAATACAAGTAAAAAATACTTGGCTTGCAAAAGTATTTTAAATACCAAGTCCAAATAGGCTACTCACTGACAAGCTACATAGCAAATAAGGAAGTCATAGGCTATTAAATTGCAACAAAACTTACTTAAACCTAATGTGTCACGGTTTCGGCTCAGAGGCGCTCCCGACTGTAGCGCGGACACTGCATCGGAGTTTTACGCCGAAGCGCTGAGCAATTGCGAGTGAAAGACTTACATACTTACTTACTTACGTACATACATACATACATACATACATACATACATACATACATACATACATACATACATACATACATACACTGGACCTAAAATGTAAACAAACGGGTGCAATGGCGGGGGTAATGTCCTACGGGGGTAATGGTTGGGGGTGGGGTAATGGGCTGGGAATAATGTCTGGATACCGTTTATAATGTTATATATATATAATGCAACTTACTTCACTATCTGACATAAAAGTATGTTTATACATTCGTTAGACAAAAACGGCTGGAAATTCACAATGGCGGACATAGTGGATATGACTGGAAAAACCACCAATCCTTATGTGGCTATAGCGTACGCACCGCGCACCGCATTGTGAGCGTGAAGGTCAAATGACTTAGAAAAATAGCCTTTAATTAAATGCATGCAGTGGAAGCAACTTATGAATGAGTTGTTTGCTGATCATAAATCCACTAATCTGCCCTTTGTTTTCCTGTACTAATTGTCTTTCAAATCGCAGAGCAATGATATATTTTATGTAAGTGAGCTAGTAGAACATTAGCTGCTGATAACGATGACTGTTATGATGAATTGATGTAATTTATGATGATAATTGATAATGCTGATGATGCGGATGATGCTGATGTATGTATGTATGTATGTATGTATGTATGTATATGAACATTTATATAGCGCCTTACAATAACCTAACGAAGGCGCTTAACGCAGCTACCGGGCAGTTCTGAACAAGTGCGACTTAATTAACTTTGAGAATGTTTCATGAGAAACACGCAACGCAGCATCACGAATTGCCAATGGAAGACTGTTCCAGAATGAAGGTCCAATACACGAGAAGGCGCGGGAAGACGACGATGATGATGACGGTGATGGTTATGATGATCATATTGATAGTCGTTATAATAATAAAGTGATCGTGAAAATCTGACTCACAGCGAGACACCTTCGTCTCATCGCTCTATCGAAATTTGAATGACACCAGACAAGAATCAGCGCTATATAATTGATCAGATGTTGATTATACAATATATACATACTTGCCTATGAGTCTAGCACGTGACATCATCGCAAGGTCGACTTACTTTGTGGATCATCCAAGCAGTTGTATGTGATGCGTTCAAAGTCGCTATTAGACCAATAGCCCAAGTACCCACAAGGGATCTTTTCTTGGATAACGTCAACGGTGCAACTGCTTTGACCATCACATCTGCGGTGGACGTCCATTGTATGGTTTGCACCTGCATTATAAACGCAATCGTTGTCTCTGATGTAGCAAACGGATCCAGCACCATAAGAATCTCCAAGGACCACGCCTATTACCTCGATGATCTTCATATCTGGACAGCTCAGACTTAGTTTCGATCCAACACAGCCTTGCGCAGTTTCTGCTAAAAAATTGAAACGCCAAATACTATCATTTCACAAAGAAGCACAAAAAATTACGATAGGCCTCCCCTGAATCCGACGTTTAAGCGCCCATGTGATGACGATGGAGGCCCGGTAGAGTAATGGATAACACGCTGGCCATGAGTGCGAGAGGTAGTGAGTTCGAGCCCCGTTGGACGGATATGCTTTGTAGGCTGCCATGTATTGCAGGCTGTCTGTTCAGTTGGTATAGTTAAGATTTATGTAGGCCTATTCTGTAATCTGAGTTCCTGTAAATTGTTTCAATTGCATAATTGTACACTGTAACCGGTTGCGGTCTGTCAACCGGATTGTTGATTAAACGAAAATTATAATGTCGATATCGGAAACTAAGCTAGGCCTAATGTCCCTAGAGATTTATAACGAATGCGTTTCTCTGTCCAAGGATGAACCTGAGTTAATACTGTGTAGTCTAAATATATACAGTACACGGCAGACATGAGGTAGACCTGCTGACAACGCTGGTGATGTATAGGCAGCTTTTGCATTTATTCCGATGGAATCACCAAAGTGCCAACAGTATTACAATAATTAAAGTTCATTCGATAGGTGGCGACATCATATATACTTTATATTGACGGGATCCATCATGCCCCAAGGTTGCATCTCGCCCCTACTTCCCCTAGACTTAAGCCTATAGGCAGCCTTTGCATTTATTCCGATGGTGCTAGTGATGATGATTGTGTTGATTGATCACAAGATTCGCTTGTTGGTCAAGACACATGACTCAGAATTCAGCATCATCAATATCTTGAGTATTAATTTTGTATGTATGGGAAATATTTATGTATTTTTGTGTACGCTTTCATTCACTCATTGAATCGTTGCAGAATTTATCTACCGCTTCTTAAAGTGGGCTACTCAGAAACGCTACCGAACCCAGTACAACAAAAAGCACTGCTTTGTGTAAATTAATTTTAAAACAATGCTTCAGTACGAGCGCCAGGAAGCCCACGTACACGTAGCTCCTGTGGGAGGATCCTGCTGGGAACCAATTTCAGACAACTTGACCCACCACAGAGAAGGCTATATTCTGCATGGTTGCATGCAGTTCGTGCGAATAGGCTAAAACCAAAAGCACTCCCTTCTGTACAGAGCGCATGTGCATGGGGTGCATGCATAGGCGGAGACTTGGTTCAAACATTGGGGAGGGGGGTGAACGAGCGGTCGAGGGTCGATCGCCGAGCAGGGGTATGCCTTTTGGAATGTGCGCCCTCCTCCCAACATCGGAATTTTTTTAATTTCCACGTTTCAGACTTTAATAAATTGACCTTTATTTAGGCTACATTGTTTGAATTTCCATACCGTACTGTAATGGGCGCCTTTTAAGCTGTCCTCATAATAAAATTGCGCAATTTTCAATGCTGATAGTCATACATCGATCGTAGTTCAAGATTTCAGAGTGTCGCCTCTCAATTGCTTAACCTGTTTTAGATTTGCACTGTAATCGTAGCCTTTTAAGCTGTCACTCAACAAAATTTCTCATTTTATGGCCTCACAGTGGATAACACTGTTGAAACTCATAGTGATATTTATGACTATTTCTGAAATTTTGGGAATATAAGCATCTTCGTTCGCCCACCACAAACTTTGGGGGGACCGTTCCCCCATTTCCCCCTACATCTCCGCCCATGGGTGCATGTGTATAGGCCTAGTGGTGAGCATGGTAGACAGCTCATTCAGAGGTCGGCGATTCCATCTCTAGATTTCTCTTTCAACTGAATTCTGTTGCAACCTCTAGTATATTGGCCCTAAAATACATAGACAACTATTGTCTGGTGGACGATACTCGTTGTCTTTTGTTTAAAGCTGCAACAGCTGTAGAAAGCTATTGATAGACATAACCATAATAATCAGTCACAATAGACTTCACCGAAATATGTCTATGATATCAACAGATAGCCTAGCTTTCAAAAGAGCATTCTAAGTACCGCCGGACACACATCTTTGGAAGATGACGACCAGAGCAACCACATGCACAGGCTGCTGCACTACCGAACAGATGTGGCCTTCCAAGGAAAACGTCATCTTCATTTCCCAAAAAGAACCTGCTAAGCATTTTAAGTAATCAACATAACGCTCATCATAATATGAAGTAAATTTTAGGAAACGCATGCAGGTCTGTAAGGTTCAGTGAAAATGACCGTGATCTATAAGCTTACCCCGGTTCGACGCTCAATAAAATTTCAGCTTCCTCTAAACTTAAACATTATCAGTCGGGCTATACATGTAGATCAATTATTTATTATTTATTGTTAAAATAAACGGGATTAACCGCTGTATAGTGTAGCCTATACTTCAAAAACATGAGGACTCAATTGCGGCACATTATAATTGAGCACCGTAATGCCAGGAGGAATTGTTGATATAAGAGGTACATTGTTGCATCTTTTCTGCCTCCCTGCATTCTTTATTCCGTTTGTTTGAACCTCATTCTGTAATTCAGTCTATCCGTCCGTACGTCCGTACGTACGTCTGTCCGATCTATCTATCTATCTATCTATCTATCTATCTATCTATCTATCTATCTATCTATCTATCTATCTATCTATCTATCTATCTATCTATCTATCTATCTATCTATCTATCTGTCTAACTATCTATCTATCTACCTACCTACCTATCTGTCAATCGATCGATCCAGCCACCCACCCATCCGTCCATCCATCCATCCATCCATCCACCATCATCCATACATCTATCTATGTGCATGTATCTGCCTATCTACATGTATTTACCAGCCTAGCCTATAGGTCTAGGCCTATATGTGATTGCGTTCCAATCATAGAATTGCACTTTATAAATCTGAAATCTACTCAGCCATGAAAAATTGTAGGCCAACCCTGACGACAGAATATCCTTTCAGACAGAAATCCGTGTTCAATCCAAGACTACCACGACGCCTCACAGTCACGAGGTTGACGTTCAGCTATTCTAGGCCTACGGAAAAATGTGACTAGACAAAGTTGTGATCTCGTCAACGGTTTTCACCAAAGCCACTGGCGATTGAACCAAATGAGCGATTGTCAGTTCAGGAAGTTAAAGATGCTTTAAATAAATTTTTATCAAGTAATTGTTATCCTCTTAAGTATACGATGTCCCAACAGCTAGTTAAACCTTAATTTATGACTATAATTATGAATAATAGATCTAACTGACTACTATTTATTTAAAAGAGAACTTTTCATTTAATGTTTGCACAAATAGCTTATCATATATTTCGCGACAGGGCCGTAAATCCCGGGGAGGGAAAGGAGGAAATTCCCTCCCCACTTTTTAACCTGGGGAGGGAACGTGAAGCAATTTCCTCCCCCACGATTTCTCTCAGTTGTGTCACCAATGCTATGGTCGGCAAGTTGTAGGCGACTGCACATTGCTCGAATCGTGGATACTTGAAAACTTGCCCAGTGTGATTAAAAGCTTCAAGAGGTGTAAATGTGTACATTGACTCTCGTCTTCGTTAATTAACACAAAGCGGGAGGATTTTATGATGTGACATACATATATAATTATATATTAGGGTGGCCCTTAGCATACAGCCAAAAAATAAAAATCGTAAAATTTTGTCTGGCACCCTTTCAATCCGTGCCAATTATAGAAATAACATTATGTTGAAAAGGATTTTGGAATAGCCAAACATTTAGGGGTGCCCCTCGAGCGCCGAAATTTGTTCTTTAATACAAATTTGATCAATTGAATCGTACAATTTCAACCAAACCATATTCAACACTCTGTCACTCATAATTTTACAGAGATGACTAAAATACACTCTAGTGATGCAACAATGCCAATGAAACAAGTGTTTACTGTTGAATTATAATTCAGTTATTGTTCACTGTTCAGCTGGTCACAGAAGTAAATGATCAGTACAGGACAATAAAATGCAGGAATCACTGCTTTCTACTAATTTGACACGAGATTTCTTTTCGTACAGTCAGGGAACTGTCGTCGATGTTCACTGACATCCTGCAGGAGAAATTGAAGCTGATCCTCATCTTTTGTTAGCTTTTTATTTAAGTCCTGGATGAGTGCCACACCTCGTTCAGCTCTATCATTGACGACAGCCAACCCTTTGAGTACTGCTTGTGCTTCTCGAAATGCTTCATGCTCTTTCCAAAGAGCAGGATTGTTGAAAAGCATCATCTCAGATAGTCCACGCAGGCCAAGCACCTGAACAGTTTCTTGGAGTTGGTTGTACAGTATTGTTCCAGACCGCTGGTGCCAAGAAATGCATCTGACTTCACACTGGGTCGTTTAGGCTGATGATCTGGGGCTACTTCTTCCATGGCAGCAATCATTAGCTTCTTGGAGTCATTGGATACTCTTGAATCAAAAAAGCAAGCCCAATAAGCTCGTCAGACAAATACCAGAGATGAAGCCCTAGCTTCTTGCTTGTAGCAGAAGAAATTGTAGTATGTGGATAGGTGAGAAGGTTTGCCATGAGAGTGAAGTCATTCAGAGGAGCCTCCACAGCAATTGGCGCAGTTATCCAGGCTTTCAGGTAGACAACAACTGAAAAGATTGCAATATCACGAATGCTGCGTTCTTCTGCAGCAGTCTTCTTGAACTGAGCACGAAAGAGCCACATCTTTATGGTATAGATTACTTTTGCCATCCATCGTGCCCGGTGCATAGCGCCAGGTATTCGAAACCGAATTCCACGAGAAGGAACACCTCCAAGAAAGACAACTGAGAGCTCGAGAAATTCCCTGTAATCGTCTCGTGGATGTGCAGTTGCTAAATGTCTATGAGCAAACTCCAAGATATCAGAACGGTGTTGGGCCACCAATGATTTCACCAAAGGATCTGACGAGGCTACCTGAAGTTTGTCGCTTTCAATGAATTTCCAGTAGTCTCGAAACCTCTTGAAAAGAAGAACATCAGGTCCAGTAGAAGTTCCAATGGGGTTTTTCGAATGCAGCCTCCCCAACAATTAGTTCCATAACATGGTGTCGACATGCCAGGAAATGAGATCTTTATTAAATTCTTGCTCTATTAGGAAGCATGGACCTGAGCGATGACCTGTGTTGCTGGCTGTGGTGTCAAAGCACAAAGCAAAAGCTGATCTTGAACATTCCACTCTCTCAAACACTGGACGACTGCAGATGCTTGAGCCTGTTCCTGAGGATTGTTTTGGAATGCCCAGTAACAGTTACTGGCCATTCCAAAACAATCCTGTTCAATTCATACACCTGAGATCAGAACTTGAAGATGGTCAACATGTTCACGTGATGTCAAATCTTCCAGAAACTTGCCGTCCCAATGAACGGTTAAAGGAACTAAGGCGAAAAATTCGGATTGAAGGTTGTTTGAGTTGGTGGTTCTGTTGCTCGCCCTGACTCGTTGAATGGAATTTCGGTTGATATTCAAGTCTTGACGTCACAGCCAAGACTGGAAGCCACTTCGCTAAGAACGAATGTAGCATTTCTTGACGAAATCTGTGTTCTGTCCAACGCCGATGTCAGACCAGGAGACAGAATATTGATTCTGGCTCGTTTGGGCGCAGTTGCTTCATTTTTACTAGTGTTTGTGCCGCAGCTTTTGTTTCCTTTACATCCAACATCAGGCCCACCACTTTCATCACTTGATTCTTCATCACTTGAACATATCCACCATGTCAACTGCACCAACTGAACCTGGACGTACCTTCTGCCTTTGAGAGAGTAGAAAGTCTCTGTCTTCAGGAATGGAGATCATTGTGAGAGCGTCTGCATGGGCAATATCAAACAGGTCATCTATAGTCCCTCAATAAATTTCTCCTCCTTAATCTTGTGAGCTGTAGCTGTTCGGTGTCTATGCTTTTGAAGTCCTTTCCATTCCACGAACACCGAATACAACTTGTCAATACAATGCATTTTACCTCTTACAGGTATACCAGCTCGGTTTCAAAATAGCGGCTTTTTCTATAGCCTGTTGACTGGAATAACGCACTGTCTACTTGCCAACTTTGAGTAGGCCTAGATGCATGAAGTATCCAAAAGTTTGACGATACGATGGCAACTTTGCTCCAAGAATTTCAGGCTCATAAGAGCCAAGTAGATAGACACTTGTTTTCCCTCGCCTTTGCAAAATTAATTATGAATAATTATTTGTAACATTTCGTATTTACCATGTCTGACAATGTAGGCCTATGTTTCCAATAGTATACAAAAATCAAATGTCTTTCCTTGCATTAAGCAACTCTTCATAAAATATTTCCACCTTTTCAACCAGACAACAAATGTTAATCAAACATATAATTATTTGAAATTGTACTAAAATTTTAGAGCTCACGTAATTTTAATAAGTAAGTAAGCATTAAATATTAATTGTCGAAGCATTGCAAACATTAGTAGGCCGACAGAATGTATTAAAGTACTGAAAATTTCATTTTGCGATTCCAATTATAATTTGGAAGTTTACTCGTTCATTATTGAAACTTGAGAGCTCGGGGGGCACCCCTAAATATTGCCCTATTGAAAAGATTTTTTGCACAAATTATTTTCTTCATAATTGAAATAGATTGGAGGGGTGCCAGCAGATTATTTTTCACTTTCATTTTTAAGGGCCACCCTATTATATATATATATATATATACATATATAGCAAACGTACATGAAAACTCAAAATGGACAATCTCTTAAATACCTTTATGGCTTGATGCACAAACTCCTCTCTGCAGTCCCCTCCCGCCCTAACCCGTTTGCTAATCGACTTTGATCTCCTACTTGTATAGTTCCTCGGGCAATGACTATTCTTTATCCCAACACCGAGCCTTGCCATTGTATGATTGTAGTCGAGCCTTCTATGTGGAATGACCTCCCTCCCTTATCCGAATAAGATCACTCGCTGCTTGAGGTCTTTCTTATTTCCTCGGGGCTGAGAGCACCTCTGAAGAGCTAGTACTGTAAGAGGCGCTTTATAACCTCTCATAATTATACAATACAACACATTATTATCCCCGATTCATGCTTACATAACAAGTATGCCAAGTATATTATATGCAAATCGTTTTGGGAGTGTGGGTCTCAGATGTGAGAGGAGAAATAGGCCTATCAGTTCATATCAAGACCACACTCTATACAACACATTCGATTGTAGGCCTAAAGAGGATTACAAATAATTTTAAACAAGTAAAATTCACGAATAAAGTGCTGTGCGTTAAATAATTTCAACAGGTTAATTTTTCTCGTTTCCCAAATCACTTCAAGCAGGAATGACATTGTGTCAATTGTGTGCTGGTAACTTGGTAAGTACGACAAAATAGTGCAAATGCACGCTGCCTAAAATTTCTCAATTAAGGCAGCTTTTTCTACACTTATACATAAACAATTAGCCATTGCCTGAATCTAAGTCACAAACAGCTTATATAATTATGATCAGATATCTTTTAATTTTTTTCTTCCGCGAAAAGAATCTGCATGTTTTGGTTTTAGTTTGTAGCCTATTTGTAGGAGAGGCTTATGCCTAATTAATTTTATAGTCGGAGAGAAATAGGCCTGCTTGAGGACGAGACCAGGTTGGGATTTGGAGACCATGAGGAATCCTCATGGTCTCCTCATTGAGGATCTTATTGGATCCGAGAGGTAATAGGCAGCCAATGTAAGACATCGCCGATATACATGGGCGCCCGCAGAAATTTTTGCAGGGGGGGGCAAAAATTGTTCGAAAGTTTTTTAGTAGCAAGAGCTTGAAAATAAATTCAAAGCGGGAAATTAAGAATTCGGGTATTTTTCAAAGAGGTTTCTTACGCAAATTTCTCAGTTTCATTTTGTGTATAGTTTTTAATACGAATAGTTTCCTTAGAAATTTGTTAAAAATCAAATAACAGGTGTTAAAAAGTAGTTTCCTAAAGGTAGGCCTACCGTACGCTATATAAGTCCATAGAATGAACGAATGAATAAATGAACGAAAAATAGGCGTCAGTTTTCAAGGGGCAAGTGCTCCTCTAGCTGCTTCTAAAGCGCCACTCGAAAGCCAATCGCAGGGCATAAGCGTTTTCACATGTGCTGCATCGAGTCAGAAGCCTATTCCAAAGAGTAGTCAGAAAGAGGTCGGAGTCTGGTAGCCAGAGGGCCAGAATAACTGTTAATGCAGGTGTCGTTTAGGAAGGTGGAGGATCCGAGGATCAGATAAGTATGGGTATCAATTCTTTTGAACAGATATCTTTGTCAGTTTTGGGTGTAAATCCTGTGGCGTGATAATCAGAGCCCCTTATCCAAGTTTATCTACAATTTGACCTCCATGGAATCTGTACTGGCAGCTTGTAAAATGGACAAAATGAAGCCTGGCTTATAGCAGACTTTTTTTATAATTACAATGCTGGTGAATAAGCAGATATCCCTGATGTAATTTTAGTGTAGGCCTAGGCCTACTTTGAGAAATTTCAAACTTTTGCATTAGTAGGCCAATTTTTGCAGTTATGATTATTTGCACTACAGCTGGACTCCACTCAAGTAAGCCATAATCGACAAGCCTGCTGTTTGCATGGACGCCCGCAGAAGGGTTGAAAGCCAATAGTCATTGTCACAGTTTTTAGAAAGAGCTTGAACATGCAATGCAGAAAGTTATAACAGAATGTTTATTTCTATAGAGATCTCTAAACTTAGATTTCTGACTGTCACTGTCTATATCATTCGTATCATTGGTGCATTAATGCAAAGAAATTTGTTAAAACCCCAAAAGTAGTAGCTAAAAACATAGGTGAGAATTTTCCAGGGGGGCAAGTGCCCCCTTGCCCCTAGCTATGTGCGGGCGCCCATGCCGATATAAGTGGACAGTAAACTGGGTAATTTGTTCGTGTCCGTAAACAGTGGAATAGCCTAATAACACAATCATGAAGTCAGGCTTAAATAATATTTGCTGGTTTGTTCCGAACAAAATTAGTTGTGTCTTATTCGAATTGAGACAAAGTTGGTTTGAGGCCATGGGCGCCCGCACATAGGGGCAAGGGGGGGCACTTGCCCCCCCCTGGAAAATCGAAACCTATGTTCTTTAACTACTACTTTTGGGTTTTTAACAAATTTCTTTGCATTAATGCACCAATGATACGAATGATACAGACAGTGTAAGTCAGAAATCCACATTTAGAGATCTCTATAGAAATAAACATGCTCTTATAACTTTCTACCTTGCATGTTCAAGCTCTTTCTAAAAACTGTAACAATGACCATTGGCTTTCAACCTTAAGAATTCCTGCGGGCACCCATGCAGACAGCAGGCCTATCGATTATGGCCTACTTAAGTGGAATCCAGCTGTAATGCAATTAATCAAAACTGCAAAAAATTAAATACTGACGCAAAAATTTGAAAATTTCTCAAAGTACACTGAAATTTCATCAGGGAGATCGGCTTATTCACCAGCATTGTAATTATATAAACCAAGTCTGCTATAAGCCAGGCTCCATTTTGTCCATTCTGCAAGCTGCCAGTACAGAATCCAGAGAGGTCAAACTGTAGATAAACTTGGCTCTGGTTATCACGCCTCAGGATTTACACCCAAAACTGACAAAGAGATCTGTTCAAAAGAATTGATACACACACTCATCTGATCCTCAGATCCTCCACCTTCCTAAAAGATAGCCACATTAACAGCTACTCTGGCTACCAGACTCGGACCTCTTTCTGACTGCTCTTGGGGATAGGCTTCTGACTCGATGCAGATCATGTGAAACTGCTAGTGCCCTGCGATTGGCTTTCGAGTGGCGCTTTAGAAGCAGCTAGAGGAGCAATTACCCCTTGCAAACGGACACCTTTCTCGTTCATTTAGTCATTCGTTCATTCTATGGAATTATATAGCGCACCTTTTAGGAAACTGCTTTTTAACATAGATCTGCTTTTTGATTTTTAGCAAATTTCTAAGGAAACTTTTCACATTAAAAATCATACACAAAATGAGACTGAGAAATTTGCATAAGAAACCTCTTTGAAAACTACCCGTATTCCTAATTTCCATGCAGCATTGCATTTTCAAGCTCTTGCTACTAAAAAATTTAATCGTGATTATCGTAAAAATTTTGCCCCCCCCTGCAAAAATTTCTGCGGGCGCCCATGTTTGAGGCCATCCAAAAATGTAAGTCATGAACGAGTGTATCAACAGAGGCGACCAGTGAGATAAATAGGCTACCAACACAGTTGAACACACTTATAAGCATGCAGACTAATTAAATTGGTTATCTGCAGCTAGCATCACAGGTCTAGTCATTAAGTGCTGAGTTGCAATTGGTCTCCTTGTAGCTCGAGTGTCAAGATAGCCTAATCGGAACAAATAGATGGCCTACGCCCATCCGTTTCTCCACTGATATCTTGTTCTACGCTCATTCGTTGTCTCCACTCATATCTTGTTCTATGCTCATTCGTTGTCTCCATGCACTCATATCTTGTTCTACGCCCAGTTTTTGAGTTTTTGAGTCTTTTTCGCTCCCCAGTTTTTGGACAGCGATCACTTACCTCAGCGACTCGATGAGTTGGATTCCTACGGTTTCGACTGAAACCTGAAACAGGGTAAAAAAAATTCTGTAACTGTGAGATACATGTGACAGCATATTTGCATGAATCCATATCAAGAACTAGTTTAATTTTATCCACTGCTATCAAAATTCTTGAAAATGTTCACGATGTTGAAAATGTTCACGATGTTGAAAATGTTCACGATGTTGAAAATGTTCACGATGTTGAAAATGTTCACGATGCTGCGAATGAATCCTGTACCGTGACATCAGGCGCCAAATACAGAAGTTATAGGCCTAATATATTATCTTAATTATCTTAATGTTTTTCATCCCCTGCTGCTCTACATAGTGTTGCATCATCCGCAACCTTAGAAATATTCGATTAAATCCCATCGTTTGCATCATTGATAAAAAGCAGCCTGCGATCAAGGTCCAAGCACTGATCCATAGCCTACAGACTACAGCACTAGACATTATTGGCTTCCTTCTTATAACCAGCCTTGGATCCATGTTACATACAGGACATTGCCCCGAGTCCTACGTGCTTGACAATATGAAGGCATCGCTTCATTCTATTTGTAAATACTATCAAGTCCGCATTGGTTTGCTGAAGTCAATAATTTTATGGGCTTATAATTATGCCTCTCCAATTACTTCCCGGACATGTATTTAAACTAATAGGCCTACATTTTTTTATTAATACCGGTATGCTGCGTCATTGCTTACCAGTTAAAAGAATTCTCATATAAACTAACTGTCCAAGCAGGAATGTAAACGAATGTATTTTTTTATCATGCTCCTAAGACACATTTCTAGCTGACTATGGAGTTAATGGGATGTTATAACAATGTATATATACTAATGCACCGGTATGCAATTATTTGTTATGCAAGCTAATGTCTAAGACAAATATGCATGAATGAACGTGTGTATATGTATAATATATATATATCCATGTGTAATAATGTATGTGTATGCCTACGCACCTATGCACTATAATAGGCATGGGCGGCGTTTATCAGGGCTAGGGTGGGGCTAAACCCAACCCCCCCAAGAAGACCCAGATTCATTTTTTACCGTGTAAATAGTATCTTTTCCCGGGCTTAGCCCCCCCCCCTTCAAGAAGGTTTTAGCCCCTCCAAGAACAGAAGCCAAACTCCGCCCATGACTATAGGCTACATCGACTATTGACGAGTCTGAAGTCACGCCTTTAATTAATTAGCTCTTTTCGACGTACCTTCTACCTTGGCTATCGTGGACCACGAGATCCTGCTGCGACGATTTGAGATGGCTTGTGGTCTACATGGTCCCCTTTTTTGGGGATGATCAGAGGATCATCGTTGGCGACACGAGAACGTCCTCGATTTGGGGTTGAGTTCGGTGTTCTGCGAGATTCGTACTTTACACCGTTTTGACAAACACTCGTCAATTGGTCACTTACATTGATTATTAGAAAAGTTACCTGGAATTTACTTATAATAAAAAAATGATATAGTTATAGTAAAAATCATAATCTGTCAAAGAACACAAAACATGAGTAAATATTCCCTGAAAAAATCATAAAAAGAGCAACATGTATTCTAGTTTTAAGGGCCAACAGAAATATAAATTTATAGAGAAAGTCTGTTAAATATTTTGCAGAAGGCTAGAAATTTAGAAAATAGGTTACAGGCAACACTACGGACATTTATTCTTCTAAAAATCAGTACCTATCAAATTCAAATGCATAGCAGTGCATTATTATGATAGTCACATTCTGCTGTTTTCTCGTATTAATTTGGCAATAATTATTAACATACCTGTTGCTTCTGAGGTAACACGCCATAACGAAATCCTTGCACGTCAACGACTTGAAATTTAATATGCTAACACTTAGCCTACACGGAAATGATCTTGGTGTAGTATTGGTCTACCATCGGATGATGGCTTGTTCAGTTGACACCGGTGCAATCGAAGCCACAGATTAAAACAACACTTCTTTGAGGCAATTGTTTTGAAAATTTTAAACTTCAATTTCATAAAGCGCTGCTCAAAAGCTAATCGTAATGCACCAACTTTTTCATGAACTTTTGTCCCGTCAGTGAGATCTTAAACCTCTCAATGTTTTCATCTTGAAAAATATGTTTCAATTCTGTTCTCATTGCATAATTACCGTACTTTGACAAATTAAAGTAATGGAGGCCTAAATTATGCAAATAAACTAGTAGGATAAATGATGCAAATAAACCAATACCAACGTGGAAACCGTAATCGTAATCTCCAAAGTCAAGCGCGTGGCACCAGCTTATTCACGAGCGCTGCGTTGAGTCAAAAGGGTTGTCTGTAGGAGTAGTCCATGTATGGTGGTCCGGGTCGAGGAAACTATGCCAGTGGTCGATTAAAGGAATAAAGGGGTCGTAGAATTAGTTATTGGACGCGATAGCTGGAATCAAAAGTAGAAGGTAGTCCAATTTTATATTGTGAAATAATAATTAGCCCACTTAGATGGAAATAAATAAATTTTCGTTTTATGCAAGTTTTAATGCACGCCCATAATTATGGGCCTACCTTATTAATTAATAAAAATTAGGGTAGTAGCCTACTGCCGAATACGACTAATCGGACCAACAGTATTCGGCCGATTACGAATACGAACAGTGTATGAAGCAAGTCAACATTCAAAATTTCAAACGCAAGCAAAAGTTCCAGTAGGCCTAAGTGTAATACATAAACTAAAAGTATACGTGTAACTGTTGCATCCTTCTGTGTAAACTATATAGGAATGGAACTAATTTAACTCAATTTAGAAATTGTCAACCACAGAATAATTATAATTATTCTGTTAGCGAGAGAGTTAGCCTACTTCAGTCCACTCGCTATAGTAACCACATAGTAGGCCTAATTATGCAGAAACAGATGTCACGTGATCACTAATCATATTCGGTCCGACCACTATCTTTCGGCCGAATACCGAATAACTATTATGTCTCGAAGCGAATACGAAGCGAATATTCGGTAAAGACCTAATAATATGAACGAGACAAATAGCTGTCCATAAAACTCGCGCACTATTTCCGAATGGTCTGATAAATAGATTGAGGGATAGACAGACGAATAGAGGCACGGGCGAATAGACAGACAGATATACACGAATGTGTATAGGCATACATATAATAAAATTATAGATACATGTATGCATGGATGACCGATAGCTGGATGGATTGGCGGATGGAAGAATGAATAGATGGATGGATTGGCGGATGGAAGAATGATTAGATGGATGGATGGATGGATTGGCGGATGGAAGAATGAATAGATGGATGGATGGATGGATTGGCGGATGGAAGAATGAATAGATGGATGGATTGGCGGATGGAAGAATGATTAGATGGATGGATGGATGGATTGGCGGATGGAAGAATGAATAGATGGATGGATGGATGGATTGGCGGATGGAAGAATGAATAGATGGATGGATTGGCGGATGGAAGAATGATTAGATGGATGGATGGATGGATTGGCGGATGGAAGAATGAATAGATGGATGGATGGATGGATGGATGGATTGGCGGATGGAAGAATGAATAGATGGATGGATTGGCGGATGGAAGAATGATTAGATGGATGGATGGATGGATTGGCAAATGGAAGAATGAATAGATGGATGGATGGATGGATTGGCGGATGGAAGAATGAATAGATGGATGGATGGATGGATTGGCGGATGGAAGAATGAATAGATGGATGGATTGGCGGATGGAAGAATGAATAGATGGATGGATGGATGGATGGATGGATGGATGGATTGGCGGATGGAAGAATGAATAGATGGATGGATGGATGGATTGGCGGATGGAAGAATGAATAGATGGATGGATTGGCGGATGGAAGAATGAATAGATGGATGGATGGATGGATGGCTTGGCGGACGGAAGAATGAATAGATGGATGGATGGATGGATTGGCGGATGGAAGAATGAATAGATGGATGGATGGATGGATGGATGGCTTGGCGGACGGAAGAATGAATAGATGGATGGATGGATGGATTGGCGGATGGAAGAATGAATAGATGGATGGATTGGCGGATGGAAGAATGAATAGATGGATGGATGGATGGATTGGCGGATGGAAGAATGAATAGATGGATGGATGGATGGATGGATGGATGGCTTGGCGGACGGAAGAATGAATAGATGGATGGATGGATGGATTGGCGGATGGAAGAATGAATAGATGGATGGATTGGCGGATGGAAGAATGAATAGATGGATGGATGGATGGATGGATGGGTGGATGGAAGAATGAATAGATGGATGGATGGATGGATGGCTTGGCGGACGGAAGAATGAATAGATGGATGGATGGATGGATTGGCGGATGGAAGAATGAATAGATGGATGGATTGGCGGATGGAAGAATGAATAGATGGATGGATGGATGGGCGGATGGAAGAATGAATAGATGGATGGATGGATGAATGGATGGATGGACGGATGGAAGAATGAATAGATGGATGGATGGATAGATGGATGAATGGATGGATGGACGGATGGAATAATGAATAGATGGATGGATGGATGGATGGATGGATGGATGGATGGACGGGCGGACGGACGAAAGAACCAGCAAAAGGTGATGGCTTAAAGTGTGACTGGACGGTCATGGGTGGCGTCTACACACTTATTTTCTAATCTGAATGCAGTTCTGTCACCTGCTAGGACAAGCAATTACTTTTTACACTTTAAGAACTGGATGGATGGATGGATGGTTGGATTGATAGATAGATAGATCGATAGATCAATAGATTGATTAGTAAGTAAGTAAGTAAGTATGTAAGTAAGTATAGTCTTTATTACTCCATATGGCATGTGCAAACGCACAATGGGACATCGACAAATAACGCAATATAACACATAGAAATAATGATAAAGTATAGTAATAATTATTAGAGTCCTACATGAAAAGTAATGTAAAACAAATGTTGACTAGTCACTAGAGTAAAGCAGTCTAGTAATGAAACCCTTTCTTGTGAGAAAGTCAGCTTCCTTTTCTACCACAGTGCCTGATAAGGGTGTGACATTAGATAAGGAATTGACATTTTCAGACCACGTGGGGTGATTATTATGTCGAACGTCATTCTGTCAGATTCGCGCGATTGGCTTACACTGTCTTACAAGTTTACAACTTAAGTTAAACCGCGAAATCATTCTGTGCACATTCATGACCTCAATGGTTGGTCTTGGCCGCGCAATGTATGCAGAGTTAGAAATTTTCTTGTTGGTTAACTGGTCTATTTTTAAACGTCGCAGCCCTTCTGATTTGATGGAGAGCCTACAAACTAGATTTGGGCATAAATCGAGTTTTATGCTAGGGGAATTACACAGTGAAACCGAATCTAAGATCTTTCAATGCTTGGGCTATTATTGTCATGCAGGATGTGCTTCATCTTATGAGTGATTTGTGTAGGTCTTATCCATTTTTAGCCGCAGATTTCTTCGCACAGGTTAGCCTGGTTGTTCCTCCAACCGATCGACTCATCTACAGAATCTCGGGTGAAGTCAGTCCACATTACTTACCCATCAAACCTATCGAAGGTAATGAAATTTGAAGCTTATTCATTCATTCATTCATTCATTCATTCATTCATTCATTCATCTATTCATTCACCTATTCATTCATCTATTCATTCATTCATTCATCTTTTCATTCATTCATTCATCTATTCATTCATTAATTCACTCATTCATCTATTCATTCATTCATCTATTCATTCATTCATCTATTCATTCATTCATTCATCTATTCATTCATTCATTCATCTATTCATTCATTCATTCATTCATCTATTCATTCATTCATTCATTCATCTATTCATTCATTCATTCATTCATTCACTCATTCATTCATTCATTTATTCATTCATTCATTAATCTATTCATTCATTCACTCACTCACTCATTCATTCATTCATTCACTCATTAATTCATTCATTATAGAAATTTACATAGCGCTCCTTTAAGGCTACTACTCAGGAGCGCTCCCGATCCAACCTCGACTGAAAAGCACTGCGATAAAATGCATCAAATAAGCTTACTGAATAGGCTTATTCAAATTTTATTATCATTGGTCCCGAGTTATTCTCACGAAAAACCGAGAAGGCACGTTGACTTGAACCATGCGTAGTCCACGTAGGCTATAGCCTATATTGGGAGGAGCAGGATAGATGGGTAGTAGCATGCAGGGAGCAGACGGTCATTGGGTAAACTCTGGCATATTAAGGTGCAAAGTTTTCACATTGCGCAGATACTTTCATAGACAGTGGAAGTCCATTCCATACCATGAGGCCAATAACAGAGAAAGCACGGTGCTGTCAAAGAGCAGTTCATGCTCGGGAATAAGGTGCTCACCCTGAGCGGAAGAACGCATAGCACAAGGTCCCTGAACAACCAAAGTAGAGTCACATATTGTATTGTAATTGTAATCGTACATTTATATAGCGCCCCTTCAAGAGAACTCCTCAGAGGCGCTCCATAGCTCTTGCATAGCTTATAGGAGCAGCAACTAAAAGTCACTGAGATTCGGTATATAATTCGCTGTGGTATAAAGAGCCAATGTAGGACATCCCGCATTATAATCGGAGACATGATAAAAATTTTGGTAGGCCTATACGGTCAATAAGGCGCGCGGCGGTGCGCAAGACCCACTCCAAGCACCCCATACCATATACTAGGCCTATATTATTTTATTATACTATATACTTTATATATACTTATTCAGTAAGTCGTTCAATCAATCATAGTAGTTAAGTAAATAGTTTTGCTGTAATTTACCATTACTCATTTTGTTCGTTGATGAAAATTCCTTTGTATAAAAATTAGCTCTCGTGGAATCTGCAGGCGTTGAAAGGATTGACGTAGTCGAACCTGTAAGCCCAGCACATCACTGATGATTAACTAAAGTCCTTGTTTCGAACAGTGCACTTTAATTTAATACAAATGATCATAAAATCAACAAGCATTTAGCAAAGTCTTGAATCTTGATATATGCATAAAATATTTTCTTAGTTTTGCTACATACGCAAGGCATACAGGGTGGGTTAAAGAAAATGTAACCCCTACAGTTATTTTTGACAATATCTTGGACAAAGATAAGGAGTTTTAAATCGAATTTTACAGGCTTACAGGCAATTCCTGTCTAGGCACAACAGCCAAATATCGCGAGAAAATATCAAACAGAAGAAAAGTCATATAACTTTTAGTGAGTCCACCCAATGCTTTTTGACAATCCAAATACATAATGCAATAAAATGCAACAATTTTTTAAAAACAAATTACATCTCAGATAATTGTAATCAAATAAGCCTAATATTGCTTCACAACTTGTGTTCAATGTACAAACTATAACCAGTAATAATAAGCATACATAAATTCATACATACACACATACATTCATTCATTCATTCATACATACAGTACATACATGCATACAGACATACATACATACATACATACATACATACATACATACATACATACATACATACATACATACATACATACATACATAGTACATACATGCATGCATACATACATACATACATACATACATACATACATACATACATACATACATAGTACATACATGAATACATACATACATACATACATACATACATAGTACATACATGCATGCATACATACATACATACATACATACATACATACATACATACATACATACATACATACATACATAGTACATACATGAATACATACATACATACATACATACATACATACATACATACATACATACATACATAGTACATACATGCATGCATACATACATACATACATACATACATACATACATACATACATACATACATACATACATACATACATACATACATACATACATACATACATACATACATACATACATACATACATACATACATACATACATACATACATACATACATACATACACATGCTCTCCACACCACAGACCTTTAAGAATGTTTCTGTTTATGTAAGTATGTAAGTATTTAGTATACCTGAATTGTTTGCCTCATTGGTCTGTTCTTCTCCGCTACTGTCATCTGATCCAGTGTCCTTCCCAACAAGTAAATCTGATATGTCATCTAGGAAGACATCTGAAATACGTTCGGTTGTTAATGCTGCAAACGAGAAAAAATAACGACCATTGGCGAAATTTTTCCCACCGGTGAAAGTTTTCTTTTACCATCTTCGCCCACGGGCCATTGGCCTAAATCGCACAATTCCTCCGGCTGATGGCAGGCCTATTATGAGAAAAACTATCATCATTAGGATGATATAGGCCTACATGTGTGTATAATTATATATAGACCTTAGTACCTAGGCCAATACGATTTTGGATTATCATGTGTTTTTCTACTTTAATTTGACTGCTTTATAAGTTCTATGAATTATACAATATATTATGTTTATTTCCGGCCGGTACTATGCATGCACACTGAGACGTATAGGTGAGCAATTTGTCAAATAAGCTTACTGAATAGGCTTATTCAAAATTTTCTTGTCATTGGTCCCGAGTTATTCTCACGAAAAACCCAGAAGCCACGTTGACTTGAACCATGCGTGGCCCACATATAGCCTATATTAGCCTAGGTTAGCGCCTTCGTGAGGTTATTGTAAGGCGCTATATAAATGTTCATATACATACATACATACATATTGCAACATCAGTGGCAATTGGTGGCCCTAGATGGGCCGATTTGTTGATCAAGAAACTGGCTCAGCACAAGGAAAGACTAACATGTAAAGAAAATCACCCACTCACTCAACTGATTCTCTACTCAATCAGTTGGAGATAAACGGAGTTACGGAGATAAAGTGAGATGCCCCAGACTGTGTCCTTATTGTTGTCCGCGCATAATTATGAGTTCTCATACAGCCAACTTCAGGTTCTTTGCCCGGGTTGGCCCATCAGCTTGACAACAATTTAACTGTCTTCTCCCATGCAGTCACTCCAGTCGCTTTAAGTCACCAGTTCTGTCTGCTTCTCATTCTGGAGACGACTCAAGACTGTCTTGTTCGTTGACTTGGGCACTGGCTCAGGATGACAATCTCCAACTATATCTGATTGCATTCCAATCGACGATGTACACTTCATAATTCTGAAATCTATTCCGCCACGAAGAATTGTACACCAACAATGAAGACAGTTTATCCTTTCAGACAAATGGATGACAGCGCTGTTACATTTTTAGTTGCGCTATATAAATGTTTAATTACAATAGCAATCACAGACCACGTTGGAAATTGACCTCGTCCTTCCCCAAACATGCGTTTTGGTTTTGACCTGGGCAATGAATATGCCTCTACATGTAGGCCTACGTACCATCAGACACATTCCCTTGAAAGCAGGCCACTAGAGCAACCATCTGCAAGATCGAAAAGATGTGGTCTCCAAATGAAAACTTCATCTTCATTTCCTAAGAAAAGAAACTGATAAGAATTTACATACTTACTGGAAAAGAAATATATAGGCCTACATTTTAAGTCTCTTCATTAGGGCCTACAGACAATTTTCCAGCCGTTCATATAGGCCTAAGTTCAGCTTTCTCTCAAATCTAAATCCTATCACCCAAGTGACATCCACAACATTTTGGGCGTATACATTGACCAGCATCTAAATTGGAAGGAGCACATCAATAATATCTCTAGCAAAATTGCTAAGATTGTTGTTGTGCTATTTCGCTCATCTAAACTGATTCCTATCTCTATCCGGTCTATGCTATTCTCTTATTTATCCTTATTTAACCTACTGTAATTTAATTTGGACGTCTACTTACAAATCTAATTTTGTCAGATTAGTCACCCTTCTAAAATAGGCTATGCAATCCGTTTTATAGCTAATATTCCTCGCCGAGCCCACACCGCTCTGTATTTCAAGGAATTTGGATTATTAAAGATCGATCAAATTATGCACTTGCAAATAGGAGAGTTTATGTACCGCTATAACCCTGGCCTCTTACCACTTGTATTTAATGATTTCTTTACCCTTACCTCTGATCGCCACTCTTATTCAACTAGAAAATTAACTGTTTATGACCTTCCCTACGCACATACTAACACTCGTCGATTCTCTATACAATGTATTGGCTCCCAATGTTGGAACTCTCTCCCTACATATCTTCATTCCCAACCTAACACAAGATTATTTAAGCATAGGCTACACTTCGCTTTTATCTACTTAAAACGCTTCCTGATATGTAATGGTTATGATTTCTGCTCAGTGGTTTTGCCAAGCCCTTAGTTAAGTCTTTAGTTAAGTCATTAGTTAAGAGTTGTTTTTCTCATTGTAGGCCTACTCTTTTCGTCGATTGCTAAAAAATTTTTTCTCTCTCCCTAATAATTTTATATTCCTACAATTGTATGTGATGTAATGTTTTTAAAACATTTTACATGAATTATGGGAATATATGGGTGGTCCTATTTAGCAGGATTGCCCATCCCTTCTGGGTCTCCCCTTCTTTACCAAATTATGTTACAGCATTGTTCAATGCCATAATTGTATCATGTTTGTTTGTTGTTTTGGTAGAGGGAAAAAATCATCATTCAGTAAATCAACTGAGTGTCAAAACAAACGTGTTTCATACCAGAAGGCTTTCACTACAACAACACGAAGAGTACTCAATAACAGTACAAAAATAGTCCACCATAGCCTAACACTACGCCGAATTGTCGATGACATGAATTAATTGTGTCTTAAAGTCGTAAACTCTTCCCCATTTAATCTTTTATCCTCTCTGACTGACTAGGGCCTACTTAGGCTATTATAATTTTATATGTCCATCTATAATCATAAATATATAGGCCTATATTATTATCTGTAGGCGACGTCTTTCTTTGTTTCTGTCTGTCAATCTATATCTATGTCTACGTCTCTGTCTATCTATCTATCTATCTTGGCATAGGCCTACATCCACCTACTTATTTACGGTATGATTTAGGCCTACCAACATATGTTTACATGTCAATCATTGCCATCCTCTTTTCCAAATCATTTCCACCAATATCCAATTGATAATATTAAAACTTTAGATTACAATAATCAAGATGCACTTACTGATTCTGACGGTGCTAGGACAAAATGTCCCCGGACAAAATGTCCCGGACAAAATGTCCCGGACAAAATGTCCCTGGACAAAAAGTCCCCGGACAAAAAGTCCCCGGACAAAAAGTCCCCGGATAAAATGTCCCCGGATAAAATGTCCCCGGATAAAATGTCCCCGGACAAAAAGTCCCCGGACAAAAAGTCCCCGGACAAAATGTCCCCGGACAAAAAGTCCCCGGACAAAAAGTCCCCGGACAAAAAGTCCCCGGACAAAAAGTCCCCGGACAAAATATCCCGGACAAAATGTCCCGGACAAAATGTCCCCGGACAAAATGTCCCGGACAAAATGTCCCGGACAAAATGTCCCGGACAAAATGTCCCGGACAAAATGTCCTGGACAAAAAGTCCCTGACAGAAAGTGATGTCGCGACACTACGTCGCATAAGGTTTTTGTTTATTATGGAGAATATGAAATGCACAAACACAAACCGTCTCCCCCCGAATCAAGGACAAGAAACCCGCCTTCATAAAAGGAATTTAAATTTGAGCAATTTAAATTAGAGCAAGTTAAATTGGGCCTAAGATTGATGGAAAATTCAAGGCTAGGGTTAGTTTTAGGGTTAGGGTTAGCACTAAAATTTAAAAAGGTCTAAGATTATATGAAAAATAAAGGTTAGGGTTAGTTTTAGGGCTAGGGTTGGTATTAAAATTTACATAGGGTTAGTTTTAGGGTTAGTATTGAGGCTATGTTTAGCCTTTAGTATAATTATGAAGAAGGTTAGGCTTGGAAATTTAGACCTTTTTAAATTTTAATACTAACCCTAACCCTAAAACTAACCCTAACCTTAATTTTCCATCAATCTTAGACCCAATTTAACTTGCTCCAATTTAAATTGCTCAAATTTAAATTCCTTTAATGAAGGCGGGTTTCTTGTCCTTGATTGGGGGGAGACGGTTTGTGTCCGTGCATTTCATATTCTCAATTCTAACCTTAGCCAGCACCTTACTGTTCTTGCAACCTAATCTCGGCGAGATCCTGCCTCTTAGATTAACTTAGAATTATTGTGAAATCCCAAGGGATCTGTTTAACTCGAATAAGTAATTAATTAACTTAGAATTATTGTGAAATCCCAATGTGATCTGCTTAGTCTGCTGTGAAACCTCAAATGGTCTCTGTTGTGATTAACTGCTTTAAATGTCGTCAAGTTTATTGTGAACTGCTTTAAATGTCGTAAAATTTTTCGTGATTAATTGCTTAATTAAGGTTTTTGTCGAGTTTTAATTAAACATCATTTTGAATGGATCTTGGCGACGATTTCTGCAATTTCTACCATTTTTAAACAACTTTATGTGACTTGGATTGGAATGGAATTGCCGTTTAATTGCCGTTTGATTTCCGAAACACAACTGTAGAAATATAATAATTTTCCTATGTTAACCCCGTCATCACTGATGTAAATGTAGGTTAGGTCTAATTTTGTTCCTTAGATGTGCCACATTACATGCAAAAGGATGTAACCTAACATAATTATGGACTCCATATATTAGGCCTTGTGTATATTAGTGTATTCATTCGTTCATTTCAGACATTTTTATAGCGCCTCTTCAGGCTTTCTATTCAGAAGCGCTCCCGACCCAACCACTGCTAAAGAGAACAGTCTTGCAACATTGTAGTTTGGTGTAGTTAATGTTTAAGGGCTCCAAGCCTTTCGAGTGTCCAGGGGCCTAGGGTTGTCATGCTACTGCCTAGTTAGGCTACGTCCTCGCGCTAACGATCGAGAAATAATTTATCGACGGATCGATTGTCTCACCCAAAAAACTTATAATAAGGATAATTTATAAACTATCAAAATAATGAGCGATCCGGATACACACCTTCAAGGCTGCCTATACATACCTTCAAGGCTGCCTATACATGTATGTAGGACCAAAAAAGATACTATAAACAATAGCTGAACCCCTTGGCAAATTTGTACATTTCTGACGCAGGAATCGGAATTCTTCTAAAATAGTGAACCAAATGCAGCTTGCAATTGATTGATTTGCTAAGAATGTTCTGTTATATTTAAAATGACTCGTTTCCATGCATTTAGAGAAGGTGGTTCTCTGACATAAGGACTCTTTTTCTCAATGTAGGTGTGCCTACTGCTAGGCGCCCATGGATGCGCTGGGTTTAGGTAGTGTAGGGACATTACTTTGTCCGGAACATTTTGTCCGGGACATTTTGTCCGGGACATTTTGTCCGGGACATTTTGTCCGGGACATTTTGTCCGGGACATTTTGTCCGGGGACATTTTGTCCGGGACATTTTGTCCGGAACATTTTGTCCGGGGACTTTTTGTCCGGGGACATTTTGTCCGGGGACTTTTTGTCCGGGGACTTTTTGTCCGGGGACATTTTGTCCGGGGACATTTTGTCCGGGGACTTTTTGTCCGGGGACATTTTATCCGGGGACATTTTATCCGGGGACATTTTGTCCGGGGACTTTTTGTCCGGGGACTTTTTGTCCGGGGACATTTTGTCCAGGGACATTTTGTCCGGGACATTTTGTCCGGGACATTTTGTCCGGGGACATTTTGTCCGTCCACGATTCTGACATCTGTTCAGCCTATAGAAATTTTAGGCTGACACTGACGACAGTTTCTCCTTGGATCCGTCAGACAAAAAAAATCCATGTTCAAACTATAGCCTAAGTAGGGCGTGTACCACCAGCCCCCGCAGTCACGAGATCCACGCTCAGCTGTCTGGGAAACGTGTGACTGAGCATATTTTTTTCTAGCAAAGGCTAGGCCTATAGCTAATGCCACTCTTCGGATCCAGCGTGTGACCTTGCAATTAGAACGATTCTCAGTACAGGAAATAAAAGAGTTTCTCTTAACCAATGCCAGATAATTGCTAATCCGTTTAGAATAAACAGCCTACATAATGTCCCGGAAGCTGATTAGCATCTTAGATTGACGACGAAACAAGTAAATTGACAACTTTTTCAGTAAAAAGTTTTCACATCGCGCAGATACTTCTTGCAGCATGATAATTCCGAGAGTCAACATGCGGTGTTTATTCTAGTCCCTCTGCTTGGGATTAGCTCTGCTAATCGAAGAGCTAAACAGGTCATGCATTGGAATGCTGGAAGTAAAAGGAAGAGAGGAAGACCACGAAAGAACTGGAAGGACACTATCAAAGACGACTTGAGATGTCTGGAGATCATGGAGATGTCATGGAAGGAAGCTGAAGAACTGGCGATGGACAGGTACGAGTGGAGATGCGTTGCCCGATGTGCAGACCTGCACGGGAAGGACTAGGTACTAATTAAGTACTCTGCTTGGGGTGGGGGATTCAGGTTTCTGGGGAGGGAACGGCCGTTTGGGGCGGACGGCATCCGCTCAGCCAGACACTCGATCTTCCGCCGCCAATTTTTCAAACTTTATATATCTGATGACCTTTATTACTTCGGTGCTGCGCAATAGATTCACTTCTCCAGGCGGGGAAATTTGACATAATATCGGCCTATGCATGTAAACAAGAGCTGTGGAATTTTTTCGGGGGTTGGGGTGGGAGAGGCATGTTGCGCATATAATTTTCTTGGGAAGAAATGGTAGGTATACGCTATATAGGCCTATAAGCTTATGTCTACAACACCTCTCGATATTTATGGCACTATAGCCTACGCCAGAGTTTACCCAATGACCCTCTGCTCCCTGCATGCTAGGCCTACTACCCATCTATCCTGCTCCTCCCAATATAGGCTATAGCCTACGTGGACTACGCATGGTTCAAGTCAACGTGCCTTCTCGGTTTTTCGGGAGAATAACTCGGGACCAATGATAAGAAAATTTTGAATAAGCCTATTCAGTAAGCTTATTTTGACAAATTGCTCTCCGTATTTCATTGTACATACATTTTCTTCTGATACAATTGCTAAGCACCGCCATCTAGCGATCAAGAATCAATCGATGTCGCAGAGCATTTGAAGTTGCTTGATAACTTTACACATCATACAGCGCAGCAGTCTCCAAAGAGAATCCAATCCAGGCCACAAGGCAAAATTATGTATTAAACAATCAGCTAATAGCCTACTATAATTAAGTCTCCCAGTCTGCCTGGTTCTGTCTGCATGTCTATCTGGTTCTGTCTGCATGTCTATCTGGTTATGTCTGGCTGGTTGTCTTCATGTCTGGCCGGTTCTGTCTGTCTGACTCTGATTGAGAGTGTATGTCTAATCCTGCCTATCTGTTTGTCTTGCTGGTTCTGCCTGCCCTCGTCCTGTGTGTGTCTGCTTGTCTGGTTGGTTTTGCCTATCTCTTGATTTAACATTCCAATCTATCAGACAAGCCAATAAATCAAAGTCTTCTGTTATCACAAATTTGCATACAAACATCAATTTCATACTATATTTCAGAAAAATAATTTACGCCGAAAGCCTGAAACAAGTTGAAAACATATAAATCTATCAGACAAGTTAATAAATCAAAGTCTACTGTTATCACATACTTGCCTACAAACAGCAATCTCATAATATATTTCATAAAAATTACATACGCTTAATAACCAATAAGTCATTAAAAATCAAAAATGACCATATTCACAAATCAAATAGCTATTAGCTCAAATTTCTTCAAAATCGAATTCAGTTCAAATATTTTAATCACGATGAACTGGTGCTATATAAATGCTTCACTGATTGCATAGCTCTGCATTACTCTGATTAAATCATTAACCTAACAATCTGTTCAGAAGTTCAAGAATATAATTACACAACTTAAGAAGCTCAACAGTCACTGAAATCATATTTAATTTGTAACTTCTATAGCGCCATTGTCTAATTCACAAGGCATCAAGCGCTGGCGCTCCTGAACCAAGCCACATGAATCAGGTTAATATCCAGAGGATCAGTTCATTGAGGCTGAGAGACATATTATGGTCGAAAAATAAAATTGAAGTCAACAGGTTACCTACACTTATCACAGCAACAGATTCACTTAACCCTTCACCGACCAAAGTGAAGTGAATGTTTTGGGAATCTCACACACTCAGTCGGTAAAGAGTTAATGTTTCTTTTATAATTATGTCATAAGAACACATTCAAGTTTGATTGCACATATCTCCTAGGTCCAGGGCTGAAAGTGGTTTGGGAAGTTGTTGGGTCTGACTTTGGCGATCGAGCCGACGCCTCCGAGCCGAAAATAATTCTGACAACCTATTTTTGGGAATTTGCCCAACATTTTCCAAAATCAATCCATTTTTACCTATTTCTGGGTTTTTTGCCCAAAATTGTTAAACACACGACCCGGCTGAGACCCGGCACCAGCAGGTCACAAAGTTCAATGCCGGGTCGCAGACCCCGACAGACCCGGCTCACTTTCAACCCTGCCTAGGTCTAATTCAATCCTGATCACAGCTTAGATTAATACACTGATCACGTCACAGGCTTCTCTCATCCGATGAACATTTTACTGAACATCGTCTGCTTTGCTCGATGTGTTGATCTCTTTCAACGGTTCATGATCACTGAACGATCGTTTACATCATTGCGTTGGTTTCCTTGACTGCTGCCAGGCGCTGCTTTCGTTTCACACGCATCACGTGACCAACGAAGAAAAGACTGGCCATGCAGATGAACGAGAACGAGATTATGATGTGGAAGCCGAAGATCTCGATCCACGGAGCGACGATGACGAGCACAAACTTGAGCATCTCCATGAGCATGTTGAGCGAGTTCTGGACGCCATGTACGATGCCTCGCTCCTTCTCAAGCACCGTCTCTTGCATCAGCTGAGTCACGACGAGATCGGCCATCCATAGACCTAGAAAGACAAAAATCAGATTGGTTAAAATGAGTGCTATCGTCGTCGTCATCATCATCATCATCGTCATCAGCATTATCATCACCACCGTCATCATCATCATCATCGTCATTATCATCATCGTCATCATCAGCATTATCAACACCACTATCATCATCATCGTCGTCGTCGTCGTCATCATCATCATCATCATCACAATAATAATCAACTTTCATGCATTCATTAACCCATTTACCGCCAACGTTGCGAAAACGCAACATACTACTTAAAAATTGTGAAAAAATTAACAACGTGAGAAAACTGCACAAATCGATTTTTTATTACCTAATGGGTGTTTACTAAGTACGATGTTACTAAATATAATATTATTTATTATCATCTTATATTTTTTGGAATTTCTCAAAATTTGGTCTTTTTTGCGTCTGCTTAGGGGTTTTGTTCATTAATTTTTTTCTCTCATTACACGTTAATATTTTCGAGAAGCTAAGCTGTCCGATTGGAATACTAATGTGAATAATTAACGTCATTTATTTATTAAATGTTTATCTCAATGTTTGCTGAAACGGTAATCTGCGAAAATTTAATGTTGCGTTTTCGCAACAACGGCGGAATGCGCTATACGAATTATGTTGCGTTTTCGCAACTTCGGCGGAATACGCTATACGCCCTATGGCACGTACAATACATGTAGTAACGCATATAAACTTATAATGAACTTTGGATTGCTTACACAAAAACTACCTGGGGTACTCGGCGTTGCCCAGGAAATTTCGGGTTTCCCCTCCTGTCCTCCACCAGCCCCACCAGACCCAACAACGGGGCGGAGTGTCACACCCAGCCTCCAGACAGCCCCTACCTCTCTGAGTATCCGGCGTTGACGCAACTCGGAAAGCTTCGACTTTCCCCGCCCTCGCCACTACCCTCTACTCACTACCCCGCCCTCTCAACCCCATCTAGTTCCAGGCTCTCCCACCCACACCCCACGTCATTTCGTACCCATCCAGCCCCACCCCTACCATCCACGCCTGCCCCCGTCCTAACATGCTTCCACCGCTCTGCTGTCAATAGTGCTATTCAGTACATTTAAGTTTGTGACTACTAACACCAACCGCCATCCCCCACCACACCACCACCCCACCACACCACACCCCACCTCACCAGTCACCACCTACTTCGTTCCCACCCACGGAGTCCCCATCCTCTCCTCTGAAGTAACCGGCGCTACCCATGAAATTTCGAGGTAGAAGTTTTGGTTCACCCAGAAACCCAGCGCCCACCCCAACCCTTGGTGGGCGGGGTGTGTCCTAATGGGCGCGAGGCCACCGTGGGACACTCGGTCTAGCTGTCAGGTTCAGATTATAATATAATCTGAACATATTATGTGAGACTATGGCGAAGATGTAGAAACAGCGATATTTGTGCAATTTTCCGGCCGCCAAACCCCCCACCCCCTACAGTGAGGGGTAAAAGCCAGCCTCCCCACTTGATGACCCTGGCGGTCCTCTGTTCAGGTCTAAGGTTTCAGGTCAATAGCTGCGAAATTGTGGGCGTACAATTTGAAAAACACATATACATACATAGTCACATTCGCCTTTATAGGCATAGATAAAGTTCACCTTTCCTGCCGTTGTTGCGAAAACGCAACGTCCTGAAACTAGGTCACTACAAATAATGTAAATAAAATTGCACTCTCAGAAGTCTATTGGCATCATATTGATGATATACACTGTGTCCCAATAAATCGAGACCCCTTTTTATAATGTGAATAAAACGGGCAAATCTTAATCGATTTTCAAAATTTCAAAACTGTTTTTATCCTGAGATAATTATCTTACACTGATTCAAATATTAAGTTTCTGACATGAATATTGACGTCACAATTACGTCATTTGCATCAGATAATTCAAATGTTAAGTAGGCCTACAGAACACAACTTTTTCTTTAAAAAAATCTACGTTATATACCTTAAATATTATTTCACAATTCTAAATTTCAGTTAAATTTTATTTAAAATTTGACTAACATTATACTACAAGGTATGTTCAAAGTGTCCGCCTTCGGCTTCAACACAAGCTTCAAGGCGCGTTCGCCATTTGCCAATTGCAGCATCAATAACCAATTGATCAAATTCTTCCCATGCACGCATTAATGATTCGTTCACGAAGTTCTTCAATGTCTCTGATCTTTGTCTTATAAACTTTCTCTTGCATTACTCCCCAAATCTTGTAATCGACCGAGTTTAAGTCCGGGCTGTTTGGTGGCCAAAGATTAGGGGGTATGAAATCCGGGGTCTCCCTTGTCAGCATTTCAACAGTTTCACGCGCTCGGTGGGCCGAAGCGCCATCTTGCTGAAACGTGTAATATTCCGAACATTCCCGGATATATGGCAACAACTTTTCCGACATCAAACAATCCCGGTAGTAAGCTCCATTTATTTTTACTCCAGGTTCTATGAAGTGGATTTGTGTTTTACCAAGAGCCGAGACACCAACCGAAACCATGACTGACCGGCTAAATGTCGAGCGAGTGCGAAGCAAACGAACATCTGAGATGTTTTTCTTAAGAGTTCCGGCGGCCGCATACACACGGCCATTTTGACTGTTCTTTCGTGTAACGATGGTAAACAACTTTTCGTCCGTGAACCATATAAAATTTACCATGTGAGCAGGATACCGATCTAACAGTTGCTTTGACCGCTCAACCCGTGCGTGCTTGTTGGCTTCTGTTAATGACGTAATTGTGACGTCAATATTCATTCCAGAAACGTAATATTTGAATCAGTGTAAGATAATTATCTCAGGATAAAAACAGTTTAAAAATTTTGAAAATCGATTAAGATTTGCCTGTTTTATTCACATTATAAAAAGGGGTCTCGATTTATTGGGACACAGTGTACTATCAGCTGCAGCTTGATACGGTGGCTATTTCTCATAGCGGCGGTAAATGGGTTAAGTGACTTTATCTAATGGATGGCAATGAGCAATTGTAATTAAGTAAGTAAAGTAAGCATATTCTTTCCTGCTCCACTTGTCAAAGCACAACGAGACGTAAAATATCGCAAATAATAAATCGATATGATAAATGAATCACAGCATCGTATCTCTAGATTACGTGATCAAGGATTAACAGCTATTGATTCTGGTTACTACTTCAGCTCGTTCAATCCCTGTTATTGGGGGGAGAGAAGGAAGTGATGGACTATTGCTGAAATCAAGGTCTCTCTCAATAGTAACCATATTGGGAAGAGCACACATGCTTACTAACTTATTTAGGTTTCTTTGACTAGTTTAATTTAAGAATATTTTAAACAAAACTTAAGCAGTCTCTAATTGAGTTGGAATGGAATAAATAAGTTATAATAGGTGCAGATACTGCTGCAGGTATAATGGTTGCTGAGTGTACATCTTTTCTACCAACTTAAAATTAGGGGAAATGGTGTTCCCTGGTAGCAGAGCATGTTACCCCTTTGACACTAAGGAAGCATGCTTTGGGGTAGATAATGTTGCTGTATGTAATCAACCAAAATGAATATGTACTGCTCGAATATATTGATGCTGTGATGTTTGGTGTCAATAAAAGTCTTGAATATCAGAATACATATACCGGTAATTGAGTTTTGGCAACTTCAAGACCTTCTTTAATGGCCCTTCTAGCACTTACATACATTACACACAGACACATATGTTCACAGATACCATACTAGACATATACTTAAAATCACACACACACACCCACACACACACCCACACACACACACACACACAAAGACAAAGCATCGTCATGTAAACTCACCAACACGCGATGAAACGATTCCAACCAAGAGCAGAATTATCGACAAGTGACTTCTCGTTTCCTCTTCACAAAAACTTTCCGTAAACACCATGTCATTACCCAACCCAACAGTCGTTAAGACCTCAGTCAAATTCTCAAGCGACACAAAGTCGTTCGTTGCAGCAACACTCAAAACGGTGCAATTCGATTGAGGCGATCGAGACGCAAAGAAAGGATCGAAGCGACTTCCCGGCGCCCAGATCGAGATCACGGCCAGAACGAGGCAGCCGATCTCGGCCGAATAAGCGATCAGTCCGGTGGTTTCGAGGCCGAGACGCTTACGAAGGCGGGTGAAGAGGATCGTACCCACAATGCCGGCCACTCCGCCCAATGCCATGCATAAGGCGACAGCGAGTTCCGATACACCATTTCCATAGATGTAGCCTGACAAAAGGACAGAGTGATGAAGAATTGCAACTGAATGTGTTACCATGGTATGTCATTTGGTTAATATACCTATACTTTTGTGCAAATTTACTTTTAACTGCTTACCTAATAATATGATGTAATTTGATTTGACTTGATGTGCTACCATGTGCATGTGTTTAATAAGTCATAATTATTCTTAAAAATTCTTCTGAACTGATTGAAATGCTGCAACGCTACAACAAAATTATATGAAACTGATAAGATAAGAACATTCTTTGATTGACCAATTGCCGAAAGCATTTTTGTGCACACACATGGTAATAAACCACATAATACACTGAATTGACGTAGACAATCAAATAAAAAAAAACACAAAACCTAAATCCATAGCATAACCCTTTCTCACCAACAGTGATGCTATCAAAGCCAAGGACCGTCATGTAGAGAAAAGCGAGTGACACGCCTGCAAACACAACCGTCTGCTGAGCGTATGTGCGCCAACCACGAACAAGCAACGAAAACGGTTCAAGAATTCGCTGCACGCAAGTCAATCCCTTGTTGGGTGCGTCAACTGGCTGTTTTGTTTCCCCGTTGACAGTCGTCTTCTCATCATTTTCGAGTTTTTTATCACAATTTTTTGAAGCATCCAGAAGTGGCACCGCAGTCTCTGGTGCAAGTTCTCCATTGTGATGCTTCTCAGAATACATTTCGTTGGATTGCGTCTTGAATTCAGGTTCCGGGGTAAACGCTACCATTTCTTTCTCCTGGACTGGAATTAAACACATAAGCATTCATGTACCTGCTATCTAGACTCTTTATATAGAGCCATTATGTGGCCCCAAATGTGCTGTGCCAACAAGAGAAAGTAATGCTATTAAAATTCAACAAGTTCATACGAATGAAATGCTGATAATATGACTTTTTCAACAGCATAAGTTAATCACTCACAGGATTTACACAATGTAGAAACAATGTGATATGAAGGTTTGCATGCACCACACAAAAAAGCTATCATGCATGCATAAGATTACAGTAGAGGCACAAATTAAACCAAATGAGACATTTTACATTTTACCATGTTTAGCGTAAATTCATGGCGCTGGGTAATTGTGAGGGCAGGATTTTCTCAAGGAGCAACCATATTTTGGGGGATTGACAGTGTAATTTACAAATGATTACAATCCATCCACCTGTCCATAAATGATGCAACAAACAGAAAACCATCTCAGAGCAGAAGACGCAAACCCAGTGAGCGCCCTAACAAATCCCTACTGTGTTCGATTAATATAATTTTAATAGATAAATGCAAACAGACAAAAAACCGAATATCCAGTCGAAGTACCTGGAAGTTCGTTCTTTTTAACAGCCAAGCGGGGAACCATTCGGTAGATGTGCCAGAGAATTGCATATTCGAAAACCACGGAGAGGAGGTTCCAGGACGCGATGACAATGGCTGACACAAGTAGTGATCCGTAAGTCATGATGACACCGACTGTAGTGGGTGCAAGGACCTTGCAGATCAGCGCCAGAGATCGTATTCCCGCATTCAGATCTGACAAATATTTATACAATCCAAATAAATATTCATGGCACGCTTAATATATTATATTTGAATGAGCTCAAATGATCATCATTGGTAGAAGATGACAAACTGTATTTGCATCTAATTAGTATTCAATCATGAATATTCAGAGATTCTAATATATATTCAAATGTGGTCTTACAAATATTCTTGATTTAATAAATCATCAAAGTTCAATAAATATTTCATGATAATCAACTAGTAATATACTAATATACATGCATGTAAGGTGTTAAAAAATTATTGGAAGGTTAGACAAATATATAAATGAGATCCAATGAACATCCAAATATGCCATAATAAATATTCAGATGACATCGACCACGCATTCTCGGTTGCTGGTCCCAGATGCTGGAACAGTCTTCTGCCAGACATCAGATTGGCCGCCTCAGTGGACTCTTTCAAATCGAAGCTTAAATAATCTTATAAATCTATTTGCTAAGGCTTATCCCGCAGTTGGCCGTTTGTGAGGCGCCCTTGTAGCGATATGGCCGCATTACGGCGCCATATAAATTGTCATTATTATTATTATTACAATTATAATCATTCTGTACTTAGGATAAATGTTGAAGGAAAAATCAAAGATGGCGACAAAATTAATTGTTTCATTTCAATAAACAGTTCAATTGACATTTGAATAAGGAAAGTAGTCAGTAACCAACTCAGTGGCTTCATTTTCGACAGTTTTCACACTTTCCACAAATTTCAACCAAATTAATCGTATTTAATCATAATTAAGTTTTTAAGATCAATCAAAATTATTTTAATCGTTACCATCCCTAGTTTCTTCGATTTACTCACTTGCAAGATTCGAGCTCTTCTCCTCAGCGATCACAACGATCCAATCCTTTTCGATCGCTATTGTGTACGCGACATTCGACAGCTGTGCCATTATCGCCAAAACGATAATGGCCACTTCCATGATTACACGGACGACATGACCACGCTGGAAGGCAGTAAGATCTTGCTCAAGCGCAAGAACCACACAAACACAGATGGCGCTACACATGACGGACATGTTCTGCATGACCAGTGAAACGGTAACGACTGAAAATAACAGAATATAGATTATTTAGCAGTATTATCATTATCATCATTATTATTATTATTAAGTACTATTGTTATCATCATCATCACAATTGTTATTAATGTTATTATTATGACTATTATTATTATTACTATCACCACCGTCGTTGTCGTCGTCATCATCATCATCATCATCATCATCATCATCATCATCATCATCATCAACAACAACAACAGAGTTTATATAACTCTACCTCTATCAACACTTAACAGTTTGGTCACAGCGCTCACCTTGCAGCATGGGTGCAAAACCCCTCCATGCATTACTCTCTCAAAATTATCCTCATTTCAAGTTTTCATGCAGTGTTTGAGACCTAAGTGTCACCCTCCCTCCACTGTGCACATTGTCAAGCTTCCTTGCTCTTCCTACTTCCAGTTAAGGCGTCTCAGGGCTATTCGCAAATCTGCTTCATCTTTGATCTTTATCTCTATTGCTCACACTCTCGTCGATTCTCGGATAGACTACTGTAATTCTCTCCTCGCTGGCCCTCACTAGGGTTTGGCTATCTCCTCTACAATCTGTGCTCAACGCCGCTGCTATGTTCATTGAACGCCTTCCTTGATACTCTCATGTTTTGACAATCATGGCTCAACAATAATTAACTGGCTCTGTCTCTGTCCGTATCCAATTCAAAGTTCTTTATTTGGTCCTCCAGTCTCAATTGGTCTTGCTTCGAAGTATCCTTGTGATACTATACAATTAATGTTAGGTCATAAGGTCATGGTGCTTAATAAATTCGTAATAATGACACCTGTACATACCTGCAAGTACTCAATGTTTACCTTTAAGTCGTCCATTGCGATCGACCCAGTCTCCGATGATTCCTCCGAAGAGAAGGACACAACCTCCACCACAGAATCCGAAGATGGCGGCCAAGAGAAGCTGACCATTGGAGAGATGGACGAGGTAGAGACCAACAGCAAACTGCCACATCCAATCACCCTACCAAAGCATATACATACACACACTTACAATCACACACACATGGTCACACACATCAACAAACCTGCACTAGCACATACACATTATAATTAAAATCACACACATACACTAGCAAATACACTTGTGAGACAGTCCTGAGCTCAAAACCATTCACTTGCCGGTTTCTGGCTATATGCAGAAAAAGTCATTTTTTCGACTAAACGTTTGAATTCAAAATATTGAATTGTAGACTTAATAAAACAATTTTTTATATAAATATAACATGTATGGTACAACAATAATTGATATTTTATCCCATATCACTTCAGTTTTTAGCACAATATAATAGGAAGCAACAGGTTTTGAGATTTGGCATCACATTCACAATAATACACATAGACAGATCTACACTTGCACACACGGTTCAAAACAACTGCAATCTGATCAAATATCACCTTTCTTACAATTTTCAGAAGTGCACACATGCTTCGATGGCGCAAAGTTCTGCAATATATTGCAGAGCAATTATGAGTGAAGGACTTCCTCAGAGTCCATAATTAAACAGTAACCGTCTTGGACGGGGATTGAACCTGCACTGTCCGTGTAACAGGCCAACCACTCTAACCAATCGGCCAAATTGCCTCACTGCCTCACTTGCACAGTGCACACACAATGTCCAATCACGCACAAACATACACTCACACAGACATACACACACTCACACACATGTGCGCGTACTGCTTAGCAACAGCATATATGCCTATAGATAATAGAATCAAAAAGGACTCAATTTAAATACCATAACATACTAACAATATGTCGCATCAAGATTTATAGACAGCGGGCTCTCCAGGAGTTATTAGACTAGAACGCATAAGACATGTCATATTAATGTTAAATGTCTAACCCATTGTGACATTAAAAAGTTGAGGTAGATGTAGAACGACGGACTACCAAGCCAGTTACGAAATGAAGCTGAATCAAGCAAAACAGCAATTTATATTCATTGCACATTAGTTTTAAAGCAAAGAACAGAACAATCAATGATGAGATAAATTTAATCAAAGATGCAAAAAAAATGGGAAAAACGGAATAAAAAACGGAAAAAAGTCTTTTATTTAAAAAAAACACAAAAGAACGGAAAAAACGAAACCGAAAAATAATTGAACTTTGTTACATCTTAAACTACATTTTCAACTTAAAAACCTTGCTCATGCATATTTATCTTTTAAAATCGGTAAATAACAGAACTTTGTTAGTCGGCCAAAATTAATTATAAATGACATTAATATAAAACAATTACTTTTTTCTTATAACTTTGGTTTAATAGGAAGTTGAGAAAAATTAAAGGTATTGAAATCTTTTAAAATTTAAATTTTAAACATAGGCCTGCATAAGTTCAGGCTTATTGACATAACGCAATTAAAATCTAATCAGAAGTACTTAAAGACTATAGATGACATTAGATGTGCACTAAATTATATATTGTACATTTGTACTTAAAATTGTTGCTTATATGTCTAACAAGTTTGTATCAAATTAACTCTTATCAATTTCATTTCCTGTAGGGACCTATTATATTTTCTTATAAAATTATGATGTTAACAATTAATAATGATATTAGTTAGCTGAATTCTTCAGAGAATACGATGAAAATGTAAGGAATATCACACAAAAATAAAATTAAGGAAAATAATAACAGACAGTAAATAAGTAAATAAAGTTTAAAAAAAACAACAAAATAAAACGATGCGAAAAATAAAGAGCGAAAAAAACGATGCTTTTGAAAGAAAACAAAAAAAGAAAAAAGTTTTAAACTATGAATTTAATATAGAAATTTACAAGCATCATTGTAGCATATATTCCAAAACAACATCATATGGTAATAAATCATTTTGTAATTACTTAGATATATTGCCAATTATTAATATCAATATTATTATCATTATTATTATTAATATTATTGTCATTATCCATCATACCATGAATTGTGATCATACTGTGTTATGTCACTTTGAAATTAAACAAAGACTATTATTATGATTATTATTATAACGACATAACTATTAGCATGACATCTTTTTTATAATCATAACTATTATCAGAATCAGTTACATCAGAAATTTACTATTATCAATTATAGTCCAATTAACAACAATATTATAATTATTCTAATTATTATTGCTATAATCATAATTATTAACTTTGTTAGTAATTTTTCGTGAGGTATGTTTGATCCCTCAGGATGGCAGAAATTATGGAGCAATTATTATTTTGCACTTATGCTCTTAAGTACATGGGATCTCACAGAGACTTAAGCATCAATTCAAAATCAAGAAGAGTGAAATATCATCTGGGCCAGCACCAATGGTGTCATATAGAGCCAGTGCCATACATGTGACCATGGCCAAGAAAAGCGACCACTTGTCGCTTTCTAGACCGACCAGGAAAATGGATTTTCACATCAAACCATGATTATTGATTTTTTAGTTTGCTTAATGCAATTGCACCTTTGGCTCACTGTTTTACAAACATATTGCACCACCTGCTGTATTAAGGCCAAAAATTGTGATTTTACATCAGGTTCAAATTTTTATTTTCGATTTCCCACCAAACTATTGCTATGTTTTCGTATACAAAGTGCATAAATTTTGGACCAATCATCCTGAAATTTCTTTGATTGACTTTCTTACAACAACAGCAGCGTGTGGAAACTGTTAATGAGTCCATTCCCAACAGTGGTCACTTTCTTGGCTGAAATCACAAAATACCACTTCATATAAACCATGTTGGATCGTCAATGCCAGACGATTATTATTATTATTAATTGTTACTTTTGTTGTGGTTATTATTATTATTATTATTATTATTATTATTATTATTATTATTATTCTTAGTTGCTATTCGCTAAGAGACCCAAAAGAAAGCATAAAAAAGCAATGAAACTCAACAAAGTGAACAGCAAAAGCAAAACACTCTCACCAAGGCAGCTTTTCTTCTTCTTGGGCGACATTGTTTTCCCTTCAGCATCCATGTCGGCCATTGAACTATAACAATGTCACAGACCAAGTTTTAGACAGATCAGCGGAGGAACAATAAAGTAAGTTTCAAGCAGCGAAGGTCATGCTCATTTGAAGTTCAGTACCACAACGGTAAATAAAAAGTCGGAGAATGCCTCAATCTTGAACTAGGACAGATAAGGAAGATAATCAATGGTAGGGAACTGAAAGATAAGTTAAGGTAAGGAAGGCACTTGGCAATGTAAAGTCCTCACCTTGGTCTTCAAAGCACAATGGAGCCTTGCCCCAAAATATCTAGCTGATGTAATAATCCAGTCTCTTTTAGCCTCTCTGCATCCTCCTCCTCACTCTTCAATCTTATTGGATCTTCTAGTTCCTCATGCTAGAACAGCTATGGCTCAGACCCGGTCTTTAATTGTTCCCTCTCTTTGGAATACGCTATCCCCATCCACTCAATCTCAAAATCTAGCTCCTCCTCCATCCTCCTCATATGGTTTTCTCAAAACCTATTTCCTCTCGTGTAGCCTTGCGCACTGGGAGCACCTCTGAAAATATTATTAGAGGTGCTCCATAAATGTTTCAATACACTACAATACAATAAAAAAATATCATAAGATGTAAAGTAAAGTAGCAAAGTTCAAGTAAAAGACGTCATAGAAAGGTGACATAAGACATAGTAAGATAAGATACGTTGCATCCATATTGCCTGCATTTACAGACAGCTTGAAATTACAAGTGGCCTTTTGTCACGTTTTAATGCTTTGCAAGAGTCAATTAATTAATAAGTGTGACTATAACTCAATTTAGATATCATGAGAGCCCTTGAAACCCAACAATGCCGTCATTGTGGTCATGTTGGCTACTGACAAACAACTAATTGCCTTTTCAAAATAATTACTAACTACCTTTTACCATTTGCTATATATCTTCTGAAATTGATATTTATGTTTTTTAAATATCTACCTACCTACCATTTTCCATTTACTATGTACCAGCTGAATTTACAACTTACATAATTTCTCAGATTAAAATCTACCTTTTCCCATAAATTTGCTACATAAGCAACTAAAGTTGTCCTTGGGCCGAAGGTCCGTTGGTGAGGCGTTCATCTCTTTTCTTGGCCCTTGGGCCAGCAATGGACGAATTCCAATGTCCTGGACACGGAGCCAGTGTATCACAGGACTTGCCATTTACTTCCCAGCTTACATAGGTACCAAATCATACTGCTTGGTGACAGAGGCACGTGTGCTTAAACAATTTGCCCATTTGCTACATACCTTCTTCAACTTGTAACTTAACATTTAAAACATCTATTTACCTTTTTTTGAAATTGTAACTTACCCTACCTTATAAAAAATGCTACTTAACTGTTTCAGATTGTTATCTACCTATGCGTAGAATTACTCAACTTTTGAAATTGATACTGACACTAGACTTCAAGTTGTTACTTTTATTTTTCAGATTGCTTATCCACAAGATATACCATCTCTCAGTCTTATAGACCTGATTAATGTGATCACCTGGATAATGACCTGGTTAAGACTTCTCTTGGGCTTGAAATCTGTTGATGCTTTGTGCATTAGACACCACCCTGATAGAAGGGACTAATTACACCTTTATCTTTTTATGCAACCAGATATTAACGCGACTTTTTTCTGTCAATGTTCTGGCCATGTTATATTGTGCATACATGTGTGCCTCAGAAGGTTCAGAAGCCTCACATTGCAACATAAAGGGAATATGAAATTCGATGAGTTGTTGGTGCATCTGTAAAAGTTCTTTGTAATTACACCAGATCCTCAAACCCTTGTTTGCTCTTCGCAATTGACCCTGTTCCTTTTCTTTTGCAACTGACCCAGTTTTTCCAATTGGGTAAGTGTGTTGCAATAGATTCGATGACACAGCAAGAGGGCTGATGCACTCACAGGATATGAGGTGAGGAGAGGAAGGGGGTAGTCCAAGTGGGTCATCAATCACATGAGTCTGCTATAAGAGCATATTAACAGGATCATTGCCAACAATAGTTGATTATGAAGCAAGGTCAATTAATTAAAGGCCAAGTTAGTTGAGGCACTATTACGTGAAATAACATATCAGGTGGCAAGTGACAATTACATACGCGAGATTGCAACTGAACTTATAGTTGGAAATCATACATGTAGTGAAACAATCGGAAAAGTAGTCAGAGGAGATCCCCTGTCAGCCTAAATGATGAATAAGAACAGAAATCTCAATAGCAGCCACAACACAAAGTGCAGAGAGACTTAGATGATCCAACGGCGATGAGTGCACGAAAAAACCATCAACCAAACCAACAGATTTCCATTCAAAGTAGATAGAAGATAGACGATGTCAAGTACATGCCAATTCCATATTTGATGTAATTCGATGTTCATTTTGGGCAGAAGATTTATGGTAGTTCAAACTTTGAGTGAGAATGCACAGATACGGGATCTATTCCTGCTACTCTTCCAAAAAGGTTCACTCAACCTTCCATTCGGCAAGTCAGCATTGGTAACTGTGTATTAGGACGTGATGGGCACCTTGCATGGTTGCTGACAGTTAAATTCAGCTCAGAACTGTAATGACTTGTGATAATCCGTTCATTACTAATTGTATTCATACCGTCTGGGCCAGTTTGACAAAAATGAAACCAAAGATTATTAGGTGTGCTGGAAATGACACACGATAACACTGGGCCGCTCCCTTTTGGGGATTGCTCGAACAGTGATCTGTCACCTTATGGTTGACAGACTAAAAGACCACCAATGACTAACGGTCAAGGTCAATTCAAAGACTTGCATCACTCTTTCTTCGCTGAGATCAGGATCACCTGGCTACATATGGCCAACAGCCCTATACCGTCTGTAGCACCTGGACTTGACCACACATCAACCACAAATACGCCATTGTATTGCAGGCTGTCTGTTCTGTTAGTAGTTAAGATTGATGTTAATTAAGATTATTTCATGTCATCATACTGTGTTGTGTCAGTTTGAAAAATAAACGACGATTATTATCAGGAAGCCAATTCCTTTTCATGCAGCAAAGAAAACCAAAATGGAACTTAGAGAAGACAATACTTGAAAACATAGTCTCATAGTACTGGACGTTGATCTCATAACTGGCTGAATTTAACTCGCCACAGAATGCTGCATGCAAAATAATTCATAAAAATATGATAGAGAAACTGATCAGCAATAACACATTAATATTATTGCTGACATACTATTTAAAGGCAAAGTTAGTTGAGACATGGTTACGTGAAACACGTGTTACTGCGCCATATAAATTGTCGTAATTATTATCATTATTATTATTATTATACTAATGCGCAGAAACAGATTGGCTGAGACTGGGTTAGGACAATGTAAGGAAACGGAAGGTAGTGTGAGGCGAGGTAGAAAATCAAACTAAAGTAAGAACTTTTTTTGAAGGTAAGGCATGGTGAGATCATTACTTTACCTAAGTTCACTGTGTTGAAAAATAGATTCCACCCAAAGACCTGACCACAATGGAAGTCACTCTATAATTAATCAGAGCAAACACACAGCTAAACACATGTAGTCACTGTTTAATCAAAATAGTCACTGTTTAGTAGTCAATGTTTAATCATAATTTTGTGGTCAGTAAAGAGGTTAGCATCAGCATCTATAGCCTTGTCTAACAGCAGCACATACTCTTCATCCATCATCATAATGTTCAACTGGCCAAAATCTAATGTCATAAACAGTCAAATGTGTATGAGGATCACTCTTTAACCTGAAGAAAACACACATTTAAAAGACTCAAGTTAAAGCTAAACACACAGAGGTCACTTGTTAATAGGACAAAACATTTATCCTGAATTCCAAGAGAGCGTACTTGTCAAGCTCTTTGTCTTAAATACGAAGTAATCACAGTGGTATTCCTTAAGTACATTAAAGGTGGAACTTGGAGAAGTCTTTAACACTAAGTACTAAACAATTTGGGTGGTTCCACTTGGGGACTTTTCAATTGGCATGGTGAAAAATACACAGAATGTATACATGGAATTTACATATTTCGGGGGCTTTCAACCGTAAAACCCCTAAATAGCTCCCATGCTAATAATTGTAAAACCCCTAAATAGCTCCCATGCTAAATTTAAATTTAAACTTTGCTATATAAATCTAAATAAATAAGTATGTATTTTACAGAGACGTAATATTTAACATATTTATGTGCATCTTAAAAAATATCGTAACAATTATGATTGATTAATGGATTGACTGATAGATCTATTGACTGACTTATTGATGAACATTCATACATACTTTGATGGTCACTTCAATTGAAATTGCAATTAAAAATGAAAATCCCTAAGAGAAGCCAGGTTGAAATCTAAGTTACAGGAGCCAGCCTATTTATACAGCTCACTCAAAACAAAATCAGTATATCGCGCCCTCAGAATTATATAGTACTATGTCCACTTTTTTTAAAAATCAACCTAACGCTATATCCGTTATGGTGGTGACATGGGCTATGTCCTCAGCCATCTAGCTTAACTGGAAACGCTTTGTAAAGCTCATATGCCAGTACAAAATAGTTCTATGTCCATAAATTTGGAAGGTTTTTCAAGGCTATAGAGGCACATGTCCACAACCAATAGAAAGTATAATTTGTGTCACGTGCTTGTTAGGTGACATGGGCTATGTCCTAAAAAATAACAGCGATTTATGGATGTGTGAAATATTTCTATATACTGCGTTGTGTCCATAGACAATAGCAGTGAGAGATTAGAACACGTGACCCGGACTTGTTGCCTGAAATAATGGTGACGCTTTGCTTTAACCGGCAGTGCGAATCTAAGATTAAAAGGATAGCTTTTAAGAAATATTATAGTATTCTGTAAAAAAGTTCCAGCCAAACGGAAACATGACAGTACGACGTCGCTTCAAAATTGTCGTGTAATAGAGTTGCTAGTGGACATAGTACGCAATCGTATAGTTTTCTGTGTCCACAGTCACGACATTTTTAATGCTATACTGCTCTATGTCCAAAAATTGTCACCCCTGCCATAATTTTATATAAATTACTCATATTAAATTTAAATTATGATCAAAATAAACATTATGATCATACTAGGGAAAAACAGGCAATCCTGTCAACGGCGGTTTTTAATTATACACATTGAAAAGGCAATCCTGTCAACGGCGGTTTTTAATTATTTCACACTCAAATTCAGATATGTTCGCCGATGACTCTATAGCAATAGCAGTCTGTATAGCCTAGCATGGACCCCCTATAGTGAATTAAGTCATTCCACGGCCTATATAGCGTAGGCCTATATACATGGCCCCCATATATAAATGGAAGCTGGATGAAGGTTCTCTGTAGGTGAAATAGAAGCTGGATTGACGAAAACAACGCTAGAGAAATGGAAGCTGGATGAAGGTTCTCCAGGTGTAAGGAACATCCAGCTTCCATTTCTTAAGCGTTTTATAATTCATTCAGCTTCTATTTCAGATATATAAAAACCTTCATCCAGCTTATATTTCAGCTTTCTTTCAACATGCGTCTATCAATCAACCATTTTTCATCAATCCATCTTCTATTCGAGAAATAAATATACCTTAATCCAGCTTCCATTGAAGCTATAAAAATATATTAACCGGCTTCCATTTCTCAAGCGTTATAAACAAGGACATTAAAAATTAAAAACCGCCGTTGACACGGCGAACATATCTGAATTTCAGTGTGAAATAATTAAAAACCGCCGTTGACAGGATTGCCGAAAAACAGTGTCGTCCGAAAATGTAAATTCAATCACCATTAATGAAACAGGGAAAAACATTTTCGTTACCAAATCTTAAAATTCGTTTTTCTCGGTTTCGCAAAAAGTGGACATAGAACTTTGTAATTCTGGGGGCGCGATATATAGGTCAGGTTAATTTCAAGATCCAAGGCTCCATATCAGCGAGCTCATCAGACATTTTCACCTTACCGTACATTAAGTTACACAGTTCTGTCATCAACCAGTCATGGTCATAGGGTAATTTGGCCACAAAGGTAGGCTACCAATGAATTCCTCTACACTGGCCTCTCATATCTATAGATATATGCACTATGCACGGATCATGACATTTGAACCGTTACCGAGCCTGGCCTTTTTCTGCCTTGAATGAAGCTGACTGGTTAAACTTTAACGTTCATACTTTATATTTTCGGGCAATTACTATACGCCCGGGGTATTCGGGTAAATATATTCGAACTTAAGAACGTCAATCAGAAACGATCAGCCTGTCAACCTGTCAATCAATTGATTGCCAATAATAATTATTGTCAAGCGATTTTTCATCATCTGTATTACAGAACGCTTAAGAAACGATACAGGCATCTGATAGCTTACCTAGAACTTCACAATGTAGCCAACGCCAATGCTAAACTGAAATGATGCGCCTCGAAGTAACCATGTGACACGGTTACATCTTATATAACACAGTAGCAACCATCTTGCCCCGAATGAAGGTCGCGCAGATAATCAACGACGAAGGCGTTGGCCAACACAACAGGTCCGATGCATGATAATTTGGACGTAATTAATCTTTCAGATTTAATGCAAAATTGCAAATCTCTGACGTACGTAGATACTTTTAATTTGGTAAACAAACCCTCGCAGACCCACCGCCAGGTTGGTCGCTGCGAGTTGAGGGTGGACAGACTTCGGAAACGCTTGGTCGTTAGATCACTTCAATAAGTAGCCCAAACGTCGCGAGATAAGCAACTATAGAACTTTAGATCTCAAAATACAGAAATCTTAACTACTAGTCTAACATAACAGGCAGTCTACAATACTGCAAAAGGCCCACACGGCGCTAATGGTAGGATAATTCAAGAGGAGCCCAAAATAAATCATCACGAGGTCAATGATTATTTGCAGCCGCTTGCGCGCTAAAAGTAGCCCAACTCGCAGTTTTTCGCGACGACCTGGCAATCCTGCCAGCTGAGCGAGCTAAGAATAGGTGGATAAAATAGGTTACGACTAGGCTACTCTAAATTTTGTAGCGCATTACTAATTGGATAAACTATAATTATTATGGAAATGGTTAATATCTGGAAACATTAATACATGTAATGACGCATAATGTAGGTCAGTGACGTAGACAAGGGGTTTCGGGGGTTAAACCCCCCATGCATTGGCTTTGGAAAAGTTTTTAAAGAGGTTATTTATCCAGAAAAAACAAAAACAAATTGTAGCCTATCTTACTTAATTTATTCCATTTGTTACTTTATTCCCTTTTTATTTACTGTTATTTACTGTAATACTGTTGGGTTAGTGTCAGGAAGGGCATCCGGCCAGCTCATAACCTCCGCCCCCATAATAAATTCCTGGCTACGCCTCTGGTGTAATGCAGCTGTCCTGTTCGTTCTGCGGTGCCAGGTAGAGATCCGGGGATGTCAAGTCGAGTATTAGCATTGCACGTGGAAGGGCATGTCACCATTAGTAATGAGGTTCTGATTTCTACGTAATTGAAAGGGTGCCAGTAGGTTAATTTGATGACGGTTGATTGAAACCGATTACCCGAACCACATTAAGCCTACTGCCTCATTATTCTAATATCGTATGCACTAGGCTTCGACAAACTGTGATGTTGTTTGAATCGAAATCGACTGCTGTAGAATTTAAATCGACTTGTAATTGGTAGACCTTTTTTAGTCGTCAAGTTCAAATCTCATGAAACTTACTATGTATTTCCCGGCCGAAGAAGTTGATGACCTTTTTTTAAAGTCGTCAGTTGGAAGTCCTTTGGGGGGCTAAGCCGGAAAAAATAGATCATTGACACGGTAAAAAAAATGACTATGGGGCTTCTTGGGGGGGGGGACCAACTTATTTACGAGCGCTGCGTCGAGCCAGATGAGTCTTGCAAAGGGTAGTCGGTAGGATATCGAGCTAGGTTTGGTTCCAAAGGATGGGAGGGGCAGAGCAGAAGTTAAGGGGACTTAAGGCGGGTGTCGTTTAATTATTCATTCATTCGTGAGATGCCTTTATACAGTGCCTCTTCAAAGGGCCACTCAGAGGTGCTCCCAACCTCAGCGCGCGGCCAAATAAAACTGTCTTAAGATGAGAGAGGAAAGCCTGAGAAGGATTTTTACAAAGAGAGCGGATCGAGGGCCAGGCTGAGGGCCCTACCACCGAGAAAGCACGGTTCTGCAGAGTGGAAGTTCGAGCAAAAGGGACTGAGAGCAGACTTTGTTCAGTCGAAAGAAGGGAGCGGAAATGGCGAGAACTAAGAGTAAGGCTACAGAGCTCACAAATGTAGGCAGGAGCAAGACCTAGCATGCAGCGCCAGACTATAGTAGATATCCTATACCCAATTAGCTGCTTGGGTGGGAGCCAGTGGAAAACGTCACGCATATAGCTGAAGATGTGGCTGAATATGGGCATGCGGCCAATAAGGCGGGCTGCAGAGCGCAGGACGCGATCAAGGCAACTCAGACGGGCAATTGGTAGGCCAGCATAGAGAGAGCAGCAGTATATAGTCAAGTCTGGTGGTAATAAATGAATAGACAAGGGTTGCAGCAGCAGTTGGAGTAAGCGAGCGAGCAACAGTGCGTAGTTGACGCAGTTGATAATAAAAGGTACGGCTGAGTGAGTGAATGGGCGGAGCAAAAAGGAGTTCTTGGTCCAGAGTAACACCAAGGTCACGTACTCTGGTTGAGAAGACAAAGATCACCGTCCTAGCCCCCTGACAAACTCCGCCGATGATAATAATAACAATAATAATATCAATAATGATAACAATAATAACAATAACAATAATAATAGCAATAATAATGATAATAATAGTAACGATTATTTCTATTGGGCCGCAACTCCGCCATACCGCTGCAGGAGCGCCTCAAATCACTCCACTGACAATCACAAAGCGAATCTACTTCAAAGTTGAATCCCTATAAGTAGCAACTCCCTACATCACCCCACCCCAACACAAATCTTCGCCAACTCTTTGTCATCCAACCAACACTGCATGCTCTCTACTCGATCATCCTTCTGCCTCATTCTTTCTCCACCCACCCCACCCCGCCACTCCACCCTCGGTCAATACTCATCTCAAGTTCTCCAACCGATCCATATCCAACACTGCACGACGTCTCCGGAACGATCTGCCTCCAGAATTCATCACCTCTCCGTTTCTTCCATCATCATTTCCAGCCACCCACCATCGTCATCTTCCGCAATGACAATAGTAGGCTAACAGTCTTCGTTTATTTTAAACTGAATCAGCGCAGTACACATTATATGCTATGCTTATAATCAGTAATGAACGGACAAGAACACAAGTTATTACAGGAGACTAATAATTAACTGTCGTCAGCCATGTCCTACTGCCCAGTTCACCAAGGCCCTCTATCGAATGGAAGGTTGAGTGAACATTTATGGGAGGGCGGCAGGAAGCGATTCCGCATTCGTGAGCTCTTCATGTCAGTGCTAACCATTACTCTATAAGGCCTAAGCTTTTCCCATGCCGCTTTATCCATCACCCCTCGGGCTTTTCACTCGAAACGAACACCTCACCCCTTCAGGACGTCTTGTCCCGAGACTTCTGACTCGACCGATCATCTAACCCTTCATCTTCCAATTCTCGACCTAAAAACTCAATTAATTTGGCTTGGCGCTCGCCAGCAGCTGACAAAGCTGGATATGATAACCATTGCTGAAGCCTTTCCTGATTTTGTTTTCTCAACCAGAGTCTGTGACCTTGGTGTTACTCTGGACCAAGAGCTCACTTTTGCTCCACACCTTCACTAGCTCTGCCGTGCCTGTTATTTTCAACTGCGTCAACCGAACTTCTTACCAACTACCCTTTGGACGACTCATCTGGTTCGACGCAGCGCTCGTAAATAAGCTGTTGCCCTACGCTTGGCTTTCAAGTGGCGCTTTAGAAGTATTAGGGTTACGATTAGAGTTACATACAGTGCTGACAGTTTTCCCGCACACATGCTCTCAGGATAATCTTCAATTGACCAAAATACTTGTAGACATCACGATTTGAGAAATAATACAGCACTAGAGATTATTGAGTGGAATGGGTATTAATAATTAACAGAGTGGAATGGAGAAACTGCATTGCCCGATGTGCAGAGCTGCACGGGAAGGACTAATGGTCTAAGGTAAGATAAGAGATTATTGACGACCGTAGAATATAAAACCAGAATGCAGAACTTTAGCAATGTGTGCACTGAAGGGTATTATAGCCCTACTAAGGCCTACTTACTGAACTACTTCTTGCAGAAATCTATGTTCGCGTACGATCTAGAATCTTAGTCTTCGCTGTTCTGCTGACCCTATTACACAGATTTCGATTGGCCAACCGGCAAAATGGGTTACGATCTAAAAACAGAAGTCGTTGTTGGCGTCGTATGCCTAGCAATGCTTGCAGCATGCAGCAGACGATGAATGCGGCGTCAATGGAGGTGGAAGGCGAACACCCTTCCCCCGTCCGCCCGCCCGCCCGCCCACCGCCCGCCCGGCGACAATCATAGGGCTTCATTGTAGTTCGCCCCGTTGATTAATAGCGTTAATTATTCGCGTATTCGATCCGATCTGCTTCCAAGTTAGCCGATACACGACGACGACACGCCGACGCAGCACGCAGCAGCCGCGCCGCCATGTATGTATACAGTATACAATGTATACAATAAACACGGACCTCCCGAGGATTAGCCTTTTCCAGACGAGTCCGATGCACACAGGTCCGTTGAAGGATCCATGGGCAAGGAGGAGGCGTTTGAAGGATCGTATACTGTGTATCTAATAAGACGTTATTGAAACGCGAACGGATGGAACTGAAACAGTCGCGCTATATACGAGTTGTTTACGTTGAATTGGTCGGTTGCGGGCTATTTTTGAAAAAGAAAACCACAAGTAGACGGATGAATGATGGGATGGGATGGCACTCAGAGTAAGTAAGATGTAATATCGAGTGAAAGTGGATTGATGTACGGTTGTCTTTCTTGTGTCGCTACCCCCCCCCCCCATCCCCATTTCGGTTGTGGGTCGGAGCGAGAGGTGATCGACGTGCCGTGACCGCTGCGGCGGCGACGAATCCCAGGATAAACGAGGATGAGGAGACGGAAGGAAATTGGATTAGCACTTTGAGGAATAATCGATCTTTCGTCGACCTCTGATTGAAATAATTGGACGGCTGCAAATGTGGTGATGAGTCGAGGGAGGGAAAAACCCCGTCGGAGGAGAGTTCTTCTCGTTCTCCGCGGATGTTTCGGGCACCGTCGTACTCGCGCCCAGCTGTGAGGTTCTCGTGTCCTTAGCCCTTCGGAGGATCGGTCCGTATGATAATGAAAGTAGCCGCCGGAAGCGCCTTGTGGGGGAAACCGGGCTGTGTATACACAGTGGCATTGAAACGCCTGTTTGTTAAGTCGGAGGAGAACTGCTTTCCTTCATCGACCGCTTTTGTCGTCGTCTGCCGCCGCTGCTGCTTTGAAGACGCCGCCGTAGGGCGAGATTGGCGTTTGTTTGATTTGCAAGCGACGACGGCGGAAGAAATGCCATATGTGACGAGTCGCCACCAGTGTGTGGAGTTCTCATTGGGTTTCTGCAATGCGTTGTAAAGTTTAGGGTCTAGTGTTTCTCTGTGGATTTTGTGGAAAGATTTCTGATTGGAGCTGGAAATTTGATACAACATTGATGGATAGAATTCTTAAAATGCCATTGTTTGTTTGATATCGGCCTCTTGGACTTTTAGACGGTCTAAACCGTTTAAAACAGTTAGACTCGCTGGATAATGCTTTATGCATAAATGTTTTACTATTCAACTTGAGCAAGACCCTGTGAACAGCGGGCTTTTCTTTCTGGAACTATTATTCTTAGCCTTCAGGAAGTGTGGAGAGCACGATTGCGTTGTCAACTGTTTGAGCCATTGCTCAGAATTGCTCACTAATGCTCGCCACTGCTCGAGAAGCGGATTGCGAATGGGAGACTGCATAGTTGAGGAGTGGCTTCGGCCGCTCAACCTCGACCACTACACCCAGGCCTTCCTTGACAATGGTTACGACGATCTCGAGGTCTGCAAGCAGATCGGGGAGCCTGACCTTGACGCCATCGGAGTCCTTGACCCTAGTCACCGCAGAGATATCCTCGAGGCGGTGAGGTTGCTCCGGGACCAGGCTGGCTCTGCCGTCTATTTCACCCTCGAGAATCCCGATTATGCGAGCTATGGCTACAGCCTGCAACAGCCAGGGTTCCGTGCAGAGGTGGGGGGAGCAGCGGAATCCAGGAGACCGGACTCACAGGTCAGTCTGGGAGACCGGAAGTCCATTCTGACCTATCCACAGCTGCTCCAGATGACCGTTCTACTCCGCGATAGAATGTCTGAGGACGATGTGCGACTCAGCGAACAACCATACTCCGATGAGGTAAGTACGGAAAACAGTGAACGCAGTGGTATAACCAATGGGACGCGGTGGTGTAGCGGTATGCCCTGTGCCTTGTGTCCGGAGGGTTGCTGGTTCGAATCTACCTCAAGTCGCTACGTAGCGACCTTGGACACGTTGCTCAACGGGAAACCACCTCACTTATCTCATCCCCAGAGACGATCAGTGGCGAGGAGAAGACGAGGAGGAACAGGGATTGGTGATTGGTGATAGATGATAATGATAAATGATTATGACGATCAGGATGAACGATAAAACGATAAAACAGTTAGACTCGCTGGATAATGTTTTATGCATAAATGTTTTACGATTTCAACTTGAGCAAGACCTTGTGAACAGCGGATTTTTCCTTCTGGAGCAATTATTCTTAACGTTCAGGAAGTGTGGGGAGCGAATGTTAATGGTGGAGGCAGCAGTGACAATAGTAATCATGGGCTTTAATCATTAAAATCATTGTACACAGATGTGATACGACAATAATGACAACGACAATGACAAAATCACGTGATGCATAATCTTGCATATGGTGACCATGAGGTCAATGTGTATTCTTCGCTTCTGCTGCAGCTGCAGATGATGGTTATTGTGGTGATGTTGATGATGATGATGATGATGATGATGATGATGATGATGATGACGATGACGATGACGATGACGATGATGATGATGATGATGATGATGATGATGATGATGTCGATGACGTCATGACGATGACGTCATGACGATGACGATAACGATGACGGTGACGATGACCATAACGATGACGATGATGATTATGGTGGTGGCGTAGATGATTATGGTAAAGGTGGTGGTGTTGATGGTGATGATGAAGATGATGATGACGATGACGATGGTGATGATGATGTTGATGATGGTCGGTAGCGGCGCTAGGGGGCTAGAGGGCTAAGCACCCCCGCCCCACCAAAAAAGGCCATCCAGTTTTTTTCATGTAAAAAATAAAAATGAAACATTTCCATGATCAGCCCTCCTCCTAAAAACAAACCATATGCAATGAGATTGTGGCCGAATGACTAAAAACGTCGTCAGAAATTTTGCGGGTGAGCATGGAAAATTAAAATTTTCACGAGATTTCGACTAAATGACTAAAAACAAGGTCTTCGGAAATTTTGGCGGCTGAAAATGGAAAATTTTCTCCGCGGGAATGCTGCACCCCCAAAACTGAAATCCTGGCGCCGCCACTGATGATGATGATGCTATTTTCACCTGGGATGTTCTTGTTGATCTGGCCTAGACATGAAATCCCTCTCCCTTCGACTCCTAACGCTTTCCACATGCGAATTATCCTGTCTAAGGGATGAGTAAGACTGTAAGAGCACGTGACAGGATGCGGAAGTAATAACTATGCCGCACTCTGCGTCAGTGCCTTGCCATGGGGGAGGGGGGACCAGTCAATGGGGGAACCTGCCCATCCGTGGTGACACCCATCTATAATAGATCTACCTGCCCAGGCAGACACGTAGGGACAACCAGTGATATCCAGCTATCAAGACAGATGCACACAAACAGACAGGCACGCAGACAGACAGACAGACAGACAGACAGACAGATGTGATAATTCATGTTGGAAACGAGGATAGTGTATGCGTAAGCAGGCAGACCGATGGACATACATAATACATACATACATACATGCATACATACATACATACATACATGCATGCATGCATGCATGCATGCATGCATACATACATACATACATACATACATACATACATACATACATACATACGTACATACATACATACATACATACATACATACAGACATACAGGCAGGCAGGCAGGCAGGCATGCATGCATGCATGCATGCATGCATGCATGCATACATACATACATACATACATACATACATACATACATACATACATACATACATACATACATACATACATACATACATACATACATACATACATACATACATACATACATACATACATACATACATACATGCATGCATGCATGCAGCCATACATACATACATGCATGCAACCATACATACAGGCAGACAGTCAGACATATAGACATGCAGACATACATACATACATACATACATACATACATACATACATACAGTCAGACATACATACATACATACATACATACATACATGCACACATACATACATACAGGCAGCCATACATACAGGCAGACAGTCAGACATACATACAGGCAGACAGACAGTCAGACATGCAGACATACAGTCTGTTAGGGAGACAATTATCGTTGATGACGTGCCGTCTCTACCGTTTAGTCAGACGGTGAAGAGTTGCTGCAGAGGTTGTCACGCTGTGTCTACACGTGATGACCTTCTTTGACCTCAGGCGCCTGGTGACGCAGGCGCCAGTTTCGGTTATTCGACGACATTGAACGACCTTATAATTATCCACAACCCTAGTTTACAGGAACCCTGGTGATTGCGTTTGCCGATCTGTTTGTCTATTTACTGTCTATTCCAGTTTATTTATTTATTTGTTACCAATTTGAATATTTGTTTATGTACGAGTTTTTTAGGCAAGCGCATAATAAATTATGTATTTAATTACAATATATTCAAATGTTTAATTATTAACTGCCTATTCAGATATATAATTTAATTGCTAGCTTTTCAGATATTTTTTTTATTTAGGCCTACTAACTTTCAGATAGGCCTATGTGTATTTTCCTCTTATTTAGATTTCTATATTTATTTTCTATTTATTTATTTATTTGCTAACTATTCGGAAATTTTTATTTAATATTTTATTAAGATCTGTTTATTATTATTTTTATTTAGGCCTACTACCTATCCAAATATATTTATTTATTTCTGTATATCACTAATTCAGGTATATTTATTTTTCTAGGCCTATCTATTCAAATAAGGGCCTATGTACATTGTATATATAGGGCTATTTATTGCCTATTCAGATAATTTTATTCATTTACTTTCTATGCATTTGCTTCGTTATTTAGTAACTAAGCTTATTGATATTATGATATATAGGCTAATGTAGGCCTATTTATTGTCTGCCTATTTTAATATATAATGATATGTATATTATGTATTATATAGTACTGCCTATTTGGCGGCCTATTTGTTTACTACCGTAAACTATTGAAGTATATTTACTGTTTATTCAGATGTAACTATTTATTAATTTACTGCCCATTCAGATAATATGATTCTAGACAAACAGAGACAGGTTTAAGTGTATGAAGATAAGATAAGATAAGATAAGAATATTCTTTAATATACCAATTGCTATCCGCATTTTGGTGTACATACAAAGTATAATAAACAAACGTACATAATTTCTACATCCAATCAATGTCAAAGTGTTTTAGAATAGCATAAAATCCTAAGTCCAAATCCAATATAAATTTAAAATTTAAAAAAGAAGTTCTTTTAATGACCAACAATTTATGCTGCACTTTGGTTTATATGGTATTACATTTAAATATGATAAAGCATCCTTGTTATAAATGATTTCCTCGTTAGGTTGTCCGCCCTAGGAATGATTCGGTCATGTAGTCTTGGCCTCAAGGAATAAGGCTTGGGCCTCAATGGTGGGAGGAGTGAACGTGCTACCTGGATGCTACATGTATTTTGATTGACTTCAGTCTTCACGGACCAATTATCATAAAACCAGGTGAGCACACCTGTGACTTCCTGGCAGAATCCCGTGTTTTGCCAGTTACATGCAATCACCAGGGTTCCCGTAAGCTAAGGTTGTGCATTACCGGCATTATAATTATTGATCGCTGTTCTCACAAGACACTTAACGCTTGCATAAGTGACGCTACTTCCGACAATTTTTCCGTGTTTCTGCATGTTTGGAGGGTCTATTAATAATGGTGCTATATAAATGTTGAGATACATGTTCTTTATTGGACATAATGACGCAAAGGGCGGATCGAAGTGTGCTGATTGTTTTTGTGCGAAATTTGCGACTTAACCATTTTATTTTATATTTTATGCGACTTCACTGGATGCGAGCACAGAATAATGCTTTGGCCATTATGATACCGGCGTTGCAGAAGCCGCTTATTAGATTAAGTACGGTATAGACCTACCGGCTGCATGGGCTCCAGCAAATGGTGGCACTTTCCTCACAAAATAGTAAAAAATATGCCAATTATTTTCCATGGGGGCCCCATGGAAAATAATTGACATATTCTTTTCTAGGCCATAACATTTTTTGGTCCTTAACAAATTGTTGTCATCAAAACACAAAGGTGAAGCTGATAAATTTTAATCTTAATTTGCATTCAGAAACTTATAAATGAAAAATAACCACGTTCTTAACTGTCTGCTTTGAATTTTTCAAGCCCATGCTAGAATAATTAGTCATATTATCCTAATAGTATTTTGCCCCGTCATGCAAGACTATCTGAGGGCGCGCATGTATAGTTGTTGATAATGTCATTGGCAATGTTTTGCTCATTTCCCGGTCATGCACAGTCTCTTTCTGGCCATTGGTAAAGTTTTGGTCATTTATTTTCTGCACATAGGCTATGCCTTTCATTTGCTTATCACGTGACTCGACGAACATGGACCTAAGCCTATGTGGGACATTAGGCCTCTTATGATTGAGGTCTTATTTGATTTCACCTTCCCTTCCTGCACGCAAAGTACGTTAATTTTACCTTAACTTGATGGTTCCGTTAATTCACCATATAGGCCTACGCCTACGGTTTAAATACTTTGGTTTAATATGAGAATCCCAAAGGCTTGTAATTGTCAATCTTACGTTTCGTCAACAGCAGCTGGCAAACTAATATCCTTTGTCGCCATTTTCGAAGTTGCCACCCTTGCGCTCTGATTCGCTAGGCGCAATGGTCACCATAGCAACGTACCCAAAATTAGTGATCACGTGGTTCGTCAGTTAATTTTCCTGAATAAACGAAATATAATATAAATGATATACCATTTAATCATACCATGTGTATAACATAAGTTGCTCGCTCCGCCACTTAAATCATGTCACCTCATCTCTATAAGGTGATATCATTGATATAATACTGCACCACAATGTCATTACCACGGCATATATCTGCAGCTGCTTGGTCTCCAGTGGAGACGCCAGGATTTCAGGTTTGGGGGGCTGAAGCCTCCCAGGAAATTTTCCATTTTCATTTTTCATCCGCCAAAATTTCTGACGCCCCATAGCCCCCCTAGCGCTGCCACTGTTGGTCTCCCGGTTTCCCATCATACAAGTAAATCTTGCATGCGATGAACGGATGATTTGAAGTTGAACCCTTCTGCTCCTCGCATCCGAACAATGTTTGGCTCTCGGGTGTTGTTGATGAATGTATGCTTTAAAGAAGCTTGAGATTCCAGTCTGTCATGATGGCCATACTTTATCTGGATTCCAATACAATCGAAGGAAGGGCAAAAGGTTGCAGTCTTAACCACTTAGGACCGAAGCTATTGCTGGCTTTCCACAGCGAGCCATGGGCCATTCCGAAAGCCTTCATTTACTCCTCATCCAAAACGGGAGTGGAATTTCCGTGGGCGACACTCTGTAGTCATTGCTTCTTCAGTGCCTTCCTCTCCACAGTTGTCTGATGACCGGAGACACTTATGTAATAGCTGTTACCAGAGCGAGACACTTTTATCAATCCAGTCACTCCAAGCAGTGCCTGTTTATACGGTATACCGAAAAGGCGCCGCATTCATTGCAAGATGTAGGCCTACATGCATAACCAGCGGGCACCCACAAACATATATAGGCCATACATGCATATGAATGCATATTCACATGCATCCATGCCCACATACATACACATACCTGCAGATACACGTACATGCGTGCTCACTACCATAATATATGGTGTATACACAAGGCCGTATAGCCAGGATTTTATTTCGGGCGGGGGGTGTTTCTTCAGTTTTCCGTCCGAAAAACTGATGATTTTTTAGTCATCCGACCGAAATCGTCTGAAAATGTCACCAATTAATTCTATTTCTTTACATTTTCCATTTCGGGGGTGTTTTCATGGTTTTATTTCATGGTTTTTACATCATGTGCTCGTAAATACATTCTAATATTTTTTACAGTTTTCATTTCGGAGGGTGGTCAAACACCAAAAACACCCCCTAGCTACGGCGTTGCGTATACATATGTTCATAAACGCACCTATAGATCTAAAGTGTCTGTCTGCAAGCCACATGGCCACATTAGTATGTGTCATTAGCAGACACGCCAGTTCGCAGAGAAACGCAGCAGACGACAAGTCTGTCTCGTCACCAAACTCGACGCGTGACATTGACGTTGACGCCGTCAACGGTTCGACGATGACGCCCGTCACAAGACCCGTGAGCGACTATGACGCCCGTCACAAGTCCCGTGAGCGAGATTAGGAATGCGTAGAATTACAGCCAGAGGGAAGAAGAACTGGGACGAGAGCCGACGACGAAGCAGATGATGGACGGACCGTCGGTTGGTCGGTTGGGCGACGGTCGGTCGATGGCTGAACATCATTTTCACACGGAATAATTTCTCTATTCGCTCGACAAAAAATAATCATAAACACAACAATGTTGTCTGCAGTTGATGATAATTTTTACACAGTGTTTATATATTTCACGTGGTCACTCCCATGGTGAGAATTGTCAGGCGGTTAAGAGGTGAGATCCAATAGTCTTATTAGGACCCCACTGTAAAGTGTCTTTTCGCACCCTAACTCATCGTCATTCATATTCTGACCGTTGGTTATTTTTAGAATTCTCGTGATGGCTACACCTACATTCCAAGTTTTTATCTACGGCAAACATTGCAAACCTTGCCGTCAATATATGCCGCAGAGAATATCTGCACTTTAAGAACTTATCGGTGTTTTTCCCGGTTAGTATAGTCGTTAGTCCCGCATGGCAACGTACTTATTTTGTACACACCGCAGGATACACTGGATACAGTTTCGGTCGAAATTTTCGTGGCCTAAGCCATGCAGTGTTCGTATTCGTAAACTGCTAAGTTACAATGGCTCGCTTGTTGGCCAGTTTTAATAATTATGTGCCACATTTTCGCACAGAACAACGTATATCTTGTCTTTCAATATACTATCGACAATTATTTCTGGTCCCAACGAATAGAAGACTAGGCCTACTTTGTTTGAATTATTAGACCTATTATTTATTATCGTTCATACACAAACACACTAACGTCATCTTGAAATTTGACCGTCGCGACTTGAGACGAAAACAGAAGTTAAAAGGAGTTTGGTATAGTTTGTCTGCCAATAATTTTTTGTCTGGTGATCGACAGGCGTTAATAAAGTTATGAACTAATGCTATAGTGTGCAAGTGAGTTCTTAAAAACTACATCTGTGATCTGTCACAAATTAATGTGCATTACTATCTATGAGTTAAATTAATAATTTAACAGTCTTCATGGGCCCTGGAGGTCGTGGGCCCGTGTGCTTTGCACACATTGCACACATGGTAGCTACGCCACTGGGTCGAAATTTTCGTGGCCTAAGCCATGCAGTGTTCGTATTCGTAAACTGCTAAGCTACAATGGCTCGCTTTGTTGGCCGGTTTTACTAATTATGTGCCACATTTTCGCAGAGAACAACGTATATCTTGTCTTTCAATATGCTATCAACAATTATTATTTCTGGACCCAACGAATAGAAGACTACTTTGTCCGGATTTTTGTTCCCCGCTCGTTTGCCGTCGGGTCATTGATGAGGAAGAATTCTGCTTCCGTTGTTTTCTGCCGTTTACATTTTGAGGATAATTCCTGTTTTCGGCAATAATTGCATAGAACGGTGGACAGACAGCGGCAGAGAATGACATTGTTAAACTAATTGACTGGCTCTTGATAACAGAATCAAAACTCCGCCACTAGTTGCACTCTGCCAGTGCCAGTCACAAGCCTGGATAAAGGAGGAGGGCGTCGTCGCTAATGGTCTTTGTTACCACACAGTGACGTTAAACTGCAAATACCACCAACAGATTCAAGAATATTATTTTGTGCCAGATGATATTATTGCAGTCAAGTACTAAACGATTTGGCTTCTAAACCTGTAACTTTTCTTAGCGTCCTAATATACGCTACTGCTGCATGGTGCATCGGTTATGTCTGTGTGTATGCATAATGTATGTCTATTTATGAAGCGCCTTTTCACAGCGGATTCACGGCGGTCAAAGTAGCAAACGGCGGCCACCTACCGACAAGTCGTATTGGCAAATGGAAGGCAAATGGCGCTTATTAGGATTTAGTGGCTTTGACGTCGAACCAAGCGAGTCTCCATGGTGCGGTTGACAGGCTCCCTGGGACCCAGGCCGAGCAGTCACTGTATTATAGTGGCCGCCAAGTTCTCGTCACTCCAGACACTAAAGTGATCGTGCATGGTTATGCAGACACTGTATATGGGGTTGTCCATGCATATATTGGAGGGAAGGGTCACCGTATTTAGGTGGTTTGTGTACGTGAGTTTAAGCCACTTCATTTTCTCGGCATCGGCTTATGAGGGTTGGGACCAGTTCTTTAATTCACTCGCCGTCTCAAGTTGTTTCGGCACCCCGTCAGACTACATTGGCTGAGACAGAGCTGTTTTAAAGGAATTTTTAGAACTGCACAACTCCTTTCCTTTCCCATCCTCCATGGTAAATCACTTCCAATCGGAGGACAATGGCCTTTTTGCTAGTTTTAACTGTACAGAGGTGCTTCTACAGCAGCACAAGTCCATTTAGAACTGCACATTTTGTGCACAACTCCACGTTAAAAAAGCCCTGGTATGCACGAGATTTGTCAGAAATTTTGGCGGATGAAAAAAGACCATTTTCCAAGATTTAGACAAAATGACTAAAAAAAAATTTAAAGTCGAGGAAATTTTGACGGCTGAAACGGAAAATTTACTTGAGGTTTGGCCAAATGACAAAAAAGAGCTAAATGTTGCCAAAAACTATAAATTTTTGACTGCTTTGACGATGTGGTTATCATTCGAAACACGGTTGGCTGGGTGAAAATATACCGCCTATTATTGTCACGCATACAGCCAAAGACAACCTGAAAGTCTTTCTCTGGACCCAACAGTTACGTCTTCGCTACACTGTAGCCTACACACACCCAATCAATGAAATGAATGTAAAAGCTTCTCCGTCTTGTTGGCCATGGCAGCACAACTAAACCACGAGAAGCTGACCACGCAACGATCTTTCAAGTGATTGACCAAAGAATCAAATATTCAACTCCCCATGGATTAAAGTCTGACCTCAAAGTCTTTCCTACAGTTCGCACACAGCCGATTGGTACCTTATTTAGTTATATGTTATATATATATACACCGTGAGGCATAAAAAACAAAGCCCCTAGAAAAATTGTTATAATTTTAACAATATTCAAGCAATGTCAATGAAATTCAGGAAATTTATTGCTAAATAGCAGGCAATGTAAACATATTTTCAGTTTGTACTCAAACTGTCCGCCTTTAGCTTCTACGCATGCGCGAAGTCGCTTGCGCCATACACGCACCGCCGAGTCATGAATTCGCTGGTCAAGATCGTTCCAAGCTTGCACGATGCGCTTATGAAGAACCTTCAACATCACAGACTTTTGTTTTGTACACCATTTCCTGCATGCATCCCCATATTTTATAATCGACGGGATTCAGATCTGGGCTGTTAGGGGCCATGTTGCTGGAGAGAGAGATATTGCAGCCGACCGCCTTTTACGCACACGTCCAACGTTTAGCAAATCCCAGTCGGTGTTTCTTCTCTGGGGCGCACGTCAATTCACTTTGTTAAACCGGGGTTAAAAATCAACGGCCAACACTACAGAGATGTTTTACTCATGGAAGGCCTTCTATCTGAAACTCGATAACTCTGAATTTTGCGTTTTCCAGCAAGGTGTTACTCTAGCGCACGGAGCTCGAGAAACGGTTGCACTTCTGACGAATGAAACTCCTGACTTCATAATTCCTGCACTATGAGTCTATGGCCCCTAACAGCCCATGAGAATCCCGTCGATTATAATATACGGGGAACGCAGGAAATGGTGTACAAAACAAAGGTCCGTGATGTTGAAGATCTTCGTAAGCGAATCGTGAAAGCTTGGAACGATCTTGCTTGAACAGCGAATTTATTGACTAGGCGGTGCATGTATGGCGCAAGCGACTTCGCGCATGCGTAGAAGCTAAAGGCGGACAGTTTGAGTACAAATTGATAATCTTTTAACATTGCCTGCTATTTAGCTATAGTTTTCCTGAATTTCATTGACATTGCTTGAATATTGTTAGAATTATAACAATTTTTCTAGGGGCTTTGTTTATTATGCCTCACGGTGTATATACATAATTATATATGATTATATATATATATATATATATATATATATATATATATATATATATATATATATACACTGCAATGGTTTGAATATTTGCCCTTGAGAGTTGAGACGGTTTACTGTATATGCATGGGCTCAGAAGCAAGTCTTATCCTCACATTTGCTCAGTGCCATCCATTGACGTGGTGGTGGTGATGGTGATGTGATGGTGATGGTGATGATCGTGGTGGTGGTGGTGGTGGTTGTGGTGGTGGTGGTGGTGGGGCGGCGGCGACGACGACGATGACGATGATGATGATGATGATGATGATGATGATGATGATGATGATGATGATGATGATGATGATGATGATGATGATGATGACGATGACGACGATGACGATGATAGCCATAATAATGATAATAAATCAACTGTTGGGATATTTTCTAAGAGCCTGAAGGATTATTTCCTTTTAAAAGATCTCGGTATCGGTGGCTCTCGGATATTATGGCTATCGGCCTCATCATGCATCACACGGCCACCAGGTCGGTCTTGGTTGAAGAGAAAGCGATCGTCATTTTTCGTTGTCTTTTCTTCGAATTTCCGTCTTAATTCCTTAATGCCGGGTTATAGCCTCAGAAATAATAACGGTCGTCTCTCTCTCCCTTTGACTATCGCGGATCAAACCCTGATCCCCGGAATTGTTTTCATCCACGAGATGTGTGTGTGTGTGCGTGTGTGTGTGTATGTGTGTGTGTGTGTGTGTGTGCGTGTGTGTGTGTATGTGTGTGTGTGTGTGTGCGTGCGTGTGTGTATGTGTGTGTGTGTGTGTGTGTGTGTGTGCGTGCGTGTGTGTATGTGTGGGTGTGTGGGTGAGTGTTGCCCATGCGATATGGTGCGCCATGCTTCGTCCAATGATCGCTTTTCTTTCGTTCGCCGGTCGACGGGTGTGGTTCCAAATGTGGACCGAGCGAATAAAATATCGTGATGAGTTCACGTATAATCAGTAGAATGGTTTCGTGGATTTTTTAATTATAAATAGAAGTTCTGTCGATGACATTAAGAGCATCCTTGACATTCGAAATATGTCCTTTGGTCAAGTGAATTATAGCCTATCGAAGTCATTAGAACAGAGAATATATTATCAGGAGGCTATAGTCACTGTATACTCAGCTAATAACCTAATGGATATTTTTACCTGGCTTCACGGATTATAATTTTTATTTAAATGTTGCAGTTGGCTGCCGTCTTGAACGTTAAGACAAGCTTAGGGCTGTCTATAAATAATTAGATTAGATAATATTATTAAATCAGATATGTCCCAAGCAGTAGATTATAATGGCTGGTTTGCGGTCGTTTCTAGATGGCGTTACCTTATAGCTTTTCTGGAATTTCCATGGCTTTGGGTTGTATGTATATTTGGTGCTGCCAAGAGCAGATAAACGAATGAGGGAAAGATTTATATTATAGTCAGAATACTGTATTGCTGTACGCAAACTAATTAGTCTTGTCACGTGATCATATACTGGGCATAATGACTATAGATCTAATTTTGATGATATTCATGTCAATTTTATTAGGGCAATTATAGGCTCTATATTGCGATGCTTGTTCACCTGTTTGGCAGCTGACTTTATTACAGGATGCAGAAAATCGTGGAAGGGGAGGGTGGAATTCCCTACTTCCCCACCTTTAGACTTGGATATTGAAAATTGAAATCTTATTTTGCTAAATGCCTTATTTAAACAATTACGATCCTTGCGCATTGCTGCTGACTTACATGGCGATCTTAAGGAACTCGCTTTCTAAGGTCAGTTCCACTCCCCACAGTCATGTCGAAACAGATTTACGACCTCGACGGAATATAATCTACTTGCTCACTTATACACAATATACAGGCTCAATAAAGAACCAATATTGAAATATGGGTCATGTAGGCTATGTGTTCTGGGTGTGAACAAGAATGCCAAGAACATGTGAGGCGCAGTGGTGTCGTGGTGGGTTCTGTGCCTTGGAGCCGGAGGGTTCCGGGTTCGAACCATCTCAAGCCATCGCGTGCGAACCTCGAGCAAGTCCTTCACTCATTATTGCTCGTGCGCTTCGACGTGAAACTCTTATACAGTGTCCGGGCTGTCATCGGAAGCCCCTCCCACTTGAGATCTTGAAAGTTCGCTATTACAAATGCAAGAAATAAATTTAAAAAGTAGAGCTGTTCTTCGATTAACAGCGATTAATCAACAACCCTGAAAAAAGTAATAGAACCTACAATGCAAGAGCCAAAAGTGGACCCAGTCGGAACGGATTTCGCCGAGGAACCAATGGGGTACAACACCGGCTCTCCTAGCAGCGAAGGTCTGTCCGTTGCGCCGCCGCCGCCGCCGCCATCTCAGTGCAGCAGCAGGAGACGACGACGACGACGACGACGACGACGACGACGTCGCAGATGATTTATATCTCGTCCGTAACTGTGCTTCAAGGGCTGCGCAGCGATCGATACGTTGGACGACGAAGGCGCCGCACAAATGACCGACGAATCGAGGAAAGTAGGGAACCAGCGTCGGCCGATGAAGTGATGTGTGCGCTGGTGAAATTAACGTGGCCAGGTCTAACGTGGTCTCTATTGTTAGACAACAGTTATATTACTGACGTCGTCGACATTATGCCAATGATTATGGTAATGAGTTAGACGAACGGCCCTTGTGCACAATAAACTGGTCGTTCGTTTAGAACTATAACTCTATGTAGGGTAGGGAAGAAGTGACAAAAGACGAGATGAAAATGTTGAAATGGGTGCCATACATCAAACACAAATGCTTGTACAGTGCACACATAGGCCTACATGCTTGCATACATGTAGATGCGTATTTACATACAAATATACACATTTGCATAGAATACATTGCATGCGTAAATACAAGCAAGAATTCTATACATAGGCCAATTAAACTACACCAGGCCAACTAACATTTCACTCAGGTAGCCTACCTCAAATGGTTCCCAGAGACGTGCATCTCTGCTGTATTAAAACGATGGTCTGACTTACTCTCTTGTACGCAATGAACTGCTTCAACAGCTGCAAGTCATTCCAGGGAGCTTTCGTTGGACATTGGCATGTGTACCAATGCCCTTGAGATCCATCTGAAGAACATTGTGCTCACGGAGGCTTCAGCTCAAATGCAGCCTGCAGATGAAAGAGAGATGGAAGAGGTAGATTGCAATGTAGAGAGTTTGTCATCAGAGTATATCGAAGACTATCCCGCGCTATTACCAAGCGGAGAAGATCTACCATATCTGAGGCTTGTGCTCCAGCAGAACTCATGCTCTTTATTGAAGACCAGCATTGCTACAAAGGACAGAAGTTATGTGAAAAGACTATAGATCATAATTATGTGGTCAGCTATATTCCACTCTTCAAGCAAGTTGAAACGCTGGAACTTGTGCTTCATCTGTTCCATCAGGCAGTGTAAAGGAACCCCTAAGATTTTCATTGTTCCTTTATCTGCACAGCAGGGCAGCATTCATTTGATGTAAAAGCCTTTGACGTGTCATACTTCAAGAACTAACGATGCACGGCTTTCTTTGACAAGTCTCATGATGATGGAGCCGAGAATGTCTAATGGAACCCTGATTGATAACAATTTCAGCAGTATCATGAACCATTTATTGTCCTTTTGCTGTTACTATACGTGCCGCATGTATGTCCATAATTTTAGTCATGTCGCTATGTTTAAAACGGCATAAATTAACCGTACACTGTGCAGGCTAAGTCGCATGTGTAATTGTAGGCTGGGCCCGCTGCCAGCAATCAACAAATGCAAAATATTATTATCAGTGTAGCCCGAGCCACTCCGGACCCCTAAAAGTTGCCGGGCCCCTGGGTAATTGTCCCTCTGCCCCTTCCTCTGGGGGGCTGATTATATACACGCAAACATACATCCATAATTATATACTTACAGACACACACACTCTCTTGCATACATAATGTAAATTGCACACGTGCATTCGCATATACACACAATATCCATCTATTATTGTATGCATAAACAAATAAATGCTTAAAGTGACATTTGCCCAACTCCTAGGATTCTTAAGTTATTGTTATTAGGCCTAATTACTAGTTTCTACATCGCCGATGCATGTCCAACGCACAATGGATCAACCTAATATATGACGCGTCAAAACCAAAGCGTAAAATGCGTTTTATGAAAGTCTAAATGTTCAACACAATACATATAATGCCTATGCCTATATCTATATACCTACGGACAGCAAGCACATCCATCCGTCGTTGCACTAGAACAACTAATCGATTGCTGCCGTTGCAATAGCGCTATAGAAATTGCATTTAATAATATTATTTACCTACACACCTGCATGGATGGACACGTTTACCTTGTATTTATCTGGCGCTGTTTTGCAACTTGGACTACAATTCCACTTCCGGCCGTTTGTTCCTCTGTTGTCACGAACATCGACAATATGTCGTCGTCATGATTCCGTTTACGTCTGAACACAAAGACCGGAAGTTGCCATGGTTACGCACGATTGCATTGTGTTAAACGTCATCTACGACTGAAATATTCCAAAATATTGTTTGGGACGTCAACGGCCTATGTTGATTTATAGGCCTAATCGTTGTTAAACCATTTATCCCTTTATTCGCCCTTTATTCTAACAATCTATCTATCTATCTACATTATCTGTCCATACGTTCACGCAGCCATCCATCCTTCCATTCATTCATCCATCCATTCATTCTATCCCTCCTTTCTTTCAATCATCCATCCATTCACTCATCCATCTTCCTTTCATCAATCCATTCATCATGCAGCCATTCATCCATCCTTCCATCTTCGCATTAACGCAACATTCCCCACTGATTCGCATAATTTAGCATAGCCTAAAGAAAGAAAAGAATAATACGACGGTTTTTCTTCTTTTTTCTTCTTCTTTTCATTCTTCTTCTTCTTCTTCCTCCTCTTCCTCTTCCTCTTCCTCTCCCTCTTCCTCTTCCTCTTCTTCTTCCTCTTCTTCTTCTTCTTCTTCTTCTTCTTCTTCTTCTTCTTCCTCCTCCTCATCTTCTTCTTCTTCTTCCTCCTCCTCCTCCTCATCTACTTCTTCTCGTTCTTATGTTTATCATTCCTTTGTCGTCATCTTCATTATCTTTTCATTCAACTGTTTCTTTTGGTTCTTTTTCTGCGTCATCTTTATCGCCTGCAAATAATAATCCGGACACACTTCGTATATAGTCTCTCCTCTGATCAGACATTTCACTGCGATCGCACTTGGGCCGAGATACGCCCGGGTGTCGTGTTCCATTGTTCGCGAATCGTTCGGGGAATTATCCGTTTTCTTTCAGAGCGCCGCTCGTCTGATGAAATATTTTCAGAATTATGGTTAATTCAACCGTCGCGTGACGATCCGTTTGTGCTCGCCGTTCAGTAATTTTCCTCTTAAGAGGGAGCGGGAGCTCATGCCAGAACTGGTTAAGACTGTATTGAACTGGTTGTGGCTTGTAAGAATCGGTTGGAACCGGTTACAAACTGGTTTGGGGCGGTCGAAACTGGCTGGAGGCGGTCGAAACTGGCCAGAGGCGGTTCAAACCGGTTAAAGCAAATTTTATATGAAGGTTATAATATTATTGTTAGCACACTGATGGATAGATTGTTGACATTCTTTCAGTTGATTGTTAGCCATGAGTTATGACTGTTAGTCTTGATTGCTTTCTTCAGTTTGAGTTATGTTATTTGCAGCTCGGCGGCCTAATGTGGTTCTACATAGCTACTGATTGCCATTACATTGCTTGAATTTACTTGGTTTGGTAAAGGCTTTAGTCAAGCATTTTAGTATTTGTATTTATTTATGACACGAATGGTCGCAAGTATTTGTTAAAATTAAAGCGATGCTGGTCTATTGGCCAATTAGAAATAACCGGCTGCTGCTATTCTCAACGCAATATTTGTATTTGTATTCGTATTAGCCAAGCACTCTCATGCAGTCAATCAATTGGCCATTCGAGCATTGAAGCAACCAGTCAATCAACTGAATAATCAGTCAATCAACAAACCAATCAATTCATTACCTTTCAATCATTCAACCAATAATTTATATGGCGCGCCATCTGTTGATGCCTTGCACGTTGTAGGTTGGCGCAATAGAAGTTACCAATATAGTTACAGTTCAAACAATCAACAAATCAATCAGCTGATCAGGCAATCTTTCAATCAACCAAAGTCATTCAACGATCTAATCAATTCATCCATCAATCACTCAATTTAACTGCGATTCATCAAATTCAATGTTCTATTTTATCATTGTATCAATTAATGTTTCAATCAATTAATGTTTCAATCAATTAATGTTTCAATCAATTAATGTTTCAATCAATCAGTGTTTCAATCAATTAATGTTTTAATCAATTAATGTTTCAATCAATTAATGTTTCAATCAATCAGTGTTTCAATCAATTAATGTTTTAATCAATTAATGTTTTAATCAATTAATGTTTCAATCAATTAATGTTTTAATCAATTAATGTTTTAATCAATTAATGTTTTAATCAATTAATGTTTCAATCAATTAATGTTTCAATCAATTAATGTTTCAATCAATTAATGTTTCAATCAATTAATGTTTCATTCAATTGATTTTTGAATCAATAATTCTTCAATCAATTAATGTTTCAATCAATTAATGTTTCAATCAATTAATGTTTCAATCAATTAATGTTTCATTCAATTGATTTTTGAATCAATTAATTCTTCAATCAATTAATGTTTCAATCAACTAATGTTTCAATCAATTAATGTTTGCAGAATGGAAAGGCGAACAGTGAGGCCCTGCAGAGACTGGCTTCCCGTTACGCGGACCATCTGAGTCTTCCGGTCAAGGACGTCCTCGAGCGACTGGAGGAACTGCAGGCGGCCATCTTGTGCCCAGACGGAGGTCATTCGGTGGGTGAACCTAACCTGCCATCCATTTGGGTGAAGGGGATTGAAAGGAAGTGTAGCAACGCATTGCAATGGTCGAAGAAGAAGGTGGAAGATTAGGAGATGGAGGAATGAAAGGAGGAGAGGGAAGAAGACGAAGTAGATAAAGGAGGATGGGGGAGAAGAAGGAGGAGGAGGAAGATGAGGAATATGAGGAAGATGAGGAGGAGGAAGATGAGGATGATGATGATGAGGAGGAGGAGGTAAAAGAAATTGATTGAGGAATTGGTTGATTGCTTGATTGGGGGAATCCTGTATCCGACTGACTATACGACTTGGATTAAGAACGTATTCATCATTTATCCTGGCGCTATAAAAGTTACAAGTATTAATTCAGATTGCCACAATCTGCAAATCTAAGTGTGATGCGACTTAATTTATGTTGTGTCTCGATTTTTGGCTACTATTTGTATATTTATATACCGCCATCAATCAGGCAATTATATGCTGAAGGTTATTGTCAGCAGGGCACTACGCTGGGAAATTTAATTGGGTGGAATGAATGGTGTGGGTGGATTAGGAAAGGTGACGCGGAAAGGATGGCGTGGCTCAGAGATGGGGGATGACGGCATGGAGGGGGGTAGTTATCGCAGATGAGTTGAGTGGAGGGGTAGAATGAGGCAGGGAGAGGAAGAGACGGGAGAGGCGGATGGGAATTATGATAGCGCCAGAAGGGTGGGAAAGATAGTGGGGGAGGATGTAGTGGAGGAGAGTGGGGTGGGGATTGAGATGGAGTTGGCAATGGCTGGTATGAGTCACATAATAGCGGAGTGGAGATACAGGCGAGTGAGCGATGTTATTAATATCGGGGTCGTTTGCCAAGAAGGCACGGCCGAACAGAGGGAAGGGGCGTGATCACCGTATCAATCTTTTCCCCATCCGTACCCCACCCTTCGCGGGTCGACCCATCAATCCGCAGCGATGACGCCCTGTCAGGGCCGCGATGGCATCTCACTGGCAGTGTCTGGTTGCGGGTGATAACACTAATGTGGCCGGGACTGTAATTGAAGAAGAAATGGTCGTCTTGTGTGTAGTTGCTGTCACTAATTTTGCATAGATACATACATACGTAACGTACCCGTACGTATGTACGTACGTACGTACGTACGTACGTACATACATACATACATACATACATACATACATACATGCATGCATGCATGCGTGTGTGCGTACGTACATGCATGCATGCACATGCAAATGAGTATGTATAATTATATTATAGTTGCATACATACATGCTTACACACATAAAATACATGTAGATCTATGCATGCCTGCCTGCTGACATGCACTCTTGCATTCGTGTATTGTATACAATACATATACAAATATACATACATGCATGCATGCTCTGGGGTGTGGCTGGTGCCTATTGCTTTATCACACTCTAATAGGACGTGTTTGACTGGCGGGTGGGGGATGACTGGGTCTATTGCGGAATGACTTTGCACTTGTGCGGTCCGTGATTACAGCACCCTGTCTGTGTTTACTGTCGGTCAATGAGTAAGTTAGTCTCAGTGCATCGCGCGTTCATTGGATAATGAATTGGCGATCTGAACTCACTGTTATTTTCAAATGGTGCATCAGTATGCCTGCGTATGCATGTGTGTACTTCTGTATGTATGCATCTATATGTATGCGTATGTATGCATGCCTGATTGCATGTCTGTATTATTTGTGTATGTATTATTGCATGTAGGCAGGCTTCTGTGTTTGTGTGTGTATTCATATATTTATGTATATATGTATGCATGCTTGTTTGTATATTTTGATTTGTATCATTGTATGTGTGCACATGTTTGCCGGTATGTTTACATGCATGCATTTAGATATTTACATACTTCCTTTTATAAACTGCTGACATGTTATATATCTCTAAAATCTGATGTTAGCTGGAAACGTTCTTTATGTCTTTGCACCAACGGCACGGGTTGGGTAGGGTAGGGTGGGGTGGGAGACTGGTATTTACGATCCTATAATAATATTATCATGCCTACTAGAAAAGCAGTTGAAAAGTTTCATTACATTTTATTTACACTACATTCGGGCTGTTGCAATGACAGTTAAAATTAAAATACATATTATTTATAGACTACCGGGGTATATGCTTTTTCTTACTAGGCCTCATTGTTCCTCTTCATTATTAACATTTATATAGCGCCCCTTCAAGAAACTACTCAGAGGCTCTGCTTGTTCTTAGCACTGTTCTTGTGCTTGTTCTCATATTCGCTGTTCTTGTGCTTGTTCGTGCCTGACTAGTATTCATTGTGGATTTGTGTTGTAGTGCTATTGCGCTGTTGCTGAGCTTGTTCCCATATTTATACGCAGTTCTTTTCTTGATTGATCATGCTGTTCTTGTGCTTGGTGCAATCATGCTGTCCTTGTGCCGTGTCCTTAATTGTAAGTCTGTTTCTGTTGTCTGTTGATGTCGGATCAGCCTGAGACGGAAGTGAACGGAACTGGAGGAGCAGCGGAAGAGGAGAGTCCCAGTCCACGTGGAGGAGTCTTCTTCGGAATGATCAGCGTCTATGGCCAGTCTTCGAGAAGTGTCCCTCATCCACCACTACCACCAACACTCGCAGCTGTATGTACACCACCACCACCACCACCCCACCACCACCACCACCACCGCCACCGCCAGCACCACCAACACCATAACATGCATCACCAACACTACCAACACCACCACCACCACCAACACCACCACTCTCCTACCCCCACCACCACTCTCCTACCATCAACACCATCAACACCAACACCACTCTCCTACCACCACCACCGCCACCACTACCACCACCACCACCATCTTCATCTCTATTGCATTGTTCGATTGAGTCTGTCTGTCTGTCTGTCTGTCTGTCTGTCTGTCTGTCTGTCTGTCTGTCTGTCTGTCTGAGGGAGGAGCAAGGAGCACGGCAGTTGATGACGGCTGCAGATGTGAAATGAATGCCCA